>OY776088.1:26385200-26985200 GCA_963675205.1 Catocala nupta | reverse complement strand
TGATGTGGCCATCGAGATGTCCCAGGATCGCGAAGGTTGGCGCGAGTTGTGCAGAGCCAGGGCTCACGAATTATTAACGCAAAATCAGGCCAAACAAGACGCTTATGTTAACCGGCAGCGACGTACACCACGTTCTTTTCAGATAAAGGATCTAGTTTTTGTAATTAAATATTCACAGTCAACGGGTAAACTAGATCCAGGCATGCGAGGACCATACCAAGTGATCAAGGTGCTACCCAGCGGGCGGTATCAGCTCAAGTTGCTCAGCGGGTCTTATGGGAAGACCACGCAGGCTGCGGCTGAGTACATGGTGCCTTGGCATGGAGAGTGGTGTCCAGATTCGTGCGCTGCCTTCTTTGATGGTGAGTAGGTCAATTGATGTTGGTGACGACGGTGGCTTGCCTCATTATGTGCCTCCAGAATCATTTACCTTAATAAGTAACTCCACCCCATAGTATTTAATTTTTGGGTACCTGTTTCTTATTGTTTGCTTATATAACTAACATAGCTACTGACCTAACAACGAATTCTATGTAGTTATCTCCTCTAAACCTTCCATGAGGTCATAATGGGTTGATACTCCGGCGGCGCTAGCATCTTTTGTCAAGTGGCTCATATCCGGTGACGTCATGGTGCATGTCGTGCAACCGGAGCGGACATGCGAATCAGAGATGCCTCTGTCCAGGACACGCGAATCAGGGATGCCTCTGTCCGTGTGATAAAGTAGAGAAGCGAATCAGAGATGCTTCTGTCTACTAGTTTAAAGTGTAGATGTGCGAATCAGAGATGCCTCCATCTACCTTAGGCAGCGGGGACGCCTTCTGCCTAATCTGTTCACAGGTGCGGTTGCGGAAAGAAAGCTATACGTGCAATATAGAACACGAGGATAATAACAGCTGCAACGTTACTAGTAGCGTTTGTATCGTGGGTGTTTACATTAGAGAGCTCTCATATTCACCTTGTTGTTGGCCATAAGATGATTACTTTGCATGTATTTACGCTGTGTGTGTGTGTGTTGTTTCACAACTATTTCGATCGTGCAAAGTCTTAGTAACTCTATGTTTCAGATGATAATAATGTACTTGATGCTGAAGATCTGGGACCGTCGACGTCTCGTGGACCCGATTATCATTCCGACGAAGTAGCAAATTAATAGCTGCAATAAGGTGGAATGGAAGGATTCGTCGAGGACGACTTCAGCGTCAGGGACGGCCGAATAATCGCAACTAAAATTGCGATAAGAAAAACCTATAAAAAGCAGCGCTCCACCGGGGAGCGGTCATTTGCATCTCAGCTTTCGAACGTAACGGTCGTGTGCGGCGTGACTTGTTTATTCGTATATTGTGTGAATTGTGTAAAAAGAGTTCAGATAGTGATTGGTGCCTTCTTTTCTTACTTGCGAATTATTAAGATCAAGAGTATTACGTGATTATTTGTTGATTTGTGTACATTTCATAAAATTATTAATTTTAAGTGATAATATATTGTTTTTTTTTTAAGTAATTTAATTTAATTTCCTTAATATATATAATAATTCGAAAATGCCAAAAATAGCATATTTGACATTTGATTTAAGTGTCGATAATAATCATGTAATTTTTTCGAATGACGATTTGATACTTGAAGCATAGTTTCTTGAGATGTGAACAGACATTATCAAGCAGACAATTGTGTTTCTGGAGTTTTTTAACTTGTTGCTATATATTCGAGTCGACAACGCTTATCGAATAATTGTATACTTTTCAACGTTCAAATAATTCAATTATCTCACAGCGCAAGGTGGAACATTAATGCTGAGGTAACTTTGGTGTGGTACACTGGCGACCAACCTACCAATATACATGCATATTGTTGTAGTATATATCTCAACAAGATAAAACAGTGATCAGAAAGACCTAGGTGAATGTAAACTCACAGAATTAAATCAGAGGCGTTCTGGATAAAAGCCAGGTTAGACTTTTATCAAAAACAGGTTATGCCAACATGAAGCTGACACAAGAGACAAATCAAGAAAGATTTGCCAGTATCGTAACAAGTAGAAATGCTTAGTCGTGCAAAATTCTTATCCTTAGAACGTAAAACGTTTTTATATTTTTATTATCAAACGACGAAATTGTTGGTTTACTTCTTACGGAATTTATTTATTTGGTTTGAAGAGACAACTCCCACACTAAAAATAATCCCTGTATCACGAGGGACATTATAAAGATTAAAACAACGGATAGTTGTTTCCAGTTTGAGGAGACTTCCAAAAACCCACAAATAGATGTATATAAGAAATAAAAATATATGTGGATGGTCCACATATATATAGTTTTGTCACTGCCTGTTGTTTCAAAATTTTTTGTCAGGTAAAGGGATCGAACCCGCATCACTTGACGCACAGGCAGTGGGAAGGCAATTACTTGAACCACTAACCAATCTATGCAGTCACGTTAATATATTTTATACTGGTGAAATCTGTTTAATTAACGAAATTATAAATTAATTTGCAAACGTTACTTGTAGAGAACTCATTCTAAAGATCTTCCGATGAACTCAGAGAAAAACTTATCCTTAGGAGCGGGCCAGTCATTTATTTTTATCCGGTCACTATTGTTTAGTCATTTCTCATTTCAGACCCTTTATGTTAGTTCAGAAGTCTTGTTGCGTAATTTATTTTATTTTTCCTAATAAAACGGTCCGGCGAGAAACCATTTTTATCGTTTTTGATGCATGTCTTTTATTGTTCTGGTGAATGCTTGGACGGTACTTAGGAATATTGTTTTATATTTTTGCCAAATTATATTTTGTATTTTTGTTTTTCTACCTTGATAAGTATATTAATTATGTTTACTGGATTACTGCTGAGCCAAAATTATTATCATAGACCGAAAAATGTAATGCATAGCTATATGGTGAGCATGCTTAATTTGATGTAGATGCAGCGATAACCTAGCAGGAAACTGCAACGCAAAGGTCACGAGTTCGATCCCGCGGCACGCAGCTCTTCCTTTACGAAGTCTTAATTACTGCTCGGTATAACGATGAAGGAAATGACCTGCATGTCTGAGTGTACTCCATGGTGTTTTCAAAGATATGTAAAGTTTGCTAACCTGCACTGGGTCAGTGTGTTGAACGAAGGCCTTACGTTTCTTATGCTGAGAAGAGCCGTTATCAGCAGTGGGTCAGTTAATACATTGGGCTGATATTGTGATAACTAGTTATTACAAACAAATCAGTTCCTGCCAACTTAGAAGTACTTTATATGCCTCAAACAACTCTTAAAAACTACTTTTTGTAAAACTGTGCCCAATAATACATCGTAAAGAGCACAAGTGATCGAGTGACATTCAATATATTATCAAATTATTTAGTTGAAAATCATATTTTAGAATATTTTTAACAAATCATCATTTCTCAATCAGCAAGCTCTGGAATGAACTGCCTGTTTCGGTGTTTCCCGAGCGCTACGATATGTCCTTCTTCAAACGAGGTTTAAAGAGAGTTCTTTTTTTTTTTCACGGTAGGCAGCGGCTTTGCTGTGTCCTTGCCTCCTGTGAACATTGCTGAAGTCCATTAGCAGCGGTTACCACTTCCCATGAGGTGAGCCGCTTGCTAGTCTGCCACGAAAAAGAAAAAGAAGAAAGGCAACAAAAAAATATGTCTCGCTAGTGTCCAGGGAGTTCCCGTAAACGAGATATCGATCATACATAAAGTGACTATTGGGAATGTTTAAACTAGAAGCAGAAAATACACATCTACAGATATTTTTAACGCCGGTTAGCTTGAATGTATTATGGCTTCTGGGAAAGCTTTTGGGACTTCACTCCAGTCAGCCGTAAATGCATAAGTACTCAAATCCCGAAGCAGGCTCTACGTATTTAGGATCCCAGTTTCGCATTCAGCGGAGCACAACTTGCTTGGCGGTTCGTGCGCTTACTGTAACAGCTTATTTAGAATCTTAGTTTCGCTGAATCTCTTGATACGATTTAGCTATAAACGGCGAAAATGCCGAAAAGTATAGGTTTCAGTATGTGCATACATAGTGTCACGTCTATGTTCTCGTAAGGGTTGGTAGAGATATTGTACCGCGAAACAGAGGGAACATATACCCGTCTACTGAGCTATGTTACAGACTGCGTGCTGTTGCTAAGAACATCTTGACAGAAAATCCCAATTATATTCTGTCAGCCGCATTAACTGTCGCTACGCCACTAATGCAGTAAGAGATTATTTTGATCATATTTAGTCGTACATCGAAAACAAGAGATGTAGTATAAAGTACATAATATAAAGTTTTAAATGGAGCGATGACCTTCAACCAATGTATAAGAAAGCCTTTATCACCTACGGGCTTATCTTTTTTTATTTATTTATTAAATAAGACAACTCCCGCACTAGGATTAATTCCTGTATCGCGGGGAATTAACCAACATTCAAATAATGGGCATAACAGATATTTTGGCCCGTGTGGGATTCGAACCCATAACACTCGGCGCAGTAGCAAAGCGATCACTACCATCTAAACCATCGGTGCAGTCGCCGCAGCAGTGTCTCTCCGCCGCGTCCTATCATCGCATCAAGCTTCAGCACGGGAATCACAATAAGTCATACCGTTACGATGTTGATCATGCTCATGCAAAGAATTTAAAATGGTCAAGTGTTTTAGAATATAACCACAGCTTAATTAGGATTTCTCGTAGAAGATTTGCTAAAAATGTACGAGCTACGCAAGACCTCTATTTTGTATGATTTAAAATCGTAAGTGGCAAAATGTAGGTCTAGTGTGCCTTGAAAGATACGCAATACAGTTACAAAAATTGTAAATAATCGTTAAAAAAAGCGAAATCTGAAGAATGTATTCTATAAAATACATAATATTGGATAAAATTTAGCAGCGATAGCTCAGTGGGGAGACCAACAGACTGCAATGCAGAGGGTCCCGTGTTCGAACCCACGTCGCGCACCTCTGACTTTCGGAAATTATATGACTTTTCGAAATTACGTGCGTCTTGATTGACAATTATCGCCTGCTCCGTGCCTCGGAGAGCACGTTAAGCCATCGGTCCCAGCTGCCATGAACATCTATGGCATGGTTGTTATTGGGAAATCAGTGCCTTATAATATCCTGACGCTGGTCTAGCCTTACGGTATCGTTAGCCTTCGGGTTGCGGAGGTCAGGTGGCAGCCGCTCCGTGTAAAAACTGATAAACAGTCAGTCATATCCGGTTAGACCAGAAAAGCGGACCCCAATTGACTTGGGAATAATAAAGGCTAGAGAGAAGACATAATATTGGACAAATATATTTACTATACTACTACTATACTATGTACTCAGAAGCTACTTATCGAGAACGGAATAACGCCTTTTATCATTGCCTTTATATTGAATGAGTTCAAAGTAAAAGAACCCTTCTTCGTTTAATAACAAGCCTTTGGGCCATAGATATTGTGAAATATAAAATCTTTGTTCTGTGGTTTTGATATTATTTATAATTGTGGAGTACTGGTTTTAGGTAGTTGAAATAATTTTTATGCCAAATATTTTAACTAGCTTTTGCTCGTGACTTTGCTCGTCTTCTGATTAAAAGGTACGCTATGTTTTTTTGTGTACGCCTGATAATGTGTATGCGAAATTACATGATGATCGGTCGAGTAGTTAAGCCGTAAAATCGTAACAAACAAACATACTCACATTTGCTTTTATAATATAAGTTAGGATAAAGTAATTGGTTTGTTTAGGAGGATCACGGTTAAGAAATGTGTCGCAGAAATCTTAAGAAATATAATTAAAAGGTAAAAAAAATAAACTCGAAAAATATACTAATAATAATTGAAATATTATAGTTAAGAATCCTATTGGACCCTTCAATATGAAATTTCGCATAGGTACACGTTGTTAGGGGTACAGAAAAGGACATAGAAAAAAAGTATTGTTACCGAACGAAGCCCGGGTAAAATGCTAGTATTTTCATAGTTGGATAAGAGCGCAAGAGACTCTCTTACTAAAAACTTCAGCGAATTTGAATGGATTTCTTCGTTTTCTTATTTTCTCGTTGACAAGTCTACATAAAAATATATTCAGACATTTTAAAGTGAATGATTAATTTTGTGTTTAATTGTATTCCGAGAAAAAGTGGACGTTTGTAACGTGCCCAAGTTTCATTATTTATGGTTCATAATTGATATCAGTTATTCATCTTGAATAAAATATGCTCATATACATATTTAGTCTGGCCATAAATACCGCTACAATTAAAAAGAAACTTAATATTACATTTGGATTTGGAATCTGTCATTCTTATATGAATATAGTAGTAGTGTAGTGTTTTCTCATTTTCACGCCAATCGGTGTTAAATAGTTTTTGGATATTAAAATGGAGGATGAAACGAACCGAATTGCTGTGATAGCATTACACAAAGTAGATATGAAGCCAAATGCAATTTTTGAAACTCTTCATCCGCTTGGTGTTAGTAGAATGTTTATATACTGGGCTATTGATAGGTACAATGAAACCTCCTCTGCTTGTGACAGAAAAAGTTCTGGCCGTCCACGTAGTATTCATACGAAAAAGGCGATCAAAGCAGTGAAGGATACAATTCGAAGAAATCATGTCCGAAAGCAAAAGAAATTTCTCGGAAAATGAATAAAGGACATAGAAAGAACCATGTCGCGTATTTTAAAAGAAGACTAAGGGCTTGCACCTTTTAAGAGGAGCACTGGACATTTTAACTGATAATTTAAAAATGAATAGGGAGGTCACAATTTTTTAAATTTTTAGTTTGGTATTTTTTACTATTGAGTAATGTACAAACAATCAAAATGACGGAGTTTATGCTCAAAGCTCTATAGATGCTTTCTAATTAGTCAGCAGAGTACAACTTGGACATTATCCGACATCAGTGATGGTTTGGTAGGGTGTTAGCTATCAAGGAGTGACTTAGCCATATTTTTGTGGAAAAGGTGTCAAAACATCGGCACGAGTGTATCCAGATAGGATTCTTGAGAAGGTGTTTAAGCCTCTTAACAACACCATGTTCCATAACGAAGAATGGTCCTTTCACCAAGACCGACGATTCACTCAAGCGTGGTTGGAAACAAACATTTAGTACTTCATTAGAGCTGAAGACTGGACGTTATCTAGTCCCGATCTTATCCACTGGATTATGTTTTATGGTGGGTTGTAGAGAGTATGGCATGCTCTAAACGCTATGATAATTTGGAGAAACTAAAATAATCCATAAGATTGGCAGTGAAGAATTTTCTCATGGAGAGAGTGCGTGTTTCTATTGATAACTGGCCTTAACGTTTAAAGGACTGTATTAAAGCCAATGGAGATCATTTTGAATGAGCTTCATATGCTTTTAATGTTATTATATTAGTAGAGCCTCGCTGATTTCAGCATGAATGGGCCGGCTGGAACGGGGAAGGACTACCCTCTCACTGAATATCGACGTACACGTACGACGTACCAAGTAACAGTATTCCTACTGTTGTGTTTCGTTCGGTGACTGAGAGTGCCGGAGGCTCAATCACACTCTTTCCCCTTTCGCGCTCCTTCTCCTTACTACTTCCCTTTTCTCTTTTTCCTTTCCTAAATGGTCGGTAACGCGCAAGTGATGCCTGTGGTGTTGCCGGCGTCCATAGGCTACGGTGATCTCTTACCATCAGGTGGACCGTGTGCTTGTTTGCCACCTTAGTTTTATAAAAACATATATTAATGTATAAACTAACACACATTACAATAATAAATGTTTTATGCATTAGAAAAGAAAATATTTTTCTTTGTAACAATACTTTTGGCAAGACTAAGTCTCACACTTATATCCTAATAGAGTAAGCATCAACTGACAGTTTAAAATATAATGTAAAGGGCAAGAAGTATCATGAGTGTAGTTTATATCTATAGAAGTCTGACATACCTATCCCCTTCGCTTTGGCTGAACGAAAGGAGCCATTAAATGATTTCGCATATTAAAAAATGCTGCCCTATGTCTGTAGAACGCTGTAGAAAAAGAAACGATAAAGAGAGCAAGCTAGGTAAAGACAGCGTTCCGTAACAAGGTACGACATTTTATGAGGTCCCTAAACGCGGGGCAGGACCTTAAGGCACGATATATATTTCCGATATAAAAAGGCGGCAAATATTCGAAGTCCTGTACCTGCTTTGCGTTGGCCACTAATGAAACACCATTTATCATTCTGACTGCCAAATAAAAGCTTGGAGTGAGGACATGGCCTAAATTGTAGATGCAAGCGATTTATGCAAAAATGGAAAGGAAACATGCATTATATCAAATTAAAGTAAGTTGATATTGGTATTCATTTAATAGTGATAATTATTATCAAGTTTTAAAAATTGTCATCACAAAGAGATTACCGTACGTTTACACCTTATGGTTTTACTAAATGGTGTGTAGTGAGTTTCTAAAATTTTAAATTTTAGGAGAAAGCATGGCCTGTTACATGTGTTTTTCACGTAATTCAAAATTAGTATTATCAGACGGATTCGCGAAATCGTAAGCATGCAAACGTACTATTACTTCACTAACCTGACTTCTAGGCATGTACATGTTGTAGAAAACTAAGATTAGTGCAATTTATTTAAAATTCAACACGTCAAAAATATTTTAATTAGTTTTACAATTTTATATCCTGGCGCCATATGGCTTCGATAGTCGACGTGTATCACCTTGTAAACCGTTCCGTGGCCCCGCCGACAATAAAAATACCGTACAGAATCAATGCATGAAATTATTTTGAGACTCATTTTGTATCAATGTGTGCAAAAGAGTATAGAGTTGGATGTAGTTGGATGTGTGTTCGATGTGATGTATAAATAATGCTTGTATCGCGGGCGGCTTTACAAACATTCAAACAATGGACACAAAGAACATTCAGACTCGGAACAACCATTTGTGAATCACATGAACACAATTTTTTACCCGTCTGGGATTTGAACCCACAAGACCCAGCGCAGTGGCAGTGGCGAGGCGACCACTTAAACTAGGTACAGCTACACCACAAAAATTATGTTACATTTACACATACGTACTTTTATCGTAGTGTATTTGGGCTGACAAGTTCAGATAACTAAGATACTTGCAAGACTTACACAATGATTATCAACTTTTGTTTGAAATTCATGGATTGCGAACAAATCGAAAATAAAATCTAATACTCCAAAGAAGTACTGGTCAATTCATTTTATCGCTAAACGCCTATCAATCGCGCCGTAGCAACAATTCAGAGTGCTCGCTATAACTTTAATTAGAACCCGGGGCAAAGAAAACAGACCGAGAAGGTGGACTTTCATAAAAATAGCTTGATTTCTAGGAAATTTCCCGCTGATGATAGCAACGAATAGATATTATAACTAAATATTTGAATATCTCCATTTAGGTATTTAAATTTGCAACAAATTTACATTGATTTAAAACTGAACAATTAAATCATTTGTATCGTAGTTCGCTGATGCTTATTAGTATATACTATTTATATACAGCCTCACGCCTATTTCTTTAAAAGGGAAGACAGAGGGATGTACAGTCACATTTCGCCAAGTATGGTTTTAAGTCCCTCGTAATAAGGAGAGAACCTCTTGTCATCTACTAGCTTCAGCTACATGCCTTATAGATTTTTCTATTAAGAAATTATCAGTAGCATCACGGGGTACTTAAGAATTTCTTAACAGAACAACTCGATAATACTTTAAGCAGCTCGGAAATCAAACCAGGGACCAAGCATAGCAGTACTATTCACAACCACTGTGCTACTTAGACAGGCACCATCGAAAAGTAACACGTTCAGACGTGTTACTTGTGTGTATTCAGCTACACCTTCAAAGTGAAAAGTCGTGAGTGTATATGCGTATGTTTGCAAAGACGAACCTACTACGCTCCTTTGAAAAGTTTGGCAATACCGAATTTCTTCTGTTCTTTGTCTGGGGTGCTGCGGACCGATTTGCAATATTCCCCTTTCAAAACAAATAATAAAGGAATCGACACGTGCTTCGCTATAACACGAGACTCTTAAGTTTGTGTTAGTTTGGTATGTCCCGTGTACCATACACGTGTTCTCTTATAAGCCAGTAACGAATGATTTATTAAAAGAAAAATAATAATTGGTTACATAGCATTCTTTGATCGTGGGAAGCGGAACTCAAACTATGAAACTGTAATATAATTCAACTGTGTTTGCTATTTGTTATTGTTATTTTTCTTTTCTTTTGTATTCTTTTGTTAGATTATTCTTGTTTTTTGTTTTTGTTTTTAATATTAATATGTGGAAGCTTCTTATTAGAAACATGTGTAGGCATTAAATGTATACTTTTTATAATTATATTAGTCTGTAAGCCTTGCTAAGATTAAATAAATAAAAAAACTTGAGAGGTGTCAAGGGACACCCGGATGGAACGAAGTTCTTTTCGATTAATTAGTGAAGGAATTGTAATAAAATTTTTTTAATTAATTAATTTATAAATTTCCGAAAATCTAAAAAAAATCATAAAAGATACACACCCTACATGGCGCGTGCATAATAATAAGAAGTCTGTTAGCTCGCAGCTGGCCACAAGGTCACGCGTTTTTTCCATAATGAAGTAATCTGCTGGCGCATGAATGAACAGTGCGAGCGAGATAGCGTAACTACTTACGCACGCCGCACAGCTTACAATAGCTTATTATAGCAAAAAGTGTCGTGACAACTTTTCGTAAGATTTTTTTCCGTCTAGCCCCCTTTCACAACGCGCGTTAAGGAACTTCGTTCCAATAAGTAAACTTGACTGTAAGAATGGCAGTGGAATAGGTGGCTGCCCTGCCGCTACCACGGGTGGTTTGTGGGTCCGAACCCTATAAAGGACTATTATTTATGTAATTTACAAATGTTTTTTTCTGAGTATGTGCGTTTCTTGTGTCCGTTAACTATATATTTGACAATATCCCAGCGACAAAGAGCTGCATAGACGAGACAGCACGCTTGATCCGCGTGACAACTGTAACATCGAACATTTCAGTTTTAAAATGACTATGAATAATATTCGACTTGTAAAGCTCACGTTAGTTCTAGGAATCTGTTTATTCTAAAATATACTATATTTTAAACATCTACGTGAAATTAAATGATTTTAAAAAGAGCACCTAATACTAAGACTTCTATTGTAGATGGATGAACATAGATACTCCGATGTGTCCATAAGTGTACTGAACTGTACGTAACAGAATACTAGTAGCAACAAATATTTACGTGACCTACTCTTAAGTAAGTACGCTATAGATAACCCAAACTCTTACAGCTAACGCCATAAGTTCCACACTACTAACACGCAAAATACACAGTATAAAATATCGTCCAATATATTTTTACTTTCCCTAAACATGTAATGTATTAGCAAAGTTCGGTACCACCATGATATTGCCTTGAAGGGAACCCTTGTTATAATAGCTCGATTATTGGCAGGCTTCAATATGGCCGCCGGTCACGTGGTGTACAGCCGGCGCCCTTCGCGTGACCCGTCCGGGATTCGAACGCCAGAATATACGCAAAAATAATATATGTATTGTGAAACTATTATGTGTTAGGAAATTATTTTGTGCCTGCAAACATATAGACTTGGATATTCGACAGAAAGTTGAAGTCACTATCTTAAGAAGGCTCGTAGAATAAATATTGAATTTGTTTTAAGTAAGGTTTTGTTAAACGCCAAAGTGCAGACAAATTATAAAATAGAATTCCACAAATAATGCTAAAAGCTTGCATTTTGGGACACAGAGTAATTATTAAATGTTTGCATTTTCAAATGGAGGTCCTCAGACCTTTTAGCCACATAAATAGAAGATATAAATGTATAAAACTAGATCTAAGTACTATAAGTCGTCGTTATCTTTGTCTAGAAGAAGCATTATTAAATGGCAAGAAACTCATAAATAAAACCACAAGATATCGGGTCATTTCATTCGGGACATTAAGGTCAACAAATCACTTTTGAAGCCAAAAAAGTAAAAAATTGAGAAGGCAAAAAACCGCTGATCGGATGTAAATGAGCATCCTCATAAATAAAGATGTGAAAAGTTGTGAAAGTTTGCATTTAGTTGAACATCGCCATATGATTTATGGCACAGTGAGCAATCAAACTTAGGCACGCCTTCCAAATATTGAATGCTTTTGCACCGGTGTCAATAAACGCGGCATACGGCGTTTTTTGTATTTTATTTCTATAAAGATAGAGCTTAGTAACTGGGTATACATTGGTATACATTAAGAGACTTAGTCGACGATCAAAGCTGGCATAGATCAATTGACATTTTTGACCTTTACATTTTCTTTTGGTTTCAGGGGTCTATTTCAGAATGAGATCTTATCATTTCTCACGATATTGTTTTTCAGCCGCTTCTTTGGACAGTTTTGTGAACCTTTAGTTGTTGTTTGGTTTTGGTTAATTCTCAGAACTTGACATACGGGACAATTAAGCACTGCTTGACTTGTTTATTTAGAGTTCGTGTCTCTTTAGACAACTCTTGATCTTTTTCTCCCATCTTGGGCTTAATAATAATTTCAGACATTTTTAGACATCCGAAATTACTATCAAGCCCAGGGCTATGATATATATTTATAGTGTGTTATTCCATAAATATTTTCGTAGCAAACCCGTCATAACTTTGAACATGCCAATGTGACTTATTACAAAATTAGTCTGCGTTCAAGCATCCATGAACTACACTTATTTTAATCTCTTATCCACTTGATCGATATGGTTATGCAAACGCGAGAGCCTACACATTTCAAATAGCCAGCCTTATTGCACAAATTAATTGATTTACATAGTGCAAGCAGCAGTGTATATGTTTACATATATATACATTTGTTTCCATACACCGTCGTGTCTACCATCTGTCACGTCAGACATAAATTACTAGGAGGACATGACGTAGGGTAGTGCTAAGCAATTATGACGATGACTCGTCCGAGATAATCCGAGTGGTTATTATGATAGAGTACCTGTACGTGTTGAGAGGTGGGTTTGATTCCCATTTGAACTGAATTTTGATCCGGAATACTAGTGGTGGTTTTAGATAGAATATATCGTCGGTTTAGTAAAGTTACTATTTTGTTAACTGCTCAAGGGTTGAGTTTGATTTTAGGGACAAAAAATGCATGATTGGAAGACTGTCTTTGAAGTAGTTGTTATTAACGCTATTAAACGCCTAATTGATTCCTGTTTGAATAAAATACATCTTTTTAATGCGATGAAAGAGTTAGCACAAGGCTGACTCACGATCGGGTCTTTAATTCAATTATTGGGCATGGTGAAAATTTAAACTTGCAGCGACGCTTACTTATTACTTTTTATTAGACTTTAGCTTAATATAAAGTATAATTTAAATTAGGACTAATAATGTAAACTTCAGACTAAATTAAATTTACTTTTAAATTAATTTATTATACACAACAAGTTGCACACAGTACTTAAGTTTTAATAAAGTAATTACGTGTGTCTGTTAAATCACCTTCACAACAAAATAGTTGCTACGACCTTGCTACGTGTCTACGACTTGCTACGGGTATGCGTAGACATTCTGCAAATTCATGTGTGTGGCATGCAATTCGTAATTATCGAGTTTTAGTACAATAAACAAGCATACTTGAATGACCACATATAAAGGCTTATATATTCTGAACGAGCTTTTGAAAGGGTTATGCTTGGAATCTTTAAGTAAAATGGTTTCGAGCGAGTATTTATCTAAACAAAAGCAAAGTAATAAGAATTCTCTACAGTGCCAGTGTTACAGTAACAGCTTACCTTTAAGCGAATAGTGTGCTTGAATGATCTTAGAATGCAAAAAAGAAATTATTATATTATGAATAGTTTACTAAAATCATGTCGAACATTGATAATTCGATCAACATCACAGTTTGATGTGGTTTGTGTAGTTGTCTATCGCTATGGCTAGCGTTGTGGGCTTTATCCCGAGACCGTACAAATTGTGTGGCTCTAAAATAGGGGCAGCAAGTCAGGGTGTTATTTGGATCCTTTGCTTGAATATTCATAAAGACTCCCGTGACAAGGTAGCGGATACTCTTTTGTCAAAGTTTTATAGGTGCTTTTTCTTGATCGGCCTGTATCAGGCATGTCATTTGGGTATGGCAATTTAATTTGTTTATAGAAAATTGAGTTCGTTTGATACCGGTATAATGATATCATAAAGCACAAATCGTGCCCCATCGATTAAGTGTAGCAATGACGCATGATAGTCTATATTAATTGAGATAATATATCATTTAGATAAGACGATCGACGCTGATTGACTGAATAACATAACAAAATATACAAAATCTAAAATGTACATTAAACTATTTTAAACGTTTTTGTGCGCGAGTGTACATACCAAAAAAACTTTCCCACGATAGAACAAAACTTAGACGGGAGGAAAAAATGTATCAGCACTGTTGTCATGACGAAATATTTGTGGCTTGTTCACACACGAGGGTACTACTTGATAAAGATCCGAACTACTTAAAAAAGAGAACGGTTTTACACTTCTAGCTTCAGAGTCAGAGCCTATTAATAATATCATAAATCTATAGAAATTTGTATTATAATTTGATTTTTGTTTTAAATGCACCGTCCTTTTAAGGCGGCTATTATTTTTTACTATAAATAAAAATAAAATAATTACTACACGCCTTACTATTTACTATTGTATCCCCACCCGGGACAAAATACATTAAACAAGTACATTTTGACAACATAATGGTTTTCAATATTAAATAGTACTGATTTTATTAGTAAATTATAATAAAGAACTTAATGAACTCCCAAATATTTAAATATAATGCACACAATGCGCGACGAATGCACACAATTAAGCTTCATTACTTTTAACACACTGACCCAGAAAATATAATAATATTATTTTCAATAGATACATTGCTGCACGCCTTTCTGGGAGAGGGGGAGGGGGGAATGGATTTTACTTGATACCATCCTGCCATATCTATATTACGTCATTCACGGTTATCACTTTCTTTATCCACACCCGTTGGGTTAGCCTGGAGTTTCCCCAGAATGTTCCGAATCTGGTTAGAAAATATTAAGGGAATGTTCGTTTCATATTTGTCTTACATACTTTCTTGGTTCATCTTATCTGTAATTCCTTGTAAGTAAGTACCTGAAGCATACTTCATTGCACCTTAACGGTATTATATTATTTTCAGTATAACAGATATAAGTATATTCATTTTCTTGGAAAATACATTTATTCACTTGGAGAAAATATATGTATATATAGCAGTTTAACAAACTACGGCAGCAATCAAATACGCATCTGGTTTTCTAAAAAAAACTTGAAAAGAAAATATATCTTATAAACTCTCTAGCTTCAATAAATCACTTTTGTATACTTCAAAGCAGTCTGTATAACAGTTTTCTCACTTCGTACTGACCCTTACTATATCCTCGGGGAATCATCGGCGTCTGCCAACTAGTTCACTACCACTTATTTTTCCAATAACTTGCTTGACCGAACCATTTTTTTTACATATCTGTCCAGGGAAAACGTTGATTTATATCGTAGCTTTTGCGCTAGTATTTCTAGTTGTAATACTAGTTAGAAGACCATTGTTATACAACAACACAACCCTCAATTCCTGAAAGGATGATTATCCAAAAAAATATCTATAGATGATCAACTGCTGCTAGTTGTCTGAATTAGGGTCAGCTAACCCAATCACTTAACATAAGTAATTTGACATGACGTTGAATAGCTTTAGCGATATCGGTCATTAGTCCTTGAGTAAGTTAAGCGATAATAACAACATTACAATGCGTTGTATTGTATGAAATATTAGCTGGACCTATATAGAAGAAAGACTCAGTTGGGTATGCAAGTTTGGATTAAGTCAAGCGCTTTCTGTAATACTCATGTGTTTTTGCGAATGGTAGAGTTCACCGTTCTCAACAGTTTTATGCCATTTACGAATGAACTTAGGTCTACTACAGGTTTCTTGCAAAATAATGGTTCTTGCCTTTCTCTTACAAAATAACGATGTAAGAGTAGTATCGCTTTTAGTACGTTTTACCTGGTGAGTAAGAGTAACGGTGGTTTACATACTAAACTCTCCCGCTCCTTCTGTTTCAACCAAACTTTTTTGCGCGAGTAATACTTGCAGTATTGAAAGATTCATAGACTACTTGGCCCTATATCGATTTACAACCTTCTTCTACATAAAATGTTGTTAATAGCCAAATTAATTAAATAACACCAGAAGCACAAGTATGTGTTACTGGTGTTAGATTTATTTGGTTTTCTGTCAATAAAATCTAGGATTTTATCCTTAGCAGTATGGAGTCTGGTACAGTGCCTGGTAGATGGCAATGGACTCTACCTCTAATACGTGTGACCTAAAGGCATAGCCAGCGAAGTACGGGTTTAATACAGCAAGACAGTCAGTCAGTCTTTATAATATGTTCATACAGCGACACATCAACCTAGACTGTTCGGACTTTGAACTATTAGAAGTTGAACGCTGCGAATCGTGCGAGAAAGTGCGTAGTATTTTTGTTACGCTCTATCCTTACTATTACATCGACACCACTATGCATTGACCCTTTCCGACAATTCTCTATTTTGTATGTAGCGTAGTTATGCATATATAGGGTATCTAACTTGATGTGTAGCCGTGTGTACATACCTTCGGGGATATATCTTCATGTATTTGAATTACATATTTACCATATTGACGAAATTCCACCTAATCCACTGAGCCCTTCTAGGAATCTGACTTGATCAAAAGACATCGTAATTTATTTCAGGATTAATAGACGAACGCTGCTTATTATTACAACTAAACAGAATTTCACAGTTGAGTTAATGATTATTTAATTTTGTGATGCCTCTTTCCAAGAATAACACTCTAAGTTATTGTTACTTAATAGTATTATTCTCAATTCTTATCTAACATCTAAAGGCTTAGAGCCACTGTATCTAATTTTATATATCTACTTAAAGGCCTTATTGAGTTATTTTCGTTGAGTAGAAGACTTTTATGGGTAGTAAGAAAATTTAAAAGGCTTTTATGTGACATCTTTAGTAATAAATGTCATCGTAACTAATAATATTAGTTACGATGATAGAGATGATAGATGTCGAATGTGTTGAAAAGTGTTGAAATCACATTACTTCTAAATGATATTAGCAATTTGGGTTACAAATGCCTCTCCAGCTACTATGCTTGTGTAAGGGTTAGGTTTACGTCAGCAGTGCAACGGGCGAGATTCAAACCCACGATTTCTTGATCGCCTATCCAATCCTCCAACCAAAAATGCTTTCTCCATTACTTTTACGAAGTATTACATAGTGAAAGTGAACAATTTATATTGACACTTTTACAAAAAAAATTTACAAACATTTTTAAAAAAAATTCTGCCTTTTGACATAATAATGTAAATGATAAGGTGACAAGAAATCATACGGCCATCAAATGATTAATGATTATCGTAGCCTATGTATAAAACTTATAAAAATCTGATTGAATAACGGTGATAATGTTATTTGCTATCGATTTTTTTTCAGAGAAGTCTTGAGGGTGGCAACTTGTATTCCTGTAGTGTTATTTAACGCATGTTTAAAACTTATAATAATATTTAATTATTATATAAGACATATTATTTATTCTTTCTATCCTATCCTACTAATATTGTAAATGCGAAAGTTTGTGAGGATGAATGTATATATGTATGTATGTTTGTTACTCTTTCACGCAAAAACAACTGGACCGATTGCGATGAAACTTGGTACGTAGATAGCTGTAGACCTGGATTCACACATAGACTACTTTTTATCCCGATATTCCCACATAACTGCGGGGAAAACTAGTCTGTTAATATAAAAGATAAATTCGGCAATAGGAATAAATCCTGTGTCGCGAGAGACTTTACAAACATTCAAACAACAGACACAAAGAACACCCAGAATTAGAACAATCATTTGTAGAACATATAAATTTTTGTCACGTATGGGATTCGAACCCACAACCCTTGGCGTAGAGGCAGTGGCAGGAGACCACTAAAACCTAGTCGCTACGCAGCCTATATGCTGCAAATTTATTCCGCTCCGTGCCTTTAAAAGCAGGTAACATTACTGCGGGTTAATAATAATTGTGGCTGTTAACATATTGATTCCTTAGCTACAATATTCAAAAATCTAGTACTTAATGCTAAAATATCGTTATCCTCTTCGTTCACCGGTCCAGTAACAGTTACACCATAGAAAAGTTGATATTTAACAGAATCTACTTAAACTATAACTCACCCTATTGTAAAACTTAAAAGGTGCTATAACTCAAGAAACTCTTAAGGAAGGTAAGACATAGCGGAGTTCCAACAAGGACTTGTCTGTAAAACTTTAGTGCGTATTAAAACTTAATTATCGTTCACTCTAACTGTGAAGAAATATCTAGAGGAAATCTTCATTACTGAGTTCTTCATGATGGGTTTGAAGATGTGTGAAGTGCACAAATCCATACTGCGCCAGTGTATTGGACAACGATCTACGATATTGTAATTTTACTCTACTAATATTACAAATGTAAAATATTGTCAAGATGTCTGTTTGTTAATCACCCAATTATGCGTAAACCATTGTGCGAATTTGGATGAAATTTGGTTCACAGATAGACCATGTCTTGTACATACATGCAATAGTTTTATCTATATATATATAAAAATCTCGTGTCACAGTGTTTGTGTTCGCACTCCTCCGAAACGGCTCGACCGATTTTTATGAAATTACTAGATTTTGCCCGCGGTTTCACCCGCATAAGTCCCGTTGCCGTAGAAACTCTTTCACTTGCTCCACTTGTTCTCCATCAATCATAATATTGCATATCGTCATGCACGAGGAGTGCATGACGATATGCAATATTATATAATTGATGAATGTATTTGAAAAGTATATTATATAATATACTTTTCAAATACCATTACTTTCGTCTTGCTTACATTCATTTTCATTCCTACAAACTTTCACATTCATAATATTAGTATAGAGGTATATTTGGGAGGTATGAGAATAGATCATAAAGTATATTTAATACCGGTAGATGATTAGTTATATGGCAGAACATCGTTTGTCGGGTCAGCTAGTATCTTATATATGTACATTATATTTTTCGGACCAATATCTTAAATTTGCCCCATTTGTACGTGCTATCTTATGTTTATCTTATCTTGTGCGGGGGCCAGTCAATACAGACCGGCGACACTTCAACCCAGTGGGATCTTTTGTGTCGACTTCCCCAATAACGACTGCCATAGATGTTCATGGAAGTCGGGACCGACGGCTTAACGTGCTCTCTGAGGCACGGAGCAGGCGATAATTGTCAATCAATACGCACATAATTTCGAAAAGTCATATAACTTCCGAAAGTCAGAGGTGCGTGGGTTCGAACCCGAGATCCTCTGCATTGCAGTCTGTTGGTCGTGGTCCGTACGTGCACACACGTTAATAGCGTCTCACAAAATCTTAACATATTCACGTGTACGTTGGCGGCATTGACGTGACACTACATTGTAAGTTTACCATGTTAATTATTTGTCTACTATTTATATTTTAATAATTCATTATATCTAAATAATCTAAGTAGTAGAGCCTCCCTGATTTCAGCATGAATGGGCCGACTCGACCAGATAAGGACTACCCTCTCACAGAATATCGACGTGAAATAGCAGTATTCCTGCTATTGTGTTTCGTTCGGTGAGTGAGAGTTCGCTTCTTCTCCTTGCCACTTCCTTTCCTAAAGAGTCGGCAACGCGCAAGTGATGCTCCTAGTGTTGCAGTGTTGCATGCGTCCATAGGCTACAGTGATCACTTATCATCAGGTGGGCCGTATGCTTGTTTGCAACCTTAGTTGTATAAAAAAAGAATAAAATCTAAAACCTTTATTATATGCTAAGATATCCATTCATTGTATTAATATACTTACATTTTATTGTTTTAAGATATCCACCATAATAGCATAGAAATATGTTTAGTGAAAATATCAGCTAGCTCTCTATTACACTTTATTATATTAAATTTTTAGAATAAGGTCCAAATGATTTATTGATTTTAGGACTACAACTAGTACAAGTCCTAAAACCACTTTAGTATAGAAACCTTAGTGATAAAAATGTATATATTTTACTGCAACTCCTAGTTGTTCCATCACGTGCATTTCCTTTGTCAATAAAATTCAACATTCACCAAACTTTCAAACAGTACAACAGTTTCACACATACTCCGATTTTACACGCACTGGCGTGGGTTAGCGGCCTTCCCGTAACAATACTACAATACAATCTTACTGCAAAAGTATTTTTGCATTTTATAATAACCACAACACTTATCAAACAAACCAAAATCAACTTTAAGACGAAAGCAATAAAACTTAAAACAACTGCAGACGGAACATTGTTTCTTGGACAATATAAAAAGTTTGCGTGACATACGAAAATATGTCTTATGTTTAAAGTAATAAAGGTTTTGTGGACAGTAAATGTAAGTTGGTCAGCACATAATTTCGTTAGCTACGAGTCGTCACGTACAGGTTATCGTATCCGTGTCGCGGCATAACAACTGCTTGTAACTTGGACTCGGGATAAGTGATAGGTATTTGCCGTTTCATAATGCCTAGCTTTGCGAATATGGGTCGTATTTTAAGTGACATTATACGCTTAAGTTTTGGCCATATTATCTTTAGTTAGTATTAGGTATTAAATATCGGTGTTACATGTATGTAGTTTCGTGATCATTTCTGGAACATTTTGTGGGTATTCGTAACTCATATTGAGTAGAGCAATTATTGTATTGCTTTGGCTTATTCGCAAAGGCTTTAAATAGGCAATTGCTTGTTTTAGATTGAAACGTAATGACCTAATTGATAAAAAAGTTATGTCTGACCGCTTACAGGTTTTGCAGTTCAAAAAGTGTCAAAGTTAAATTTGGACCCTGTTGCACTTTCAATATTCGTCTAATTAGATTGGTTGCATAATGTAACCAAAAATTGAACCTATGTGATTTCAACTAAATCCAGGAATATATATAAAAAAAATATTGTTATCACTGGCTGTTTAAGTTTGAAAAATTAACAAAAAAGTTAGACGTATAATCTTTATAAATGCACACACATATAGAAGATTTCTTTTTTTTACATTTTCTGATTTAATGTTAGTGCGAAATATTTGATTTTCGATTCGAAACAGATTGCCATTCATGCATACAAAAATAATCCCTGAATGTACGTATTACACCCACATTTTGCCAGCTATATAATAGCTTTATATCCCACGTACGTCAACTGACCTCAATTCACGACTTCAAATTAGCATTTCAAAATAGCATGGAGTTGTGAACTCACGGCATAAATAGTTATACCGTGAGTTCACAACTCCATGCTATTTATACCGTGAGTTCACGACTCCATGCTATTTATAGATAACTCTTTAACACTTTGCCTGACGCAGGTATCAAACTCGGAGCTTAACGATCGCATACTAATACAAGCGCAAACTTGAACCACGTACCACGAAGGCAGTTATTTATTGTAACATTCATAATATTTTTTTTCCGTTACATAACGGTATACAAGAAATCCTGAATTGCTAAAACTGTATGTACTGTGAATAGCACTGCGGCACCACTACTCATCGTTTGGTATGCTACTTTAGTGCTCAACAGCCATTTTATCTACTAAGGATGTGCTCAGATTGTAAGCCGCAAGATAGTGAACTGCTTTAAGAAATCCACACGGAACGATTTTGAGTCTTGTATATTACGAGTATACCTATTTATAGTATTTTAGTAGTAGTGTTCTGTAGTTTAATAGTAACTGAGATGAAAATTGAGGGTTATATCGTGGGATTTTCGTATACAATTGAGATAGCATATATGATGTGGCTTGGGCTTATGGTACATGATTACTGTAGGGTATAGACGCTATAAAACCTGAAATATCAATCTTTATATATATAATTCTTCTATACGTGTGTTGACAGTGAACTCCTCCTAAACGGCTGGACCGATTTCAATGAATTTTTTTGTGTGTGTTCAAGTGGATTCGAGGATGGTTTAGATTTGTTTTTTCTCACCTGTACAGGACAACGTCTGTTGGGACAGCTAGTATCTATATATTAAGATGTGAAGCAAAAACTTTGTATCCCTTTTTACGAAAATTGCGCAGACGGAGTAGTATGAAATTTGGCACAGTTAAAGTTTATATGGAGAAGGAGGGGCGAACCCTAATATTTATATAAAATATGCATTAGAAATACATTAAATTAATGAAAAAGCACTACACGCACACAACCATGCATTTGACACACGCAGTCGAAGCTCGTAACTATGGTTACATATCAATATAATAATGACATATATCAGTAATATCTTACAGGCAAAATTTGGTCGAATATCAAGCACTAAGCGACTGCTAGTATATTTAAATGATTATTGTACGCTATAGACACTGTTTAAAAACGTCAAAATAAAAAATAATATCTCAAAAGGCAAAATAAAACATAAAAAATAAAAATAAAATCTGTATCTGACTTTCATTAGGAATAAATCTTGGTAAAAATACTCTTGGGGGGAGTTTATAACATTTAAACAACGGACACAAAGAACACCCCGACTCGGCAAAACAATTTGTGAATCACTGCATTATTTGCCCTCAAACCCGTGTTGGGGATCGATGCTCGGTGCAGTAAAACACTGCTAAGATGACCACATAAACCACTATGCCATTTATAACAACGTTGTCTCGTTACCAGCTGTATTCTTTCGGCTGCCGATGTATGATTATTGATCTCCTGCTGCCAACACAATGAGCCTTCAAGAAGCCTGATAACCTATCGCTGAAACTCAACAGCAACAAGTTTGTTTGGCTGTGATTAGTGACTGCTGTTTAGGAAGAATGAGTCAATCATTTCATTCTTATCGACCACTTTCAAAATTTAGGTGGTTCCGGTGGGCTCCCTGCAGCTAGAAATTTAATCTGCCAGGTAAAATGGGTACATTAGGAACAAACGGTTTAAAAAAAAATGATCAAATCTCTACGGGCTGACCTTTTTTTTGCATTTTTATTAGCAGTCGCTGAGCTTCTTAAAATGTTAGCTGCCTAGAAAATGGGGGCTCACAATTCGTAAGCGGGGGTCCACAAAAATTTATAGAACTAAAATGTTAGCTTGACTTCTGATCTTAGAGAGCACGCTATGCAAGAGTCTCATAAATACCTTCCTTGGTTTCCTCACGATGATTTCCTCACCCTTAACCTATTTATGTGAGACTCAAAACAAGGCTGGCAAGCTGGATGTAATATACCTCTTCCTATAGGCCTTTATAAATAACCTTCACAGATAGTTATGAGACAATGTATGTAAGTGTGCTATTGTCCTATTTAATTTCACTTGGTATAAATTTCACAAGACATAACGATTAGGTACACCATAAGGTAGTTACAAACTAATTTCACTATACTTACTTTGTGTTAAACTAAATGATGCAAAGTTGTTGTCGAGTTCAGAATAATGCCGGGGAAAATACAAGTTTCGCACGCTTCGGAAGCTCTTTGTTCGACGAAGTACGGAGCTAGTTATAAATGTATATAAATATAATGAATGTACTTATTAAATGAAATGTACGGCAGGATAATTATGGAAGAGTAGCGGTTACCCGCGATTTAATACGTGTAGAATTTGTAAGAGGGTGCCTGTGTATATATTTCTTTGCCACAGCATTATACTGAGTAATAGCCTTTTTCTGCGTTGATGGGACGCGATACTTTCCCGTCTATTGATTTATATTATTAGTTATTTTTATATATGTCACTGTTTATTTATTTAGATGTCTTTTTTGTGTATTGCACTGTTTTTAGTGACTGTGTGCGTCATATTTACGAAAAATAATTTTTTCTTTCTTTCCTTTTTTGCATGTAAGTTAAAGCTGACTTACACACATAATGGTTGACTTCTAGGCGGCGTATCAATTTGAAACATGCGCCAGATTTTAGATTAGACCTCCAACAATACAACTGAGACAACTGCATTTCTTGCCGTAGTTTTTGCGTGGGGCATGTACATACATACAGACAAACAGCAATTGGAACTAAAAATAATTGTTTTTGGCTTCCATCACATTTATAAACCTCTTATATAATTTTTCTTCAACATCTCCAATGTAAGATCAGTTACAATTTCATTAAATATACATGTGTCTTAATATGTATATATAATACTCTACTGGAATGATATACTATCATTCATCATGTGATTAACAAATTATTGTTTTAAATCTGGATCTGCTTTGTGTTCATTATGTGTGTTTGTAAAGTCTGCAGCAATACAAGGCTTGGTACCAAATGCGGGCATCATTTTAATACGAATAAGCACGATATGCAATCTGCAATGTGTGTACCTAGTTGACTATTGTTGATTTATTTATTAAAAAATAATCTAACAGGTGTTTTTATATGCTAATCAAAACAATAATGCAATTACATAGTCGACAAATTATGTAGTTTTTTACCTTTTGGAATTCATTCATGATAATTATATCCCAAATATTTACAAAGAAGATTACCTCGTTGGTCTCGTAGTTAGGTTTTTGATTCTTGGGTAGGGCAAAGTTTTATTGGATTTTTCTGTTAAGTCAATTTAAGTAACACTGTGTCTAGAGACAACGATTTCGCAATGCCACGAGAAATCGGTTGTCGCGCTGTGTTGTAGCTCTGATTCGACCAGATCCTCATCGTCGTTCATAGCCACTAGTCTCCCGATAGCGCTGATACACAGGACGAACTGAATATTGGCTTATATTCAGCTGTCGAACTGTAGCAATGCACTCAAAAGGATGGAAATACCCCTTTTATATAGGATTTAAACCATAGCTGACGAAATATGAATGTTATACATTCCTGTATACCCGTTACAAACGTAAGAAAATGTAATGGTAATATATTATTTGTTTTTACTTGAATCATTGGTCATTGACTTTAGTCGTTGTTGAACTTATTACATGGGACACTGATGTAATGTAATTGATATTCATATTGGTATACGATACCAGGTTGATAATTTATACCAAAACTTTGGCTCCAGTGCCTGCTATTTTGGATTCGAACACACACATACGCACTCACAACTAAATACGCTTGCTACATTGTCGTGATAATTTCAGTAAGTATAACTGAGCGCGCCTTTAAGTTTGAACAATAATTACAATAATTACTAACATAATGCAATGGTTGCAATATACATTGTAGTACATAATATTGTAACTGTACTTTGTACCTTCACAGTTTCCTTTGTATATTAGTAGCAGCATGCAATTTGGAAACATAACAAATAAATGGCAAACGATCATAATCATCACGGAAACTGCTTCATCTCCTTGGAGAAAGTTGTCGTTGATGTGCTCTCAAGTGACTGCTGTAACCAATTTTGTGAGAGAACAAATATTGTGGACATGTGAGCACGCAATTCACATAGTTGTAACTAATCGCCACAGCTGGTCGGGCTTTCAGATAGTAGCAAATAAAACTGAGGTGACGAAAATTTGGAGAGAAGCGGTTTTCATAGCCGTTGATCACTTGCAAACATGATGTCCACGATGTAAACACTCGCAATAAAGATAGACTACACTTACCACCATCCCGAATAAAGATGTTAAATGAAAGTCCTTACTACATGGCAGTAAAAATATACAATAAGTTGCCTAAAACTATAATAGATGCCATTACCCTACCTTCATTCAACAAGCAAATCAGGACCTATTTAATTAATGCCTGCTATTATTCAGTTACAGAATTTCTAGAAAATAAATAAAAATTAATAAAACACTGAACATAAACACCTAAATAAATGCGATGACGATCCGCAATCTCGACTAAGACCATATAAAAACAATATAGTAAATAAACCTTTAATAAAGAAAAACCATAATTGTGATGTTAGAAATTTATTTTATTTGTAAGCGTATGTATATATATTGTGCAATAATAAAATAACAGACTTTGTATAAGCTTATAATATTATATGGTTTAGATTTAAGTACTAAGTAACATTAATTATACATTGTTAGTAGAAAATAAATTTTTAAATATTCGTTTTTTATAATAATATTGCAATGCTTGTAAAAGGCACTAAGTTTTAAGCACTATACTTTTACTAAACACCTTATGTATCTACACTTAGTTCGCAATAAACACTTTGACTTTTGACTTTTGACTAATACCATGGGTATCACAAGCGCGTTGCTGGTTTTTGAGAAAACCAATTAAAGATGTGACGAAACTGAGAGTTTGATGGCACAGCTGGTGTAGTGGTTTGATTGGTCGGCTCGCTCCTACCACTGCACTGTGTGTTGTGGGTTCGAATCCCACACGGTACAAAAATTTCTAATATATTGGTTGTTCCGAATCTGAGTGCTCTTTGTGTTTGTTATTGAAATGTTTGTAAAGTCTCCAATAGGAACTATTCATAGAGCTGGATTTCTCTTTAAAGTATAAGTAAGGTGAGGTTGTAAATGGGCGTCTATACCTAACCGGGTGAACTTTTTTTTTTTTTTTTTTTTTTTTTTTCTTTTTTTTTTACACTACACTATCTAGCCCAAACTAAGCAGAGCTTGTACTATGGATACTAGACAATGGATAAACATACATATATACTTTTTTTTTTTTGTAAATACATACATATTATACATATAAACACCCAGACCAAGACAAACATCCATGTTCATGCACACAAATATTTGTCTTGTGCGGGAATCGAACCCGCGACCTCAGGCGTGGCAGTCGGTTACACTAATCACTACGCCATCGAGGCCGACAGTATTAACGGCGTTTTGCCCAGTGAAAATGATTTACCAACATCTTACAGATTACATACATCTTACCTTGGGGATGGCTCCGCGTAATACTTGCAAGACGCTCTTGACAGGTTACAGCGACGGGCTGTCCGTATCATCGGAGATCCAGAGGTCACGAGTTCACGGGAACCTCTGCACCTCCGTAGGGACATTGCCTCATTGGCATGTTTCTATAGAATATATCACAGGGAGTGCTCTGAAGAGTTATTCCACCTTACCCCGCCCTCCCCTTTCCTATCCAGAACAACGCGTGCTGGGCTCAGATGCCATCCTTACACGGTGGAATCGACTAGAGTGCGTACCAACAAGTTTAGGTCCTCATACCTCTGCCGAATGATTAAGGCATGGAATTCTCTGCCAAGGCACGTGTTTCCTTCTTTCTTCAATCCTGGATCCTTTAAGCGGGGCGTGAAAAGGCACCTTCTCAGGCCGTCAAAGTAGAGACCTCAACATCGTCTCGGCTGTTATGAGGACAATGTGGAGGCTATTGCTCTTAGACCACACGACTACTTATCATCAAGCCGAGTGTGGTCATATTGAAGAGCAAAAAAAAATAAACAAAAAAAAAGTTAAGAGTAGTAGCTACTTACGCACGCTTCCACAGACGAGCCTGCTTATTCATGCCGTTGCCTACCTACCAGCCATTACAGGCATTACTAGTCTACGTTTTTTTGTGGTAGGTACTCGCTACTACATCAAAAATAACTACTTACTTGTGCCGTTTACGTTCACTAAGCAGAAATCCTTCGAACATGCACTTTCTGCAATACCATAGGCTTAGGAGTCAATCCTCTTGTGTGCTCTAGCATATAAGTAATGCCATTTAGGTACAACGTTGTTCGCCTTCAAGAACCAAATCGCTAGATTTTGGGTCTTGGAAATATGTACAACTAGTAAGTCAAATTCAAAAATGATTTATTCATTTAGGTCACAAAGTAACACTTATAAACGTAACGTAGTATTACAAAGTAATCTTCGGAACTGAAGAGTATAGCAGATCTTTCTGTTCAAGCTAATCAATTGGAAATAATAATAATAATATAATCATATTCTATCACATACACACAACACTAGCTAGCCCAAACTAAGCAGAGCTTGTACTATGGGTACTAGACAATGGATAAACATATATATGTAGGTACTTTTTGTAAATATATGCATATTATGCATAAAAACAACCAGACCAAGACAAATATACATATTCATGCACACCAATGTTTGACTTGTGCAGGAATCGAACCCGCGACTTTAGGCGTGGCAGTCAGTTATACTAACTACTACGCCTTCGAGTCGTCGTCTGTTTGTTAATGGTGACGCTATATCATTAGCAGATGGTAAATTTAAGTGAATCTATGCCTTATGTGTCTTGAGGCTGGTTAATATATTACAGTACATTTAGAGAAAATTGCCCACCTGAATACCGTTTTAATTATTCAGTTTTAGCAGATAATAGATAAGCTTCATGTATATGAAATCTGCCATCTTCTTTTTGCCTTATAAAGGGCAAAGAGAAGATTACAGCACCAACAAGCGCAGAGCTTCTAAATGTACGCTCAAGTTTCCACCATAAAACTCTTCGCTACGAAACAATAGTCAGAAATAAACATCTATCTACTTTTACTACCTCCGAATTTAATTACTAAACAGAACGGAAACTCAAACTGAACACGATGAAAAGAACACAAAACGTAAAAAGAAACCTATTGCACACACAAAAGACTCCTCGCATAACTTCGCTACCTCGTGTGGAAAGAAAATATATTTTCACGGATTTTACCAAATTTAATATCGTCATTTTGGCAAAATCTTCTAAATTAGCATCGACAGCAGCTACCCGATCGGTTTCACCTTCGCTTCTAAATTCCAAATTTCATTTCACTTCGATTTTATTGGAAAAGTTAAGCAGTACCTATAAGTTGAGTGACACACGGTACGATAACTTAGTGAGCTTTTTGTTGAATGTGAAAATAATAAGGCTTTTTTATATAAAAGTGTAAAATGTATTTTTTCATTATTTTATCTAATTGTTCATTTCTTGTTGTTTATTTCTCTTTTGGCATGTTGTGATCCCTTGTAATTAAGACCTTATTTTAATAACCAAGATGTATTGATTGGGAAATTGTATATCTTGTTCAAGATCCTTAATAAATCTTCTCTTCTCTCTAGCCTTTATTATTCCTGAGTCACTTAGGGTCGGCTTTTCTTGTCTAACCGGATTTGACTGGATATCAGTTTTTACACGGAGCGGCTGCCACCTGACCTCCGCAACCCGAAGGCTAACGATACCCTAAGGCTAGACCAGTATCAGGATATTATAGAGCACTGACTTCCCAATAACGACTGCAGTAGATGTTCACAGCAGCCGGGACCGATGGCTTAACATGCTCTCCGAGGCACGGAGCAGGCGACAATTGTCAATCAATACGCACAAAATTTCGAAAAGTCATATAACTTCCTAAAGTCAGAGGTCGGCCACGTGGGTTCGAACCCGAGACCCTCTGCATTGCGGTCTGTTGTTCTCCCCACTGAGCTATCCTTAATAAATAAATAAATCAAATACTTTCTAAAATAATCTGCTAAAAAGTATAAAAATATTTGCTCGCAGTCGCAATTTCTTCCGACTAACTTTGACTAAAAACATACATAGTCTCACTCGTACATATAACCGCGAAGCGGGAGATAGAGGTGTACTACACCTAGTTTTAGGACCCACGGCATAGAACGCAAGCCACAATGCCAGATTAAGTGTCACTACTGAAACTTTCATAACAGTAAAATCACTTGAACACTAACAGTGACTATGTATATCAAAGCGTGTTAACATCATGACAATCCTAATATTCTTAAAAACAAACGAACATGCCTAGTCAACAACAAGGTATTGAGACAACCACCATCTTAGTCTCCCCGTGAACATGGCTGCTGAAAAGCAACCGAAACGTCGGGAAAACTGTAAACTTTAATATAAATAATTTTAATAATATAATTAGCTTAAAAATTATTTCAGTTCAATAGTATTAGCGTAAGAGTTTCAAAATTATGTAATAAAGAGTTAAATAAACAACGCGATAAAATCCGTATAAATAGGTTTAATTTCTATGCCTAGTCAATCTAAAACTTCAGTGCCTACGTCATCATCCCACTAGCACAGCACGATTAATTATTACGACATTCTAAACAGAGACAAAAGGATTACAGTGACGTACTTATTCAGGAGATTACACGACGCGAGTGTAATCCCCGACGGGAGACAAAGGTGCACCCGTGGTACACGCAAAAGGTATTACCATTACCCATGTTTAGATGACGATGTTTAGGGTGATTATGTACTCTTAGAGATCTTTTGGACGAATGTCACGTGAAGGTTGATGATGTCTGAATGTAAGTGCAGTGTTATGAAAACCGCTACGAACAAAAAAATATTTTGGTTATACGCGAAAGTTGCACATTGAAATAAATTCCGAATAGAGAAGTTAAAGAAATAAAAATAAAGTATACAGAATCTATCTTTTGCCAGCGGTTTCGCTCGCTTAAATGTAGGTTGACATCCTAATCACCTATCGATATGAAATATACTTTACGACCTACACGCAAACCTACCAAAACTGCATAAAAATTTCATAAATTTCGAGCCGTTTCGGATGAGTGCTACCACAAAAACCGTGACACGTGCATGTTTCGGACTGTATATGGGAAAACATGACCACCACCACGACACTGAGTATTACAAGTTCGAAACCAATACGTAATTAAATATTTTGATGATAATTTCGTTAAAAATAAATAGGCGGTCAGTAATAGGGTATGGTATTGCCTTTCTCTATTACTATCTATATTCAACGTTTATGATGGAACCTGGAAACATATTTATTTAAGAGATCACGTTTTGTCATATCTTCGCAATTAAAACATGTCATATAAAATTAAATTAACCATAACAAGCTCAACAGTTAATTATGTTTAAAAGTTGCCTTTACCATAATCCCTTGATAAATGGTAAGAATTGTACTAAAAGATGAAGAAAGTATCATAGATAAATATTCCACACAGGCTACCGTATTTTTTTTATTAATATGTGGGTATGCTTTGACGCTTACCTCTCCGTGGAAAGAGGAGCGGAGAGGTTATGTCTCATCCGGGAAAAGATGGAATGTCCCGGGTATTACTGACTAAACCTACCACGTTGTGCCCACTTGCTGCCTTGATTGATGGGTTGCTGGAACTTAGACACAGGCTATCCTATCCTAACAAATAAACACAATAACATTTTGCGTGGTCCGGAAATCGAACCAGTTGTTATCCTATAAAAATATTACCTTAACAGGGGCTAAAGTAATCATCGAAAATTGCCACTATAGAAAATTTCACTATCGATACAGAAGTGAGTTTAGAAGTCAGATTTTACAGAATTGCACAGCTAAAACATCATATCGAAGAGTAACTTAGCGCAAATTAATATCACCATACAAATGTTATCGAAAACCTATAAGTTATAGTTTAATTTAAGCGTCCTGCACAATTTAATATAACACAAAAAAATGTGCCTTTCATAATTTCCGCAACTACACTAGACAATCGATTACGAGGGTGTATACCTACATATATATATATTACCCTGATCCCTATACCCTGAAGGTAAAATATACCTCGTTCACTAATTCCTTCCACGTTCAATAAATATTGTAACAATAGTCCAGTGGCTATTGTGCTCGCTTCCGGTCGGAAGGTCCCCTGTTCAATGCGATCTCGTTCAACCATTGTGTTCTCACTTATGCAAGGTAACCTTTATTGAACTAAATCAGGGTATAAAGAATTATCATTTAATTTTATTTGTTACTTTTCTGTTGAGTAGTTTATGGGTTCTTCGAAGAGTTGGGTTTATATATATCTCACGATTACACTTAGGAACCTTTGTGATGGAGTAGGTCGAGATATAAGTAAGCTGCAATATACCTTTATTTTTGTTTTTTTTTATTTATTTTTTTGACCCAGGAAAAAATGCTTGATGCACTACCCGCCGGCTAGGGGACGGCACCGGCGGGGCGTGTGGGACTCACCAGCCGAGTGCTGGTATACCCACTAAAAAAACCTGGAGTGTTCCCTCTCTCACCCAATGGGGGGGCCAGTTGGGAGTCTAAAAAGATTCATCCATAGCAGGCCCCCCCGAAGCTGCAATATACCTAGCTATTTTCTAGGCTTCTCTTAGTTGGGGGCGAGCAAATTCATTAAGAATACTAGCAGTTTGGGATACAAATTACAACTACTACTGCTAGTATTCTTGTGGAACTCTCCAGCTAAACTTGAATACTTAAAATAGGGGTTAGCTCACGTGAGTAGTGCAATAGGTCGATCTCAAATCGAAAGCTTTATGCATTAGGCTACCGCTGCATTTGATTTTGCCGTCTATCACGTATTACTTCTGACATTTTAATAATAAGAAAGACCGAAATAAGCTGCCTCGGTGACGCCGGGATCTCATGATTGACACACATTAATAATAATAATAATAAACCCCTCTGGGACAGTCGTTATCTCATCATGAGACTAACGCGATATCGGAGGGTACAGTACACTAGCTTTAAAACTAACACCTTCGCCTTGTGATATAAACAAAAAATGTATCACCAGGTTAAATTAAAGCGCACAAACCGCAGGGCAGCTTGTGGCGAGCTGAATGTGAGTGACGACACTGCGGTCCTAAATGCCTCAGAGAGTTGGTTAGGGCCTCGTCCCCGGCTTGCCGTTAGTGGTTGGCTGGGGTGGAACTTCAAGAGCGCCTGTAGGACTCTCAACTCTGGCTTGCCTTGGTCGGCCGGTCAGAGGGGGGCCGCTAGAGCTATATGCTTGGGGGTGGAAGTGTCATTTTCAAGGGTATAACTACGGGGAAACCCGCTCCGGGTCTCCGTTGTCACGAGACCCGTGATGGTGAAACCGGCGCCGCATCGCTCGACACCCCTAGCTACTCGCACTGGTGTTGCCCTCTGCTGCTGGCTTGTATGCCTATAGTGGCTATTCACGGGGCCCATCTAGTGAGTTGGCGAGTCACTGTCTGCCCATTGTATTGATGCTATAAGAGTATTCAGGGCAGACGCCGTTTTTCATCCATAGTTAGCAATATACCGGTCCACCAAATACCCATACCTATAGCCCATATATTAGAATCCATACGTAGCAATAGTCCTACGCCTGCTGCGGCTAGTGCCGCTGTAGGTGTTCCATCACACCTTTGATTAAAACTCTCGAAGAGCCTCTTCACGTTGGACCCATGTCTCCGTGTAAGCCTCCCAAGGGGCCAGGTATTTTCTAATATAATATGTTAGAAAGTACCTGTGATAAGAGAAACTTAATAATAATAAACTTTATTTCCAAAAGTAATAGTATAGTCTGTTACAATATTTAACACTGATATCCTAGCTTGTCTACTAAGTAGTATGTGTTAAGGACGTTAAGCCCTTAGATTCCACAGTATAAGGATTTGGTGAAATTGTAAAACTAATGTGGCGGCAAGGATACGGCTCGTCTAATAATGAGTAGTTACTGTAGCCTAAGCATGATTGTAGCATAGACATTTACGTACAACAATATACCTACAGGGTTAACTGGTAATCGACGTATTTCCGTCAAAAATAGATAGAGGAGATAAAATGCAATAAATTTAACCCCCTCTATGTATGGTTCGACATATGCTGAATTTACCGTTTTTTTTTTACAATATTCGTTTCTGTGCCGTTAGGACTTAAATTTATAACTTAAATTTATAAAGAACCTAGTAATAAAGCTTAAAAGTTGAAAAATACCCATAAATTATGGAAAATCATGACTAAAATGTTTTAAATCTAATTGGTAATTTTAACGTTGCCCGAGTTAAAGTGCTTCGTAAATATCCCGAAAACGGTTAACTTTCCGCCATATATGTATATGGGGGGTTACATTTATTGCATGTCACCCCTATCTAATTTTTCGGGTATACGTCGCGTTACCAGTAACCCTGTATAAACTTATCCAAAGAAGTTACACACTGTCCTACATTTTGACTCCATTCCCTTTCACATAGACTGTGGTAACTGGTTACCAGCAGACAGCAGTCTGTACGTTTGTTTGTTACTTATGTAGTTTACGGTATGCGGCGGCTTGGTTTTATTGAACCCATTTCTGTGATACCTGAAAAGCGTCATGATGTCCTCGAGCAGCAATTTTCACTTACCATTATATAGGCCGATGGCTCGTCTATCACCAGTAGCAATTAAAAACAGTTCTTTTTTTCTAGCTGATATCAATACCTCACAGTAAATCCAAAAATCAAAAGAAATTTACCATAACCGCGGTTTCCATCCATCAGCTCATATCAGTCCGATTAGATAGATGAAATAGGGAACTGTGTGTCACACAAAAGTTAAAACACAGAGCTCAAATTCCTCTCTGTCGCGTTTCTTTTATTGACTACCAAAGTTTATTAGTGAAATTACACCTGAGGCCAGACACCCGTGTTGAGCGTGTACTTTAGTAGGCGTATAAATAAAATTTATTACTTATGATACTTTGGTGGGAGGCGTTGACCGGAATATCGAGAATCAATGAGTTATATTTTCTGGATATTGTGTTTATCGCGCGTTTTATTTGTGAAGATCTAACAATTAATCGGATTTATTTTTTATAAATGTAATTTGTTTAGTGTTTGTCGGCCTCGATGACGTTAGTGTAACCGACTGCCACGCCTGAGGTCGCGGGTTCGATTCCCGCACAAGACAAATATTTATGTGCATGAACATGGATGTTTGTCTTGGTCTGGGTGTTTCTATATATAATATGTATGTATTTACAAAAAAAAAATGTATATATGTATATTTATCCATTGTCTAGTACCCATAGTACAAGCTCTGCTTAGTTTGGGCTAGATAGTGTTGTGTGTTGTGTATGTGGTAGAATATTATTATATTATTATTATTATTATTACTATATAAGAAGAGCCTATAGAAAGCCTTATAAAAGAGGCTTTTATTATGTACTTATATTTTCTTATATACATATGTATATATATATATATATATATATATTCGCCGCGATACAGGCTTTGCCTAGTGCGGTTGTCATTGTATATCTTATTTTGTAAACAATGGACTGCCTAATAAACGTATTATTATTATTATTATTATTATTATATATATATATATATATAGCTTCTCACCCCTAAGTTAACGCTGTGCAAAAGGGAAGCTGTTCGCCAACGATGATTTTAGTAATCTATACTAATATTATAAAGCTGAAGAGTTTGTTTGTTTGTTTGCTTAAACGCGCTGATCTCAGGTTCGAATTGAAAAATTATTTTAGTGTTGGATAGCGTATTTATCAAGGAAGGCTATAGGCTATATAACATCACGCTACGACTAACTACGTAACAAACTACGTAACGATAAACGTGGGTGAAACCGCGGGAACATCTAGTAACAGATAAAACCACTTATATGTACCGGCCACGGTTTGAAACTACATTCATCTAAGCTGCTACTAAGAATTTCTCGTCAAAATAAGCCATTAACATTTAGCCCGACCTGATAATTTTATCGCATTCACTACCTCTGCGAGTGTTATTCTAACTCACTATAAATCTAATTTAAGGCAATAATATATATCGCCCTTCAAATATCTATTATCATTTTAACATTCCTATTAATCGATAAAGTCAAATCAAGGGTGAAGGAAGCAAAAGTGAAAATAGAGGAAAGTGCTAGTTCAAAAAATAAATTCTCGATCATAAAACTTACGATCACGAATTCTATTAACAGTTTTACTATGTTGTTGCTAATAGTTGCCGTTTTCAGGACATTATAAGAGATGGCACACCTTCGTGTGGAAGTAATTCGTGCAGAATGTCGTGCTCACACTACATGGCGCCTATAACTTGTACATTTTACGACTAATAAACTATCTCAGGTAATGTTAGCATTAACACGAAATGTGGAACTGCTCGAGCCGTGTTTAAGGCGAGCAATAAGACGTGCTAGTGTATTTTGACTGTTGCAGTTTTAGCGGTCAATTCGCTACTACCAATGCAGAGAACTGCAAAAAAGTTTGTACTGAAAGAGGTCATCGTTACCAGTTGTTTGGTGAAGTGGCGGTAGCCCTATGTATAGGAATACACTCGCAAGTCCAATGCAATCAAGAGGTCGCAGGGCGAATCGCATCCATTGCACTACCAATAAAAGCCTACTCCTAATATATGATGCCAATTTCGCTGTAGGGGTTAATAAAAATAACCTTAAAAGTGTTACCCATTTACGGGAAACAGGTTAACGTTAGTGTAGTTGGCGTATCTTTTCTAGAGCAAACTTGGCTACAATGCTTTATTAAATAATGTATGAATTACAAATTAATGACACGAGTTGATGATTAGACGTTGGCATGCCGAGTGTTCAGGCGAGGCGGGTGGCTCACGAGTCTTTGTGTGCGTGAGTTATTGACGTTGCGTGCGTAAGTGCACACTAAAGCATTTATTGTAAAACACCATACCCGTGCACACCACACACGTACAGTTTAAAGGCTCATATAATTATTATCTTATTATTTAACTTAATTTCAATTGCCTCGTTAATTCTTTTTGTAGATCTGAAATATTTTCGTTACGATGGTGGTCGTCTACGTGCTTGAGATATTAGTATTACAATCAATCGTAGGTTACAGTAAGCGCTTACCATGTATTTACCATATAAGTGTGTCGTATGCTGGTATGCCACTTTTCTTAAATAAACTGAAACATGTTATGTTACCTATACTTAGTACTAAAGTGTATTCTGTGCCTATATTTAGAAACGCCACTCAATGCATACCGCGAAAGCAAATGCATTCAAGATTTCGTATCAAGTTGGTTGTTCATATTAATACTGCATACGATAAACATCCGAGTCCCACTTGTAACTGTATTTCTCAATGGAATTTGATATGATTATTGCTTATTGTAAATAAACGTCTGTGTATGTGAATAGTTTGTGTGAATCCTAAAGAAGGTTTCAGTATTTGGTTGACAGCAATATCTCCAAACTAATATTATATATGCGGATGTGAGTTTGTTTGTTTACGCCTTCACGCCATAACTACTCGATTGATCATCATGAAATTTCGCATACACGTTGTCAGGGAACAGCTAAGCAAGCAAAGCCGCGATCAAAATCTATCCTATATATACCTAAATATACCCTATTGAAATGACGAGCCATGTTTATAAAAATAGTATTAAGATTTCTTAATCAAACAGTGCCTAATATAGAACGACTTACCTATTTTAAAATGAGCATGATGTTAGAGAACATATTGAGATCAGAGTATATAAACACATAATATATCGTCGCAGCTGCCTATATTTTCCCGTTGCTGCCAATAGTGTTGACCAAGTTGTGTGTAGCAAACTGTTTTTATTTAATCACGTAATTGTATATATTATTAAATGTTGAATATTATCAGAAATTGTTTCTTTCCAGAGAGAAAAAATTGTTTGGTGTTAGTCATACATAACAAAAAAACTTAAATATTTTTTGCCGATTACCAACAGATCCTATAATAAAAATGTTGTGGATTGAAGCAACTGGTAGAATTGAGTGAAATCCCACAAAATATTGCATAATTTATTCTAAACATTTTGCTGTAAAAAATTTCATATTCTTCTTCTTCCTAGCCTTTATTATTCCCAAGTCACATGGGGTCGGCTTTTCTAGTCTAACCGGATTTGACTGGATATCAATTTTTACACGGAGTGGCTGCCACCTGACCTCCGGAACCCGAAGGCTAACGATACCCTAAGGCTAGACCAGTGTCAGGATATTACAGGGCACTGACTTCCCAATAACGACTGCCATAGATCTTCATGGCAGCCAGGACCGATGGCTTAATGTGCTATCCGAGGCACTGAGCAGGCGATAATGGTTAAAAAATTTAATATTATAATATGATATTCATTCACGCGCAGCATAACCACAATTCACCAATAGAAACGGCCTATTGCTACCTACCAAGTATAATGCACTGTGAATTGCTTGACGCAAAACCTAATATTTTCTGACTTGGCCAATGAAACCCGAGCCCTCACTCGTAAGTGCGGATGCCCGAGCCGTAACAGTATAATAACATACTGATAAAGCAACGTTAAAAGTAATATGTAAAATTAATCTCGAATTAACTTACTAACAAACAGTCCCACAGCTGGGCACGGGGCTCTTCTCAGGGTACCTTATACACGCTTAATTATGATTTTCGGCAAAGTAAAAGGACCATAAATGTTACTTTTATCAAAAATTCTTCTCGATCCGTTGTTTCAAAAAAGCTAATAATCAAAGTATCTATAATAAAAGTAGCCTAAGATACTTCTTATAATTTCAGGTATCTGTCAATGAATGACCTGTCGAAATCGGCTCAGCAATTTCAGAGATTAGCCGGAACAAACAGACAGAGAGACAACAATTTTAGGAATTGATTTTTGATATAAATTCTCTATATAATTAATTTCTTATGCATTGAGTAAAAACCTATTATTTTGACAACATAAACATACACTTCAATTCAAATTATTTGTATAGATAAGTTACAATGCATTTTACAAGACACAAAAAGAAACAAACAATTTGTAAAATAAGGAACAAATTCTTCGACTGCCGCAGAAGGAACTTCGCATATCAAAACGTAACACGTATAATATGCGTATGTAAGATGATATAACCGTGTGGTTACATTACAACTAACTCGTTTCGCCTTAAGCGATCCCACTTTTCCCATACGCATTCTCATACTTCTCTGAAGCACTTTAAACTGGTCATTAAAACAAAACACGCAGTACAGGGAACTCGTCTCAACTCGTAAACTCGTAACAAGTCAGTGTCGAGCCGTAAAAAGTTGTAAAACAACATTATGAGTTCCTATCTTATACTCAGATGACTTACAACTTACCTGACTTGGGTTACAGCATGCATTAAGACTTTGTTCTGAAGAAATCTTGTAAATGCGTGCTCTCTTATTGAGTTCGAGATGTTCTTTTTTACTTGAGACGTTTATTTGGTGAGGAATTTGTATTTTTGTTCAAACAAGTAATTTGAATTTTTGAACATACAAACATAGACTGACGTCTGTTTTCCGGAGAGGTAAGATTGCCTCTTCAGTTTTCTGCTTGCTGCAAGCCTGGCATATCTCTAGAATAGTCCTGACCTGTATTCAAAACATCACTTATAGTCGTGGAATGTTCACCGTGGCCTTCATTTTCCACTTTACAATACATTACAATTATAATATAAGTATATTGTCATGTTTTTTATCTATACTTTACCATACTTATATAAGCTTTAAACTTTTCTGCCACGTATTTCATATTTGATCGCATGAAATTCACATTAAAATAACCTACTTTATAATAATAATGTTTTAAATAAACAACGCGATAAATTCCATATATGTATAGTAGTTTAATTTTAACTATTAAAGTAGTTTAAGAAGAAAGTGACAAGTAAAGTTTAAAAGTAGTGTAATTGTTGTAAAATAATGTAAACTTATAATAGTGTTTTCGAATAAATAACTCGATTAAGTTCGTATAAAGTAGATGTATAACTTTCGCGTGAACATAAGACAATATTATAAAATTACCAGATAATATAATGTTTTAATTGGTGACTTTTTCTTTACCGATGCGTCAAGTACAGTAAGTGTTTTATGCGCCACAAATGTAGTGTGATAAGAATCTAGATTAAACTACTATATACGGATTTTATCGCGTTGTTTATTTATCACTATATTACAAAATTTTGAAAATATTACACTACTACTATTGATTTTATTTTACTAATTTATAAGCTAATAAAATTATTTAAACTATTAAATCTATTTATTTTTGGTTTACACTTTCCCCGACGTTTCGGTTGCTTTTCAGCAGCCATGGTCACGGGGAGATTTAATAGTTTAAATAATTTTATTAGCTTATAAATTAGTAAAATAAAATCAATAGTAGTAGTGTAATATTTTCAAAATTTTGTAATACAGTGATAAATAAACAACGCGATAAAATCCGTATATAGTAGTTTAATTTCAATGAATAACATTCGCGTAAACAGACGACAATATTAAGAATCTAGATATTATTTTTGTTCGTTGTTTTAATAAAGATTTTCATGATAGACAATATTGCCAGTGCAACCAACAATAAATCATGTTATATCAACTCAATTTATTAGTAAAGCGATCCAAAAAGAGTCAATAACAGTTTTGGGAGTGACACCAAAAGCATTGAGCCTGAGGCAAAGAGTGTGTCGATTTTATAGGTAACCATTTATAACTGTTTATACACATAGGAGTCATAAAGTATGCCTTCTGGAATGAAGGGATAATCTAATTGGAAGATGCTTCGACAAAATTAATTTGAGGAAGTGAAACAATGGAGTCTCCTTTATTTAAATGAGCAATAATTGGTTATAACTACAAATCTAAGATACTTGCACTTTAAGAACGAGAAATCTATATGTCATTGCTTTTCTTTAACAAAACTATCACAAGTATCGTAACAAACTTCCCTATAAATAATAAAACATCTTCCTAACAAAGTGTCCACTGTCAAACTGCATCAGTTACAACAAAAACAGCGGAACTTCCATCCACAGAGTTTGTTTTTTACTATTTATATAACGTCGAACGCCGAAGTTCTAGTTTTTCCCCTCGAAGCCCGCTGAGCGGTGATTTATACACCAAGTTTGCCCTGCAAGTCGTGTTCTAAGTTAGCTATGTTAGAACAATAACTGGCCGTTTTTGTTATCTGATAATTGCTATAGTTAGACACGAGACAATCTTGCAGTTTAGTGGCTATTCGATTTTTTAAAGTTGATTTACATTCAATTTTTGCTTGAGTTTACCCCTAACTGTGTTCTCATATCACTCATTCCAATTCTCCCCGTTGTTTTCTTTTTAACGTCTTAATAGAGAACTTGCTGGTTTTAGCATGAATGGGCCGGCTCGACCAGAGAAGGACTCTCACAGAATATCAACGTGAAATAGCAGTGTTTTTCTGTTGTGATTCGTTCGGTGAGTGAGAGTGCCGGAAGACCAATCACCCTCTTTTCCTCTTCCCGCTCCTTCTCCTTCCCAATTCCTTTCCTAATAAGGTCAGCGACGCGCAAGTTGCCTCAAGATGCCTCTGGTGTTACAGGCGTTCGTAGGCTACGGTGACCACTTACCATCACGTGAGCAGTAAGATTGTTTGCCACATAAGCTGTATAAAAACAAGAATGACATTAACGGATAAATAAGGATGATTACGGAAGCAAAAAGGGGCTTCAAACTGGTACCGTGATTTTTCAGAACCATGATATTTGAGGGTTATACTATATAATATGTCTAAGTTAACAATGGGGTTGGTTTTTGCTGCGTTCTAGAAGGACGTATTAACAAAAACACATTAATGCATTTGTTATGTTAGTTGTGACACATAAATGAGAGATTTTGATACGACTCGAGGTAGCACTAGGAGTTTCTTGCCCGTTCTTCTCATGAGCCCTACACACCCTAGCTTTGCTGAACGTGGCAGTAAATGTAAATTCACAGGAAAAAATTTACGTGTAACTTTGACATTCATAAGTGTTACCTTGTAACCTAATTTGAATAAATTTATTTTGATTTTGATTTTGATTTTGATCATACTTGCTTGATGTGATTGGGTATCAATCGTAATCGCATTGATTTTATAACAAAGTAGTTGCTTTGCTACTATCACAAGACAATCTAATAGTTACGTTCTGACAGCACAAAGAAGCTCAGTTAATGAATACTCATACTCGTTATTGTATATGAATTTATTTGTGGAATTAGGTGCAAGAATCGGATATATTAATTTCTGACGGCGTTTTTACTAATGTTTCTCAGACTTTATAGTTCTCAAAAACAAAAGATTTAAATTTAAAGTTTAGAAGGTCGTCGGTCTTGGAGATTTCTTGAATGGATTGGAATAGATAAAACCTAAGGGTTTCCAGTCTGTTGCAAATCTCAGTTGTTTCAAGTTAAACTGTTCTTGTGATGGCTTTTTCGTTGACTGATTGTTGATATAAGTCTGACTTTTAGTTATATGTAAAGCGTGTTTAAGTAATTTGTAGTAATTTATGGCAAAAGCATATTAAATAGTGCACAGAAATGATTTTCTGAGAATGAGAAATTCGTGCATGCGAAATTATTTCATATAAAAATGTTGTACGCAGCGAATTTCTTAGATAGATAATTTAAATTTAATTAACCATAGGTAATGACTCTAGAGGATGCTGATGGCATGTGCAAATTTGTCAAGAAATATCTGGTGAAATTTTTAAATGCGGCGAACTGTGGGTGTCGCGGCAGGGGAGGCGATTTACAAGTGTGTGATTGACATTGTACATGATTTAAATATTTTATTCTGGTATGATTATTTATGCATATGCATGTGCAAAATGCAGACTCATGAGTATGATAACAAAGTAACGTTACATAGGTTGTAACGTTCCACATGTAAGTTTTTTTTTAAGATTATAATTCAAAATGACGTCATAGTAGACTATGAAAGAAACGAATATTAAAATGAATTTGAGTTCAAACTGAGCACATTGTGAGATTCTAAATTTAAAATATTCTTATAAATATTACGTATTGGCAGATTCTTAGAAACATAGATTTTTCCTCACAATGTTTTCTTTCAGAGTTTGAGGAAATATGAATTGTTCCTATTATAGAAAATTATCCAACATGTGTCTTCGAGGTCAGTTTGGAAAATACGATGTTTTGAAGACAATACAAAGCTTACTGCTTGCTGAACGGCACGTATTCCACGCCAATTTAATCAACGTTACAGTATGGTACAAGGTGATAGCGACTTTTTCAATTAATCATTTGAAGTAGTTGTAGAATTATGTGTTAGTGTGTTTTGGGAGAAGAGAAAAACACAAATCTGTGCCAACTGGATTCTCGCTTAAACTCAAGATTACGCCAAAATAGATATTCAGGTTGCAGTATATCCAAGATTCGAGATGTATGATGTAGCCAGACATCTTTTTGTTGGGTTCCTTTAGTAGTAGTACTCTCTGTGCCTTGCCCTTGTGCTATTTCTGATGGATTAATAAAATACTGTTTCAGCAGACGAGTAGTTTTGGCCCTACGAAAACGAAACTTATTTTCAACTGTCATAAATAATGGATGATTAATTAAATATGACGACTACTAATAATTGGTAGTCCATGTGTTTTTATGGTACCTCGTGCCACAATTATAGAGTAAAGAAATACATCTTCGTAGCGTCTAAGCTTATGACTTGCGCCAAAAACCGCGGTTTCTCTGGATCTCGTCCAAGAGCTTGCAGCGCTACCTCAGAGGTTAAACTTAAACGTATATAAGATTGCTGTATACTTTACTGATTGCAACCTCTATTGGTGTACAAGTACGAGATGTTGGTTCAACGCAACCTTTGAACGCAACTCCATAATAATAACTGTTTATGGTTCTATTTTTTTTAAGGTTCGCTTTTGCCTTCATTAGATCTTGGAATTAGACAGTCGCAGACTGTATAAACATTCAAATCCTCCTTAGTCGTTCACTCTTGACAGAGTGGTCATGGTTGATGACGCTGCATTTTCTTTGGCTAAAATAGCTCCTGCGATGCGCCTCCACTTGTTGCGGTCTTCAGCGTCTCTGCAACTTTGGACCGTGGAGGTTTGTGTGGCAGCTTTGAAAAGGTCTGTCCAACGCGTAGGTGATCGAACGCGTGACCGTTTGCCCTCCACCTGTCCTTGGACAACGAGTCGTTTCATGGAGTGTTCATTTCGAACAACGTATTTAAAATATTTGAGGATTCGTATTTGCACAGTCGACGATAATCTCTGCTTGATTTTAGTTCCGCCAGGATCGAATCGTTGGTTCTAAACGCTGTCCAAGGAATGCGCGGCAGTCGCTGCCAGCATCACATCTCGAGTGCATCGATTTTGCGCCGGTCTTTGTGGCGAACCGTCCACGTTTCTGCGCTATAAAGAAATATCGGGAAGACTAAGCTTCTCATTAGACGGACTTTCGTGGTTTTGGTTTCCAGTTTACCAGACTCTTTTCAGCTTATCAACGGCAGATCGCGTGATAACACATCTCCTTTTGATCTCGTCTTCACTTTCTCCAGTATTTGTGATAGTGGAACCGAGGTACACATAAGAATGGACAACCTCACAGTTGCCAATCATAGAGATGTCAGGATGATTTGGTTCAGCTCGGTCCATTATCCACAAACATTCAAATAACGGACTCAAATAAGAAAGCTTGGGCACAACGATTTGTGGTACACACGACTTTTTGTCCTGTGCGGAGATCGAACCCGCAACACTCAACGCGATGGCAATGAGGAGGCGATCTAGCAAAATGAGTAGTAAAAATGGTACAGTATTTGACTGCATGGATGGTGAAGTGATTTAAGTGGTTGCTTCGCCACTGCCAATTCGTCAAGTGTTATGGTGACTATGGATCGCAAACGGAATAACAAAATGTATGATACATCAACAGTTGATGATAGTGTTCTGAGTTCTTCATTTGAATGTATCTTAAGTACTCGTGATTCAGGAATTATTCCAAGAACGTGACTTGTCTGTACATTAAATGAAAAAAATTTAAAGTAAATAAAAGAGGCAAACGTTGAACGTGTAGTTCTCTCTAGCCAGCCAGCATATTCATACCAATAATAATTGGCAGCGGCGGACTCTACAACTCAAAATTCCATCCATCATTCTGAAGGGCGTGCTAGGCTACGATTGCCGTGTTGCGAACGTAGCTTGCGAATGGCATTCTATACTAATCGCTATTCATATGTAGATTTTCCTGTATGTTAGTCTCTAGAGTGTAATATTTTACAGTATGACTGGGTAATGATCGTATTGACGAATGAACGATTGGTCTTGCGTAATCGATTCTGGTTCCAAATATGTATGGCAAATAAAATATTTATTTTTGACTAAGTTATTTTATGAATCACATTAATTGATTGAAGTATGAAGGGAAACGCATCATATTTCCTCGTCTTGCTGACTTATCAAATGTCATTTGTGTTGTAGCTTAAGTCTCACTCGGATGGACTAGTGGTCTAAGTAGAAGACTTGTCACTGACACTACTCTGAGTGTTGTGGGTTCGATCCCCACACGGTACAAAAATTTGTGTGATCCTTAAATAGTTGTTTCAAGTCTGGATGTTCTTAGTTTCCGTTGTTTAAATGTTTGTAAATTCACCCTTGCACAGGAATTATATGGTGCCATTAAAATACATTTATTTACTACATTACATACATTAAAATAAATATGTTCGCTGATGATAAGGAGTTTTGGACTTCTTACTTTATCTTTATATTTACATAAGGATATTTCTTTATGATTTACTAGAGTTAATTTTATTGAAATATTTGTTATATGAGAGGAAGTTTTATTATGTCCTTAATTATGACTCTCGTTAAACTATTCGACCAGACAACCCTGTAAAGATACAATCAAAGATCAAATTAATTAATATTAGGTCTGTGTAAACATTTCGTTGGCTTAATAAAAGTTGCAGTGATGCATATAAATGAGATATAAAGTATTCTTAATCTGGATTTTTATTTTATTTCATTAATCAAGATCATGATTGATGATGATAATAAGTCATCACACCGAAATATGTATGTTTGAAGACTTAAGCAGATTTATATCACACCTACATTTATTTATTTAATTATGGAGGTCCAACAGCTTATACTATATTTCGTCTGCTATTGAAATGAATGGTCCCAAGTAACAGTTTGCGGGACTATGGACCTTTATCAGACGCAGTAACAGCGATGTAATGGTATATGAAACACATAATAATGATGTGTATCACCTACAAGGAACATATAACATGAAAGTGCTTTTATGATAAACCTTCATCCAAGATTTAATCGTTGTACCACGAATAGCGTTGTGTATTAAATTATCACATTGCAATTGTCAATGTGCGATGCTGGTGGCTCACTTTCCACCTAGTATAAAATAAATGGTTGTGCATTGATTGTTATATCAGATCTAGGTACTTTGCAATGTCGGGTGTTAGGAGGGAAATAAAAGATGTTGCGTTAGCAGTAAAGTACTGTGTAAATGAGTAACTTATAAAGTTTCCTTGTACTATATACCTATAATAGAAAAGGCGCGTCACAGAATACACCTCTTTAAGACCTGTGAAACAAAGATTGCCGAGTAAAACGAAATTAAATTTAAAAAAAACATACAGCGCATTAAAAAGGCTCTTGTATTTTGAACCTGATAAAGAAATAATGTTTATATTTTTGCATGGATTAATCAATTCAAATATTGGCGAAAAATCTCTTACATCACGAAAAGGCGCGCTAATATTGAAACAGATGGGAATGTTACATATAAGTACACGTACTGCGTACATTCGCACATTCTCACCCGCAATATACAAACGACATCAAAGTGTTCTTCGGCAAAGAACTGAGATTACACTCGAGGCCCGAGTTAATGGCCCAGTTATATTTTATTTTATGACGAGTGTGGAGGTTCAAGGTCAACGTCAGGAGTGTATTAAAGTTGTAATCTTAGTTAAGCACCTAGTTATTATTATTAGCTGTAACATCTAAGGTTTAAATGGAGACTTTAGGAGACATATGCCGTAATACGAAACATTGACATGTGTTTACTTTTATTTTTTATACATTGGAGACATATTGAAGAAAGGCCAGGTTAAAAGTAGGTACTCTAAACCACCGAGCTTGCGTGAAAAATATAATGACAGTAAATTAACAAAGAGAGAAGGATCCTAGCAAGTGTAAAACTAATTTAAATGTCCTAATTGTTTGAACAAAAGATAAAGTACCAATAAATTGTTTGAAAGAAAAATGTTGACTTAAAGACGGACATTTTGTTGTAAACAATTGTTGTCACGTTTAAAACAGCCGTAGTCGTGTGGACGACACGGCCAATAGCGCTTTTTTATCTGCTTTGTATGGTTTTCCAGTTTCGAGACCGTACATAAAACGTAAAATATCGACAACGCGTGGTGCTCCATTTGCGCCGTAAAACAAACGTACTTGTTTTTCAAGTGTGGTAGCTACATGTAGGTGAATTTAAAGTACCTTTTAGATTTAAGTGAAGTCACATGATATTAAGAGATGTACCTTTTGTATAAATCTCAAGTGCGCCCTTACGTGGAGTATTGCTCTTATCTTCAACACGGCTCAGGATATGCTGGACGCTCTCGACAGGTTTCAGCAGCGGGCTGTCCGTATCATCGGAGATCCTGAGGTCATCAATACCCTCGAAACTATGAAGCTGCGTAGGGTCCTTGCTTCAATAGCATGTTTCTATCGACTATTCCACGGCGAGTGTACTGAATAACTCTTTTAAATTTAAGAAACCATCCCACGTCTGTTAGATTGGTCGACAGTTTTCCATTTTGTTTCATATGACATTGTTATACTGTATTATGCACAGGCCTTTTTTCAATGTGAGAAGGATTAGGCCATAGTCCACCACGCTGGCGTAGTGCGGATTGGCAGACTTCACATATTGTCTTTGAAAACATTATGGAGAATTCTCAGACATGCAAGTTTTCTCACGACGTTTACCTTCACTGTTAAAGCGAGCGATTATACAGGTTGTCCGGTAAGTAATGGATAACCTTGAAATGTCTTATAGTAGAACTGAAGGCCGTTCAGAAAAAATGAAAAAGAAATAATAAAAATAAAAAAAAATATGTTAAAAACTGCAAGCTATAATAGCTTAGCATACTTTTGACTGTCTATTTATTAGCATAATTAGTGTTTAATAATAAAACAACAAAAAACCGATGGATTTCAGTAATTTATGGTCGTAGTATACAAGAAAGTTATTTTATTTATTTTTATTTTTTTATTTTATAATTTTGGGAAACAAACAGATTTAAATAACAAATAAAAGATATAACTTAAAACTAATACATTATCCTAAATAGTTTCCTCAGGTTGTTATACATATATGTATTTGGTATGTACATTACAGTAATTCATAGATTTTTACAGTTACAGACAACGTATTTAGAGTTAAATACAGTTACTAAAGACATAAAGATTTTCCTGACACTGTTTTTAAATTTGGTTGAAGATAGGTGAAATATATCTATATTACAGCTAGGTGAGGAACAAATTAATTTATTGTAAGTGTTACAAGCTCTTTTAATAAAGACATTTTTACCATAATTCGTTCTTGAGTAATGAACATGGAAGAGAGATCTTTTTCGGGTATTTGGGCGCGAACATCTAAAACTTATCTGTTTGAGAAGATAAGGCGAGTCCGTATGCCCTCGTATAATCTTGTATAAAAATTGTAAGTCACGTTCTGCTCGCCGTCCTTCTAGAAGCTGGAGGCTTGGTGATAGTTCGGGACTTAAGTTGAAACGCCAGTGAATATATTTAATAAATCTGTTCTGTAATTTCTCGATTTGACTTTTATATATATCATACTGCGGATTCCAAACAACTGAAGCATATTCTACTAAAGGTCTAACCAATGTTTTAAATAGAAGCAATAGTGTTGATATCTGGTTGAAGTCTTTGCCGACCCTTAATACAAAGCCTAGCATACGAAATGCTTTACTTGTTATATTTTCAATATGAGCATCAAATAATAGTTTCTCGTCAAGCTGAATCCCAAGGTCATGTATAGTGGATACTCTAGTCAGGTATTCATTGTTCATTCTATATTGATATAATATTGGTGATTTTTTTCTTGTGAACGTTATAATATTACATTTATTTATATTTAAAAACAAGGAATTCCTATTGCAGTAGTCACACAGTCTATTTATGTCATTTTGGAGATCTAAACAGTCATTAAGACTACTAATAACTTTGTATATTTTGTTGTCATCTGCGTAAAGGATGAATTTAGATGCGTTAAATACTTCTACAATATCATTTAAATAAATATCAAATAAAACAGGGCCAAGATGAGAGCCCTGCGGGACGCCTGAAGATATGGGCAGGAAGGAAGAACAGAACCCTTTGACGGTGACAGCTTGACTACGGTCTCTCAAATATGATTCTAGCCACCTAAGTAAGTCGCCGTGTATACCGATATTCTCCAGCTTATCAATGAGTATATTATGCGATATTTTGTCAAAAGCTTTGGAATAATCGGTATACACCACGTCCACCTGATGCCCCTTATCCATGGCCGTAGCTATATAGTCGACAAATTCACACAGATTTGTTACGGTCGACTTGCCACTTACAAATCCATGCTGTTCACATATTATAAGAGGTCTTATCAATGGAGATATCAGATCACAAACAATGTGTTCAAAGAGTTTTGGTATAGTACTCAGTTTGGATATAGGGCGATAATTAGTGATATCGTGCTTGTCACCGCCTTTGAAAATTGGTACAACGTAACTTTGTTTCCATATCTTGGGTATGATGCCTGAGCGTAAAGATTCGTTAAACAACATATATAGGGGAACTGCAATGTTTTTATGACATCTTTTTAAGAATAAGGGTGGAATGCCGTCAGGGCCTGAACCCTTATTCTCATCTAGTAATTTGATATATTTAACGATGGTATTAAACTTAATATGCATACTACTGACATTAAGTGCATTCGGGTTTTCTTTGTGCTCACGCGGTAGGCATGAAGAGGTGTCATGGCTTTCACTTACAAATACAGAGTTGAAGTGAGTGTTGAAAAGGTCACTTATTGCCTTTCCGTCACTCAAAGCAACGCTGCCTAAAAATAAATTATCAGGTATAGTTTGTGATACCTTTTTGGATTTTACAAATTTCCAAAAATGCTTACTACATTTTTTAATGTTGTTTTCTACCTTTTCTATATATGAATCATAACACTGCTTAGCCACACTCTTTTGCCTATCTCTTAAAAGTGAAAAAGTGCTATAGTCCTGGTAATTCCTATAACGTTTCCATTTAGCATGATATTTATTTTTTTGTTTAATAATTTTTATTAATGCCGGCGAATACCATGTTGGATATTTAGTTCTATCGATAGACTTCTTTAAAGGGACATATTCATTAATCAATTTATTGATAACGTCATAAAACTTTGTCAACAATTCGTCCATACTTTGTTTATAGTTTAAGACATTGCACCAATCTGTCTGAGACAACGCAAAGTTAATTTGATCGTAATCAGCGATATTAAAATTACGAAAAGCACGAGGCGGTGGACGAAGAGGTCGCTGGTAAACATCAATTAAGTTAATTTCAAGGGCGGGGTGATGGTCATCCTCTGAGATGAGCGGAAAGTCAGATTTTTGCACCTCACAGCCACAACTACATATTACTAAGTCCAGTTCCCTATTGTTCTTGTTCGGTACAAGGTTATATTGCCCTAGATTGTTAAAGGACAAAAAGTTGGATAACACTTCCGTTAGGCTATTAGGACTAGATGCATTCAAAATAGCCGGTGCCCCCCTACGAATAGAAGACCATTGCGCGTCCCTTATATTAATCACCAAGCATTAATAAGTGGTCGTCTGAATTTTCTATAATGCATTGTGAAACCTGATCGAATAAGGTAGCTAATTCACTGTGATGCGAATGGTAATTAAAAAAAAACACATCTCAGGTAGTAGTTACGATAATTTTTTTCATATTTTTTTCTGAACCGCCATAATTTCCACTATGAGACATTTCCAGGTTATCCATTAATTACCGGGCACCCTGTGTATACTATATTCAATGCGCACATAAGTTCGAAAAGTTGGGATCGTACTCGAGACCTCTGCGTGGTAGTCCAACGCCTTCTCACTAGGTTATCGCGGTGCTGATTAAAAAGATTTTTGGTACTTCAAAATGTTAAACAGTTATGAATGACTTTTTTATGAACACAAAGGATACTGTCTATTTCAGCATGTGTTCCAGTGAGATTCAGGTGTGCAAAGTCACAAATTGAAAATAGTAGCTCATAACGAGACATTATTACGCAGGTGGAACGCCGATGCCACAAAACCAATCAAATATAACTTCAGAATTTTTACTAATACTATAAATGAAAAGTTTATAAAAATGTGTGTAGTGCGCGTAACCCATTTAATGGGCTAAGATGATGTCACTTAGCACACCGATAAAACATGTCTTGAATTAAAACACCAAATACTTTTTACCCGGGCGAGTTCTCGTGGGTCTTTCGTGACCGAACTCGCGAGCAGAAACCAGTATAAAACAAATATCAATTACAAATTAGTTAACCAATCTTGGTTTAAATATTAATAGTCAAACACTAATTTGTTTTATAATAATACATTCTATTATTAATCCAACACAATTTAATTAAAAATAAACATCAGGCTGAAGTTAATTCAACATTTTAAACTCCATTAACATTTCTAACTGTATCCAAAGTAAACCGAATTCGAACTATCAATACAATGTCTGCAAAGTGCTGGCAAGTTGGAGTTTTAAATTTACGAGAGCTTAGATTTATACCTCTTATCGGGCCTCAAGTGTAACTGAATTCTTTGATCTACGTCACAGTTAGCAAAAAGCGTTTTAGAGAGAGAAAAAGTTGCCTTGGAAAATTCGTTTTGACGCCTTCAAAGGAGAAAGAACTATTAAGGCCCTTTCTTCTTTATTATGTAGAAGCCAACAGAATAGTCGAGTTATGAAAGTGTTTAATTTCGCACTTTTCATCTTAGTGTGTCAAGAATAGTGGCGATACGAGGGTCTTACCTTTCGCCGTCATCAAAGAAGAGGAGGCTCTTTATTTTAGACTAGGTTCCAATTGAAGCTTAGTCAAGGCTGAAAGGTAAAGATATATTAGGTAAAGGTATGTTTTTATTTTGTAAAATATGAGTAAACGATTTGCCATTCTTTTCTTCCATACACAAATTTAGTTAGGATAGGTTTTTAATTGATTTTATTGTTTAGAAGTATTGTTAAAAGTTATTATTAATTATTTAATTTATAAAAAAAATAACACTTCATTCAACTCGTGCATTGGGTCCGAGATACTCAGAGAGTACAACAATTCTCTACTGCAGCGCCACTGAAAATATGATTATTTCGAAAGTAGCTCCACAGCCTACATGTACCAAAGCGCCAGTCTGAAGCTCCATGATGCTCATGAATTACCCATCAATAAGATTGCAGGGATCTCATTATAAAACGATCCTTAGATCCTAGGTGAAAACCTTCTTAGGCCATCAAAGATACCTGGGCACCAATTCACGTAAATAAGTGGTTTGGTTCTAATTTGACTACACGATTGATTACCATCTGGCGAAGTGTAGTCATTTTGATGAGCAATAATAAAAAAAAATTAGCGCAAGCATGCGCGAACATAAATACGTACTACTAGTATGTAATCTAATATGACGAAATTTTATTTTTTTTATTTATTACGTATCTCCGACAAAGAATATACACAAAACTGCACAAACACATAAACATAAGCTTTGTATCGTGTACTCCTTCAATCATAGGACACTTCAGCTAGCTAGATACATAAAATTTAAAATTCATAAATTAAAAATCTTTTACGGTAACATAACATTATGCTATGGGAATCGATGGCATAAAAATTCTGCTTCGTTGGGTATCGAGGCAGTATTTCCATGGAAATAAAAGGACTGTGTTTTATCAAAGGCAATTGTATGAACTCACATATACCTATCGGGAGCCACGTTAGGGCATCGAGGATGGCAAACAAGTTCTTGTTCACGTCGATATTTTTTGTGCCCTATACGATACACGGCTCCTATAGCTCGACACTATGTTTGCTATGCTCGTGGAACCTGGGCTAAAATTTGCATATTTATATGGCTGTTGTTCTTTTTTTGTACATGATTTGTAAATATTGAGAAGTGCAGAGTAAACTTTGTACTTAATGGATTTATATGTATATATTATATAGGCAAATACAAAATAGCTTAGTACCCTATTTTCTCATGTTTATCATTCAAATGTATGTTTTGTTTAGTAGCTAAGCTAGTAAGAAGCGATAGCCTAGTGGGAGCGACGCAGGATTTATTCCTAGTGCAGGAGTTGTCTTTTAACCTCTCTATCAACGCTAGGACAACGGTACAACAAACTAAGATGGCAAACAAGCATACGGCCCACCTGATGGTAAGTGGTCACCGTAACCTATGGACGCCTGCAACACCAGAGGCATCACTTGCGCGTTGCCTACCCTTTAGAAAAGGAAGTGGGAAGGAGAAGGAATGGGAAGGGGGAAAGAGGTTGATTGGGCCTCCGGCACTCTCACTCACCGAACGAAACACAACAGTAGGAATACTGCTATTTCGCGTCGATATTCTGTGACAGGGTAGTCTTTCCCCGGTCAAACCGGCCCATTCATCCTAAAATTAGCGAGTCATGATAGTCAACTATTGTTTGAATAACTTTTTTGTATTTCCGTATTTTTGATAACTGGATTGGTTGAGAGGATAAAGAAAAAAACTAGTGAGATTACTCCGAAAGTATTAACTCAAGTACAACCGCTAAATTATTTATATAATACCTAATACTGTACAGACTTTATCATCAGTTATAGTTGTTAGGATATATTTAGTACGCGGACTGAGAATTGCGGAACAACGTAAATGTATCGTGTAATAATATGGCAGGAAATGTGATAAAGTTGCTCGCTTTGTGGTTTATATGGAGTCTTGTAGTGCGTCGTTTGTTTAATAAAATGTCTTGAGCATGTTTTTCTAACATTCTTTGATATTGAAAGTTATTTGGTTAAAATTCTATAGACTATTAAAACGTCATAAATCTCGTATCTAATACTAGCGTATACAACTGATGTTGCCTTGCCCGAACGAACCAATTGCAGCACCACTTATGAATATATTGAAATTGAACACTTTATTAAAAGTGTTTTAAAGTAAAATAGACAACGCGACAAAATCCGTATAAAGTGTTTAATTTCAATGTATGACATTTGGGTAAACATAAGACAATATTATGTAAATCAGATAATAGAATTTTTTGATGTTTATAGCTCTTTCAGCTAAGCTAGTCACTTAGCATATATTCTAGTTAGTTTATTCTTAGCTTAAAATATAATACCTATATGTTTAAAAATAGTGTGAGATATCTTGTCACTGCTGGCGTCCCGGTTCAGCTTGAACCTCACGGCTTGGTACGCGACGATGGCAAGAGATCAGATGGTATGTCATTGCTGCCATGGAAAATGGGTGAGCCTTTGGTGTGGGACGCAACTTGTGTCGACACCCTTGCGCCATCACATCTTTCTAGCGGGTTGCGCTGGTGCTGCTGCTGCATCAGCGGAGACGCTCAAACGGCGTAAATATCAAAACCTTATTGGTGAGTATGTACCTTTGTGAGAGACTGGTATCTGAACTAGGAAAATCCTGTCAGACAGATTACCAGGCTCCCTACATACATCGAATCACAGATAGTGGAAACTATGTGAACAATAAAGTGATTGAACTAATAGCAAGTAAAATAAATAAAGGAACGTGACGTTAAACAAATTTGAGTTAGAAATATTAATCTGTGTGTGTGTGTATGTGTGTGTGTGTGTGTGGTGTGTGTGTATGTTGTGAGTGTATGAGTGCTTAATAAAAATGTCGAAATATTGAATATGCGTATAATTGTTTATACTGCATTTAATACGGATCTACATTCCTACGTATAACGTCTGTATTTACGAAGGGTAGGTATTAGGAGTGGATAAGGCACTGGATTGGATATATATGGATAAGGCACTGCATTGAAAACCGAAAGAGAAATCTCTTGATTGTAAATTTAGCACACAAAAGTTTAATTTCCATCTATTAATCCATCCATCCATGTGAATTTTATCATAATCATTTACTTTCACAAATACTTCGCGAAGTTATCAAAAATACAACAATTTTAGATAAGCTGCTTAGGGCTTAAATATATACATGTATACGTACACAGTATCTGGCTGTATAATTTTTTTTCTTGCCCAGATTTTGAAAGTTATGGTTTTACGTCTGACGTCATAGAAGACGACACTATTACCGTAGCCGGACACAGTTCCTTATCATACAAAACTAATATTTTAATTTCCAACAATATATTGTTTGTCTTTTTAACACGCTTTTATTAGCTTCATACGTATGTTAGTATGTATTTAACGGAAACTTTGAACATGATTGTGACCCCCTTCAAAACGTCGGATTAACTCGAAATTTGGCATACTAATCAAGGACCGATGACAATACGATAATTTAGAAAAAATATAAACACAAAATTATTTGTGTTTATATTTTTTTTTAGTTTTTAAACTATTAAGTTTAAAAAACTAAAAACACGTTTTATTAAAAAAAGCTAACTAAGAAGTAGAAAATAATTTAATAATTTCCCGGGGGTTATCAAGATATCTTAGAAAGCACCCCACGCTTTTTTACATAAAAATTATTAAATTATTTTCCAATTTTTAGTTTGCTTTTTTAATAAAGCGTGTTTTTTTGTGTTTAAACTACATATTATTTATTAGTTACAGTTAGATTGTGAATATAATACGCGCAGTCAATTTTATTGCTTTGTATAATGTATAAGCTCGCTGGAGTGTTAAAGAATTAGGTACAAGTACCCTATGACTGTATTACTCTAATATGTATATGTAAAATAGCCAACGTCATGGTTTTAAATAGGATCCAAATAGTCCATTTTCAAATATTTGAAGGAACAATTATTACTAATGGAATACAATTGGTTACGTATACCATAGCGATTCACTTCATAATTAGAGAGCTCTCGTCGGTGTTATAATAATACACATTCATAGATTGCTTTATGCCTATATACCTACCTACCCAAAGGCGTAAACATAAGTGTATTCGAGTCAATAGCAGGTAATTTGAGCTGTTATAGTTTTAGATAGTTCTGTTAATGAATTGTCAAAAGCAGCACGAAGTCCGGTAATGAGCCCGTTCGGTAATTGGCTTATCTGGGTCTTAAATACTGTATAACTTGTGCCAATTCACAGGGATATTACATTAATATTTCGCCAGTAATATTTGTAGGTCCCACGTAACGAAAGACGACCCTATAGCAGCTTTATAAAAAATCCCAATACCACTTTGCCCGACCCGGTCATTGCCCGACCCGGTCATTGCCCGACCCGGTCATTGTCCGACCCGGTCATTGCCCGACCCGGTCATTGTCCGACCCGGTCATTGCCCGAACCGGTCATTGCCCGACCTGGTAATTGCCTGACACGGTCATTGCCCGAGCACTCAGCCACAGTAGTATTCACTACTGCTGCTGTAGCTCTAATGACTGCTGCTCTAATTTATATAATACATTTAACTTCATTTAATTCTATGTATGTCCATTGTGTACAAAATGGCCGTGTTCTAACAAGCATTCGTGTATTAACTCGTATACAATCCGTAACCACACTGACGGCCTCGTATTTACTTGAAATGCAATAAGCATTTGGATTTAGATCGGATAACGTTTTACCTATTAGATTGAAATGTCAGATCAAATTGATCTCCATAGTAAATTTGTAATACTAGGACAATAAGCTGCATCGCTGGCGTAGTGATTTTAATAGTCACCGTTACACCAAGTGCTGGTTTGAATCCTATACCTGACAAAAATTTGAGTAATCCACAAACGATTGCTGTTTTTTTAAATCATTTGGTATAAATCCTCTGTCGCGGGGATCTGTACAAACATTCAAATAACGGTCACAAAAGCACCCAGACTCAGAACAATTATATGTGGATCACATAAATTTTTATCCTAGGTAGTAGATTCAATTCCCGAACCTACAACACTCAGAGCAGTAGCGGTGACGAGGCGACCACTTAAAACGATACCATCCGTGCAGTCTATTATTCTACTATTCTAAGTTACGGAACTCATAGTGTCTGATATTTAAATATTTTAAAGCTGCCCGCAATACAGGAATTAATAATAAATAAAAATAAATAAATAAATAATAATGTCCTCCAGACCGAATTTCGGCCACGGCGGCCAGTCTTAACGGAGACTGGCCGTCTGCGCAGTAGATATTATAGTGCACAAGTGTGTGCGCAAACACAAGTGCACTCTCTGGTCCCTAACTATCATGATCCGATGAGACGAATAATCCGACACGACCGGAGTGAGATCGGGCGAAGGACCAACGGTTTTTTGTCAACACCACCAACTTCCTAACTCCGGGCTGTATTGAAATTTCTTAACAGAAAAACCCAATAATTTTTGGTTGGTCCGACCCGGGATTCGAACCCGAGACCTTATGCACAGCAGTCGCATTCACTACCGCTGCGCCATGGAGGCAGTAACAGGAATTATTATACTGCCGTCCTATGGAAAAGGACGTTACTTCATAAGGATATTTTCTATACCGATTTTAATATTTTTACCTTTTTGGAATCAGTAATAAATAATAATTTAAAAAAATCTAAAAAACAAGCTCTGAAAAATAAAAAATAATATGTTTAATAATTTTAATGTAAAAGAGCGTGGGGCGGGGGTTATCAAAATATCTTAGAAATCATCCCACGCTTTTTTACATTAAGATTAGTAAATTATAATAAATAAAATATAATATTTTTCATTTTTAATCGAGTTTTTTAGTTTTTTAAACTATGTATAATTATTTTTCCAAATAATTTTATTGTCATCGGTCCTCGATAAGTGTGCAAAGATTCAAATCAATGCGTCGGTTTGAAAGGAGTGAAAATCACGTTCAAAGATTCCGTTACATAGATACAAATTAAGCTAATAAAAGCGTGTTAAAAAGACGCATCTGCCAGTACAAATAAAAAATGTATTTGGTAGTCACTTGTTTTGTCCTTATACACAAAGTGCGGGGAAGTCTTGGCTGCGCAACGATAGTGAATGCATATGCTGTACTAAGTTAACGGGTACAATTCCTCAGTAAGGCAAAGGGTTATTAAGTTTTCTGTCAAAATTCTCAGTATCAGCGTGGAGAATAAAGCTATGCTCTGTTACGTGGGACCTTAAATAGTTGGTGAAATGTGTAATACATTTTTGCCTACCTTTTCGAGTATATATGTATGTAGACGTGGGTCTATGTATGTATACTGACCGCACACGAACAAGATTTATTCTATGATCGGTACGGTTCGCTTCTCGTGAAACTATAAACAAAGCGCATCGAAATTTTCGACCTAGTATCTACATTGTAAATGACTACAAACATAATTGAATTCTATCTATCATACACTATTACCTTGGTCAACTAATTATGTTAAAAATAAATCCTAACCAATATTATAAATGCGAATGTGAGTTTGTATGTTTGTTAGTTACGCTTACACGTCTTAACTACTCGACCAATTATCACGAAATTTCACATTTGTCAGGGGCATAGAAAGGGACATAGGCATAGAAATGGATAGAAAATTTACATACCTAATCCGCCATTTACGCGAGCGAAGCCGCGGGCAAAAGCTAGTCTTAAATAAATTAATTGCATTTATACCTCGTAGTATGACACTTATTTGTGATGTAGCCATTCGGAACAGGCTGCAAGGCGCAAAAGCTATTAACAGGTTCTAAAATTATACTCGGCACAGGAAAATGGCTGCTGATTGCCCGCAGCTTCGCACTACGTAAATATAATAATAATGATAATATTCTACCACATACACACAACATCTAGCCCTAACTAAGCAGAGCTTGTACTATAGGTACTAGACAATGGATAAACATAAATAAATACTTTTTTTTTGTAAATACATAAGAAACACCCAGACCAAGACAAACATCGATGTTTATGCACACAAATGTTTGACTTGTGCGGGAATCGAACCCACGAGCTCAGACGTGGCAGTCAGTTACACTAACCACTACGCTATTGAGGGCGACATGTAGTAACAGTACTTTTTTCTGGATGAAAGGTACTCTATATCCTGTTCTGTTCCTCTGATAACGTGTATGTGAAATTTCATGATGATCGGCTGAGTAGTTAAGGCGTGAAAGAGTAACAACCAAACAAACTCAGATTATAATTTATAATATTACTAGTAAAGATTCATTTTAAAAAACCACGAACGATCCACGAACGCTTGTAATTTTGCAGTCGCTGTGTGTTTACAGTGCTAGCACATGACAAACACCAATAGTTCTTTTACTGACAACTGACAACATATCATTACATTAAGGGTTTCTGAAATTCGACATGCTACAATAATGTTTCATTTTTTTCGTTTTAAAAAGATAACTCCTGCACTAGGGATAAATCCTGTATCACAGGAGGGCTTTACAAACTTTTCTTCTCCCTAGCCTTTATTATTCCCAAGTCACTTGGGGTCGGCTTTTCTGGTCTAACCGGATTTGACTGGATATCAGTTTTTACACGGAGCGGCTGCCATCTGACCTCCGCAACCCGAAGGCTAACGATACCGTAAGGTTACACCAGCGTCAGGATATTATAGGGCACTGACTTCCCAACGACTGCCATAGATGTTCATGGCAGCCGGGACCGACGGCTTAACGTGCTCTCCGAGGCACGGAACAGGCGATAATTGTCAATCAATACGCACATAATTTCGAAAAGTTACCTATATAATTTCCGAAAGTCAGAGGTGCGCGACGTGGGTTCAAACCCGAGACCCGTATTACAAACATTGCTTTACAAACATTCTGGATATAAAGAATATCCAGACTCGGCACAACCATTTGTGGATCACACAAATTTTTGTGCCATGTGGGATTCAAATCCACAACACTTGACATAGTAGCAATTACGAAGCGACCACTTCAACCATTAAAACATCCGTGCAGTAAGAATTAATATTGTTGCTGATATGACATCCATTTATAAAAAGGTTGTTTCTATCTTGATAATGCACCTGGCGTTTTATTGTTGAGCATTATTTGAATCGTTACAAACATGTCAGGATGGCCGAGCGGTCTAAGGCGCTGCGTTCAGGTCGCAGTCCACTTCTGTGGGCGTGGGTTCGAATCCCACTTCTGACAAACTTTTTATATATTCATTTTGATGTTTAAATCTTTTCATCTCACCCTTTTTTTAATACGTGGATTTTTTTTCTTTGTGTGTTTGTGGTAATTTTGGGTATTGCTGAACTGATTTTAAATTGTTTTTATTAATAGAATGCTAAACTTATTATAAATAATATAGTGTATGGGTCAATGATATACCAGTGAGTTGTGGGCTGAACTTAGTAAAGATAATAAATAAAAGTGATTAATTTATATACAAACTGTATTGAATTTGGCATAAGTATAAGAAATATGATTATATTATATTTCTACTATTATTATATGAAAAGTATAAAAAACTGTTTTTGATGCCATGACGTTAACTTCGTTAGTGCGGTGGCATTTGTTTAAGGTTAAGTCATAAGTCATTTATTCAATACAAAAAAACTTTGTGTAGAATTTTAAAATTACATACTAAATGTGCACAGATACAAATAATATTAAAAACATACAAATAACTTAAAATGGATAATATGAGTACAATATAAATAACATATTAATTAACGGAGGATATTCGTATTACGTTGTGTCATCACTTAAATTAATTAGCTAATGTCAGCATAGATATAGGTTTAGGTGGTATCATTGATCGTGAGATGTCAGGGTTCAATTTCTAATTAGGGGTAATATTTTAATGGATTTTATGATTTTCTTGACTCCATACCACTAAGCAGTATGAATATGTACTAGCGGTCGCTAAATGGTCGAAATTCGGCCATAATTAATTTAAATTTTAAATTTGATCGTTATTATATATACCGCGAAATTGCAATAGCTACAGGTAAGTAACCATAGTAACGAAGAATTAAACGACATCAGTCAAACCATGCCGAAATACTACGAACGTGATTCGACTGCGTGTGTCAAATGCATGGTTGTGTGCGTGTAGTGCTTTTTCAATAATTTAATGTATTTTTAATCCATATATTATAAAAATATTAGGATTCGACACTCTTTCTCGATATAAACTTTAACTGTGCGAAATTTAATACTCCTCCTTTCGCGCAATTTTCTTAAAAAGGGGTACAACATTTTTGCTTCACGTGTTAATATATATAGATTGCAAAATTCACATTTACCCACGCATCAACACTAGAATTTATATTAGGAATTTATGAAGTCAAATCTTAAGGCCATCAAATTTAGCGTGTGTCTTCAAATGGCTAGAAAAATTCTATCTCTAGCTTACCTTACGAAAACACAAAGAACAAAAGCTAATAATTCGCTTCCATTAGGTAATAGTTTGTTTTGTGCTATACGTTACTTAAGCTGATGTAACGTTGCTAATACGGGAGCCTGCAACAAACAGACATGGCAACACACAACCCGCTAGTAATTATCTTGGAGTGTTGCCAGTTCCAACGAATGGAGATATTGCTGGGTTAGCGGCTAAAAGTTAAGTTATGTAGTAAATACACGTTCTTAAGCGTTGTTTCTAGGCTTTGCTTGTTGGTAAGGTTTAATTAGAAGGAGCTGTTGGTTCGCTCATATAGTCTAAGGAGAATATGCATAGATTTGAGACGTTTCGGCGCAATGGTTTTGGTAGTCATCGCTTCAAAGCTTATGCGCCATATATCTACAAAACAGTGCAAATCAGATCTTGGTCTAAATTAATAATACTTACCTAATAGAATATCCTATATGACACCAATAACCTGTCCCTGGAACCATTGGGCCCATATTGTGTTTTTGAATTTTATTAATCTGTCTCTCGCTAGAATGCCAGCGGCAAGATATAATTTGTTTTTTTGCTTTTCATTTCAGCTCAAGACGTTAAAATACAGTTCTGTAAAGTAGTAAGGCAATCGCCTTAAGACATCCTTCAAAAGACAATAGTTACATTTATTTAAATTCCGTTTTCTATTAGAAAATATTGTTACGGCTAGTGCCATCTGACGGCACTGTGGAGAAAACTCGGCAATTCCTTCTAATAATTTATTACAGCACCATCTATTGACATCTTACGGAACTACGTATTTGTCGGTACGAGTCGTGTAGAGAGAACACTGGCACATTCTCGAATCATCGCACTGTTACGTACCGTGTATGACGTTTTCTAGAAAACTCCAGAAACGCTTTACCCGCGTATAAATAGAGCGCACGCGCACCGCCGAGTCAGTTTACATTCGTAAGCGATAAAGTGTTCATCGAAGCGAACGGAAGCGAAAATTCTACGGAGTTTGAAGCAGTTACAGTGGAAAAGTGTAGTATAGTGTTTGTTGTGTTTTAAGTTTATTTGTGTGATAGAATAAAACGTTTTAGTCGGTAATATTGTTTTATATTCTTATCCGTCGAACCCAGCACGTAACAATATTCAATAGTGACACAGATATTGGTAATTTGCCTGGTAGACGCCAGTAGGCTCGCTGCCTATTAAATGGAACCTTAAATCATAATTGGCGAAACATGCATGTAATATATTTTACCTTCCCCTTCGGGGAAATCCACGTGTGTACCTATGTACTTAAATTTATTAAGAATCTTGACACATATCTATAATGCCGCAGGACTTTTATTTTTATTTTATTTAACCGAGAAGATAAAAAATGGGTGCCGTGGTTGCTTTATAAATCATCTTCCCAGTCATTCCCAAGGGGCTTAAGCACCGAGTGATCATCTTTTACAGTTGCTACTAGAAAAAGCCTTATAACGTGAAAAATATGATGGCATATTAATGCAACTTCTTGTTGAACACGATATTATTCCAATACATATATTATTTTCATCGTGTGAAATGGAAGCAGCAAAATTAAAGGTGTTATTAATGCATTAGCTACACAAATGGAGAGTACGTACTTTTATCTCGTACTTCTATCTCTACGTATATATGTATATACTTAGTCTGCTCATAAATACTGTTACAATAAAAAAATCTGTTATATATGAATATATATCTTCGAAGACTTATCCTTGAGTTTTATAAGACTATAGTGTGTCTTCGAAGTGGTAGGCAGAGATTTATATTATATCCACATTTTGTCGGCCATGTTTTTAGGTCCTCACGTAATATCGTCGTCGATAGTTTTAGACTCCATGCTGTTTCTGCGAATATCTTGAATCAGAATCGTAATAACACAGCCTGAAGCGGGAATCGAATCCGACACCTTATACACTGCAGTCAATATGAGTGAGTATACATATTTACTGTACTGATGGCGTTAGTGATTTAAGTGGTCGCCTCGGCACTGCCGCCGCTTCGAGTGTTGTGGGTTCGATCCCCATAGGGAACAATAATTTGTGTGATCCACAAATGGTTATTCCAAGTCTTGGTGTTCTTTGTGTCCGTTGTTTGAATGTTTGTAAAGTCCCCCGCGACACAGGAATCATTTCGAGTGCGGAAATTGTCTTTTAAAACTTTAAAAAATAACAAATTTATTTCGGCCAGGTCTACAAAATAAGTAAATCTTTATATGTACATATACAGGATGATTTTGAAATCGTGTAATTCCTTTTAACCACGCATTCTACTGGTGATATAGAATAACCCTGACCATATTTTTATTTAATTAGATTTATTTTTTTTGAAAAATTATTATTCCGTTTTTTTCGTGAAATGGTGTCAGATAGTCATATGTTAACCAACCGAGGCAATTTTAATTTTTTACTAATTAAAATAAAAAATCATATTAATAATTATTGTCGTAAATAATAACGGGCGGTCCTTTTTATTGCCCCTTATTATTTACGTCATCAGTTATTGTTATGTTATTATTTTTAAATTAATAAAATATTAAGATTGTGTCAGGTGGTTAAAATATGACTATATGAAATCATTTCATGAAAAAAATCTGTACTCTAATTTTGCCGAAACCATTATTCTAATTAAGAAAAATATGGTCAGGGTTATTCTATATCACCAGTAGAATGCGTGGTTAAAAGGAATTACACGATTTCAAAATCACCCTGTATATGAATCTTCTGTGCGTGTGTTTGTAATTAAATTACTCCTAAAATTTTTATAGTTCCTATTTTCTATATTTTGCCTTATGTTCTGTTTTTATTTAGAATGTATTTTTGTTAAACTTCTATGATCATTTCTTTTTATTAGTGTTCATTTTTAATTTAACTGTGTTTTGTTGAATTTGTATTTGTATTCGTGTCAATTTACCAAACTGTTTAAATTCTTATAAAAACAATTTTTGTAAATGATATGAAATGATGATGTACTCACGACGTCTTCTCCTGTAATTGAAGGAGCACAAATTATCGAACAACTTTTTGTAATTATTGCATGTACTGTGTATCCTTTGTTGGAGTTCCTAAGAATAAATAAATAAATAAACGGCTGGGCCGATTTTGATAAAAAATTTTGTTTGTGTTCAAGTGGATTTCAGAATTGTTTAGATCTGTTTTTTTTTCGTGTGTAGGACAGCTAGTAATATATAAAAACAGAATAATAAATTACAACTAGGTAATTAAAACTCATGTTAGAAGTAAAACAGAACACTTCTGCCATCCTTTACATCGATAAAGCATAAATTATTGGAAATGCACGAGTTAACATTTTTTAGCTAAAACGTAACACTAAAAAAAGAACTTCTACTTGATACTGAAGCTTTCAAACGCTGGAATGTGTTTGATAACCCCACAATAGCCAGACTCGCTATATACGACTGACATGCCATAGAATGTGAGCTCCGAGCAATAAATTGTAAATCGTGTGATGCAGTAGTACTATCAATCGTAACCATTATAGTCACCATGTTGTCACTGTATGTCTAGTCGGTTCATGGTGTATGTGCTTGTTTGCGTCAGATCAAGAGGTCTCGAGTTCTAATCCCGGGTCGGTTTTTTTTTTATGTTTGTTCCAATTTCTTATACGATAACAGGAAACATATCCAATATTAAAAGAACAAATAAGGTCATGCGTCAGCTATATTGCAGTATAATCACAACGCTAACGTTATGAAATTCTCAATCCGTATGAAGTTTTAGAAGCAGGTTTCCTCTCATAGGCTACCTTTGCCTGCAGCAACTAACCTAAATGTAGCTTCCGTAACTTAGTAAAGTCACTAACTTATATATTTTGACGTTCATATGTGTTACATTGTGACCTAAATATATAAATGATTTTTGACTTTGATTTTGACTTAGTTTAGAAATGTTCTCAGTTGGTGGCAATAGACTCGTTCTTTGTTATGTATATTTTAAATATATAGTTGGCAACAACACGTTTTATTCGTTTTAATTTTAGGACTCCTGTTATCGGGGGCGAACATAAAACAGCACGGCGTTTCGCACTGTGTGTGTGAACGTCTTGTTGTTGCTTAGGATTTATATACAGAAAAACCAATTAGCCCCACTCAAAACCTAACTCACTGCTACGCCACCGAGGCGTATATTATGATACATATTCATAACTGCCTTGGTAGCGCAGCGATAGTGAATGCGACTGCCGTACATGGAGTCTCGGGTTCGAATCCCGGGTCGAACAACTTGTTATTGAGTTTTATTGTCATAAAATTCGTAGTGTGTGCACGGAGTATAGAAATGTACCCGGTAAATGGCAATAGGCTCGTAATATCTAACTCCATACTGCCCAAAACGTGGCTGTAATGCCTCTATGCCTACCCCTTTAAGGCAAAAAGCTTGAGACTATTAGTGAGTATCACTTTAAACTCTCCCTAATAAATAAATATCATCTTCAAAGAAGGTTAAAGTAATATTATTATAACAATATCATAACAGCAGTGCGGTGACACATTTCACATGATAAAAGTTATCCCCAGATCGATAAGGACCCTTGTTCGGAAAGGGACATCTTCACTTTGAAATATGATAAGCATGTTTCCTCGTTGAATTGCCACGAAAATAGAGCAGTTGACAATTATTTTTGACTAACGTAACGTACGTAACGACTGACGTAACTTTGAATGACGCTTGCATATTGCTGAAGGACAATGTTTTGTTTTAATATCGTGTATCCATGGACATAGTTGGCATATTTTCTTTTTTTATGGTATAGGTGGCAAACGAGTTGGCGTATCGCCTGATGGTAAGCGATTACCGCCGCCCATGGACACCCGCAACACCGGAGGAGTCACAACTGCGTTGCCGGCCTTTTAAATTTGAATAAGGGGAACGGGGTTGGGCTTCTGTTACACTCACATTCTCGACGATACACAACGTAAGCGCTATTTTACGCCGGTTTTCTGGGAGGCCGTGGTATAAGACACATCAATTATGACCAAGCGATGCTAAGCTGCTCCTCAGGGAAAATGCAGATTTGTCTAAATATTAATCCTGACTTCTAAACTAGGCGTCCATGCCTGTATCTAAGGAGTTATTGTCTCTGCGTAAATATTACAATACAAGCCTTTATAAGTTATGTCATTGGTTTGTTTGTTACGCTTTCACGCCCTAAGTAGTAGAGTCTCGCTGATTTCAGTATGAATGGGCCGGCTCGACTGGGAAAGGACTACCCTCTCACAGAATATCGACGTGATATAGCAGTATTCCTACTGTTGTATTTCGTTCGGTGAGTGAGAGTGCCGGAGGCCCAATCACCCTCTTTCCCCCTTCCCGCTCCTTCTCATTTCCTTTCCTAAAGGATTGGCAACGCGCAAGTGGTGCCTCAGGTGTTGCAGGCGTCCATAGGCTACGGTGAACACTTACCATCAGGTGGGCCGTAAGCTTGTTTGCCACCTTAGTTCTATATAAAAAAATACTTTACCGCTTATTGTGAAGTTTCGCATACACGTTTCTATGTATAATATGTATGTATTTACAAAAAAGAGGTATATATGTATGTTTATCCATTGCCTAGTACCCATAGTACAAGCTCTGCTTAGTTTGGGCTAGATGGTGTTGTGTGTATGTGGTAGAATATATTATATTTTATTATATTATTATTATTATTATAAAAAGGGTACAGGAAAGGGCTACCTATCATTCAGGAAAAAAGTACTTTTCCCAAGGGATATATGTATTGACGAAATCTAAATCAAGGCAAGCAAAGCCGCGAGCAACATCTAGTAATAAATAATAGAATAGAATAGAATAATTTTATTTCGTAATATCATGAGTAACACATTACAAGTTTTACATTGCATGAAGATGGTACATAAGTTGTCGTTCTACATGTTTTACCAATTAAGGTGTACGAAAACAATTTTCTCTCGAAAAATATGAATCTAAATTTATATTACTAACAATATGTTACTAATAATAACATATTAGTATATAAACTGTACAACTGCTAGACAGGGACTAGGCCGTAGTACATCCCGCTGGCCCGTTTCGTATTAGCACATTTTCAAAAACATTATGGAGAATTATCAGATATGCAATTTTCCTCACGATATTTTCCTTTACCTTTAATATTGCTGACGATATATCGAGTAGTCAAAATACATTGGATTATTGTATTTAAACTAATTTATACGGATTTTATTGCAGATTAATTTTGAAATACAATGTATTTTAAATATAATACCGTAATAAAAAAATTGTACCGTTATTTCAATGTATACCATTTTATAAACATTTGCGTAAATGTCAGTAAGTAATGCTTATGAACATCGAAGTTTATTAGCTCATGGGTATTGAACTTAAATTTAGGTTAACTGCTAGGAACGTTTTTAGGTGAAATAGATTACACCTATTTCGGACTATACCTATCAGTAAATTGACTTTAAAATTCGTCTGTTTAATATATTTTCAATAAAAGCAATCAAAAATCAACAATTTTATTAATTCAATGTACCCTCATAAAACAAAATGGTTTTCACTATGACCGTTATAAAGTTGAACTGAATTGACCACTAACCCGACCATTTAACCTCTCAAATTTATTTAATAACTGTTCTGGTTCGAAATTTTCGTCACCACCACAGCCAACCCGGTCGCTGCACGATAGCTGCATAGGCACTCGGTATAAAATACCGCAGCGGCACTGAATAGTTGTCGAAAGTATGTGACGTCGCTCCGCCGCGCGACAGATATGTGAGATACCTTTCGCCTGCGATTTAATGTTCCATCGCAGGATTAAATGTCTGTAAGTATTAAATCCATCACTTCTAGGCCACTATCATCATATTTCATCTGTATACCGTAATGCTTTTGACTGTAAAGAATTACAAATAGAGAGAAGAACACTCTTACAGTGTCGTAAGTGAAAATATTACAAGTGATGTAGCATTGTTGCTATTTTAGTACGTTTTCTATGTATGTAGTTATTATCCTGAGGCATTTACAATATGAATTTTAATATACGCCCTGAAGCTATGGATGCATGCAGCACAAACGTTTATTGGCCGTCCATTCTGTGACAAGAGTCGTTGTAAATCCAGCGCAAGTAAAAAAAACGGTGGTCGCTTTTACAAAGCACAAAGCCTGTTTAATAGTCACTATAAAGAACTTAGTATGTATTGAAGGCTCAATATGTTTGGATGATACTAGATAAATCTAGTATCATCAGTCGATCGATTATTTTATATCGTTTTCGAGGTTATTAGAACTGAGCTCATACTTCGTAAATCAAAAACGGAAAATGTGCTCAAAGTATTATATGTCCATATAAAATAACTATACTTTAAGATATTGCGACGACTACCATCTTATTCTCCTCGTAAACATGACCGCTTAAAACAGCCGAAATATCGAGGAATATCTAAATTATTTACATATTATAAAAATACATTAGTTATTTTAAAATGTAAATAGTGATAAAAGCTTTGTAAAGTAGTTTAATTTCAATGTACGACGTTTGCGCTAACGTAAGCTAATATTTATTTAGCATGTGTTACTTTTCTCATAATAAAATTTTACATTTATTATTTTGATATATAATATTCAACGCACTTTGAACGCACGAGTGGTTCGTCTATACAACTATTGAAACTACATCACAACATGGCGCCGTGCAAAAATATCGCCAATAGAAATGAGAAAAAAATATCAGGAGCATATTTCTTTAGGAAAACCTTCGCGTGGAGCGATACAGATAATTCTGAACGAAGAAAGGTTATTCCTTAGGGGATGGGACTCTTAAAATGCTGCTTATTTACGCTGTCCGTCATTCAGATAACTCCCGTTTAAGTTTTCCGTTTATTTTCCTTGAACTGAGGTCCAAAATACTCTAAATGAAGCGAAATGTTACGGTCCAAACAAAGCACAATAAAGGGAAGAGGCGATTAATTACGGTTTCATGGTGTTGTCTTGTGAATCCCATGATTGTATAGAACCTTAAAATCATTTAACAAAATGGTAGACGGTAAATTCTATCAGATAGGTGACTTGCAGTATATTTATTTATAGCTACCTTTACATTTATAATATATAAAAGTATTATTTTCGATTTTTATTGCTCCCAGTGGCAGGTGAATACCGGGACGTACGTGGTAGAAATGGTTGCTGAAAACGTATCGTAACTGCAAAACCATAAAGCGTCTAAGTGAGTACTTAACTGAGTTAACCCTTTCGGAGAAGTCAGTTGAGTTATTTATTGAAATCATATTGTTATACAAATCGAATCTTGGGGTAATATTCATTGAGGTTGTTAGTTTCTCTGCTGCTTTTTTCAAATTCTACTCTACTTAAATATAGCGACATTTTACTCGGAAAGTTGTTTAACAACTTTTCGGGTTGCAAAATTGCTGCAATTCAGCAAAATTTAAAGTGACGCTATTTTGAATTTATTTATATATATTTATAGTTAATATTGGAGCATCATTTTATCGTCGCGAGTGTAAATATAACATGTGACGTAGGTAGTTAGCGTGTGCAGTAATTGAGACGGGTACGACGCGTCGAGACGCCGAGAATACTAATACGAGCTATGATAACATACTTGAGAAATCCGCTTGTTGTTGCCACGTAAATATGATGCGGTGGGTGGAATAACCGAGGAAATATAAACTATATGTATAAAGGACTGTCTTGTAGACCCCTTGGCTTTTTGCATTGATGGTTGCGATTGAAAGGTCTCAAAATCCATTCCTGATTCGGGCAAAAATATATTTTGTTAGGAAACCTTCTGTAAGGGTAAGGTAAAATGTACTCAGTAAGCCGTAATCATATGTGGAACCTAAAAATAATGCTTACGAAATGTTGGTGCAATAAACCTTTGCCCCATCAATTTCAGAGATATTTAGCAGTAATGCTAAGTCTACATAGTCTTAAAATATTGACCGATTACTTCTCTCAAATTATCAGTGAGTTTTATGTATTTAAGAGAAGCTATCGGTTCTCTCTCTGTCTCTTTCAATAATTGATGCAAACAACTCCTATTTTCTAATTAAGATACAATCTTTATTGCAGATATTCTCGTGCCTTTTCCCCATCATCCCTTCAGTAGACCAGATTAAAATCAATGGTGTATAAAAAAATCCTGCCTCAGGTATATTTTCTAGATTGTATTGTTATAGATTCATATAGTCAGTTATTACAGTCCCACTGTTTATGGTAAAATGGTTGCAACATCAAACATGAGTTTGTTAACAAAATAGATATTTTAAAAGAGCTGCCGTGGTTTTCTTCTAGCAAATTATATAAAAATAAATGTAATAATTTCAGGATACCCACTAGCTATTAAACTTTAAGGTACATACGTTTTACTTTGTGTCCTACATGATAAATTTAAAGATTATTATTTTTTCAAAGGCACCTCGCATCTTTTGTATGTATTGCTGTGTTGTGGGCGAATTTACAAAAATTCAAACAAGGGACTCAGACAACACCCAGACTCATTATGCGTGGTGTCAGTTCTATTTTCTAAGTATAACTCCATATCTGGAAACATGTTGGCGAAAACATAGCCTTGTACACAGAATAAGCGCACGTCCTTTATATAAACGAATGGAGCCTTAAAGCTGATCCTCTAACGAGCACCGTCACTTAGAGATGCGTCTAGGGACCGACAGCTGATTTTGTCATGGTCCGGAACGAGTATAAATAGCTATACATATAAAAAAGCTTTGATTTTGAATAATGAACAATGATTTCGTAGAGGTTCGCCACAGAAATGTCAAAAGAAGGATAAAGATAGGTACACAAGGTATCTTTCTATAAAATAGCATATTAGGACGCATAGATCTCTATGAAAGAATTGGTCGAAATATTTTTTTAAGCAGACAACTCTAGTTTTAACCTCTGTATCGCGGTGGATATTATTTGACTGAAAAAATAACTTAATTACAAATTGGATACAAAGCGCATCTAAATAATTGTCAAGTGTTGGATTCGAAACCGCCACACTTACTTGCCAATTCAATAAAAACAAAATGACTCTATGACAAAAAGTTAAAGTTTAGTACATTCTAACGTATTTAACATCCATAGTTCACTTTTTATAATAAGGTCGACAGTATCCATATTCTATAAGCATGATCCTTTAGAGAATGAGAGTAAATTAAATTAACTAATAGTGTTGTCTATCCTTCTACGCCGCTACGCTGACGCTACATCGTAGCACATGCGCTACGCCTCGAGCAATAAAATCGTAGACAATTCATAAAAGAGTATTCTACTATATTTGCTTCTTTGTAAATAATAAAGCAATGTGAATAGAATTCTTAATTAATGCGAAAGCGTCTTTGAGTCAAATATGAAAGGTTTATTTTCATACCTACATACGAATTTGAATCTTACGGAATGGGAAAACAAATCAAAATTGAAAGACATTGTTTTATAATTAAATTAAACATGGAACATTAGCAAAGCACACATAATCAATCGAACAGCTCATTAAAACATCAGGCGTCAAGTTGAAAGGAGATAGAAGGAAGGAAAGAAAGTCCCCAAGGTACCGGTTCCATTAATTCGGTCAGGACGTAAATCTGCCGACGCCGGTACACTGAGCACCTAAATTACCGGAATACGTATAAAATCGCGACTGGAATAGCGTAATGATTGCATAATGAGATGTCGAGACGTGGCCTCTAAATGGATTAGTGTTCCTATTCTGTTTTGTTTGTAACTTATGTGGAGGATAGATGAAGGCGAGGAATTGATTTTTATTTTTATGTTGTTTGGAGAGACAAAGGTTGTTCATATTAATGGTTAGATTGGCAAAACTTAGCATAGTGTTGTAGCATAAACATTATTATTTATAACAAATTTGTTAGTTTAAAAAGCAATAAAATCCTAATATTACTTATTTGTTACGCTTTCACGCCTTATGCACTCAACTGATCATTATGAAATTTCGCATACACGTTGTCAGGGGTATAGAATAGGTCATAAAGAGCCATCATACCTAGATAAAGAACAAAAACCACGGGATCGAACTCGAGACATTTGCGTGGTAGTCCAATGATCTTCTTCTAGCCTATATTCTATATGAATCTATGTAAATACTTATATGAGTTCTGAATTCTAAGGCAATGTTACGGTACTTGATTCACCTGCATAGTAATCCAGGAAGTATAGACAATTCCAACTGAGCCTAGGTTTTGTCAACAAAAACGAAATCTGAAAAAGAGTTCTGTTTTTATTCAATAGATATCCACAAGCGTCTAGACGCCGTAGGCGATAGCTCAAAAATACATCACAGTGTGGCCGGTTATCCGGAATAAATCGGACAACATTGTTTACAGTTCACTACCGTAACACTTTAATCCGATCCGGAAAAATCCGGTTCTTCAGTTAACGTACAAGGATAAAAGGAAAAATGGAGTTTGTAATTCCTTTTCCCTGTAAGAAAAAAATATGGGTCGATCGGACAAATTTTGCGTTAAAAATATTATATTATATAAGGCCGAATCCAAAGTTTTGAATAATCTGAGTCTATCGTATATCCTAGTATAATAATCCAAGTAGTAGGTAGGTATGTATAAACATAGTCAACGCCTTTATCAAGAAAAAGCAAGCAAATATATATCTCGCCAATATTTAGTTGGTTAAGGTTTTAGGTTTCACCTAATACACACGAGCGTAAGGGTGCGTTTCCACTAACGTGGGGCTGGACGGAGTGGAGCGGAGAAGAGCAATGAAAAGTAGCAAGAGTTTCCATTGCAGCGGAGCGAAACAAAGCGAAGCGGGATTGAGTGGAGCTGAGCAGACCAGAACTGCAATGATGCATTTGTATGTTGTCAGTCGTGTAACCCATAAATATGGACTTTTTTTGACATTTTCAATTAGTTTCTCATCCATTTTGATTCAAATACAGTATCGATGACGTGTGAAGTGTATGACGTAATATTGCTGACTAAACTAAAACCACACTAGTCCTTTTCTGACAAGTCTGCGCTATCCGCCACGCCGTACCGTCCCGCTACCCTCCGCTTCGTGCGCTCAGCTCGGCACCACAGCCTGCTCGACTCGACTCGACTCCGTTCTGTCCAGCTCGGGGCAGCATGTTCATTATATTTTTTATTTGAAAGTCCGCTCCGCTCCACTTGCACTGTTTCCACTGATGCGGAGTGGAGATATCGAGCACTGTGATTGGCCAGTTCCGCTCTTCACCATTTCGCCCAGCTCCGCATCAATGAAAACGCACCCTCATGATACAGACTACGCACTACCATTGAGGTTAGTTGAAAGAGAATCTTAATAAAACGTTGGCCGACCCGGGAATCGAGCATATAACCAAGCATAGCAGTCACATTCACTGTTGCTGCATTATACGAATAACACCCGTTGTCGCCGAATCTACTCTTAATACAAGCATTCTAGCTTAGCTAGAAGGCTTAACAAGAACACAAGTAATTTGTAACCCAAATACCAAGTAATATTAAAAAAAATATCTTGCGTTCATGTAAATTTGTATAACATTTACCTTACTATAATATTCCTTTAACAATTTTAAATTTTTAACATTACATTAGCTTTTTAATAATGAAATTAATTGGTCAAAATAAATCTTTAATATTGAAAGCGTCCCTTGAGGACCTCACCGTTTCGTTAAGCAAATTTTTCATAAATCAAGCCAGGGGATCGCAACAAAAACTTTTTCTATTACCAGCGCCTATTTAACGGGACTCTTTGGAACAAAAAAAATGGAACAAGAAAGAAAAACAAATCGAATTCTGTTCTACTTTTAACCGTTTACATCTTTGGCAAACGGTTATTAATGAAGATTATTTATTAATTAATGCCTTGTTATATTGACCTACTTTTTTGAAATATGATCGGAGTCTTATAAATAGACGCAGCTGTGAAATCTATTTTATTATTTTACAACCTTATTACAAATAATAATAATATCAGCCCTGTATTAAACTGTCCATCTGCTGGGCACGGGCCTCTTCTCAGTGTGAGAAGGGTTAGGCCGTAGTCCACCATGCTGGCCTAGTGCGGGTTGGCAGTCTTCACATATCTTCGAGAACATTATGGAGAACTCTCAGACATGCAGGTTTCCTCACGATGTTTTCCTTCACCGTTAAACCAAGCGATAATTAACTATTTAATACGGATATAACTTTGAAAAGTCAGAGATGCGCGCTTTGGGTTGGACATCGAGACCCCTGCGTGGCAGTCCAACGGTTTCCCACGTTATAAATATTGATTTTCTATACGGGTAATATGTGCAAGATGATGCATCTGATTCTTATTTATTTATTTAAGTCAATAGTCTCACGCTTTTATCTGTGACGTGATCGGTAGAAGTATACACCTATGATTCACTCATTATTAATTGATAGTTTGTCCGCGGGATCGCTATCGTAATCTAGATTTTGTCAACTTTCTATCCCTCGGGAATAGTACTTTTTTCTGAACAAAAGGTACCTTATGTCCTATTGTGTACACCAGACAGCTTGTATGATACCTTGTATGCGATATTTTATAATGATGGGTCGAGCAGTTGAGGCGTGAATAAGTAACAAACAAAGAAACTCACATTCGCATTTACAATATTAGTTAGGATTAGGCTTTCAAGACCCAATATTAAATATAATAATATATAAATATTCCTAGTTAACATTAGTGGTCTTACTTGCGTGAAGTATTTATAATATTATACATACGTGCATGCCTATATCTCGAAATTTAAAACCTCCACAAGATGATATAATAATACATCCTTACTAACATTATAAATGCAAATGCGAGTTACATTCGCATTTGTAATTTTAGTAAGGGTAATATCATTTAAAAGATTCAAGAGTGCCGACTGCGCATGTATGATTGTCTATGGCATGTAGTCCGCGCGAATAGCTAGCGCATGTAACCAGCTAGTAGCAGAAAACTGGCTTAAAAGACAAGCACGGTACAGAAATAATTTTATATAATTAGTAATAATTAATTAAATATTTCTGTATCGACTTAGTTATGTACATGTGGTTCACACAAAAAGATTTGTGGTCCACAATTAAGTTGTTCTTAATGCGGGTGTTATTTGTGTGAAAGTATGCAAAGATTCCGCGAACAGTTTAGATAAATGCATGAATATGTATTTTCTGTATCTTTTTAATGACGACTCCCGCTCTTAGAATGAAACTTGTGCCGCGGGTGACTTTACAGACATTCAAACAACTGACACAGGAGAAGACAAATGATGAACAAATTAGCTCATACTAACATAGTACGTTTGTCATACATTACTTAACATGAATGTTATCTAGAATTTACGTGGAGCACGTTTGTAACATGTTTCGTTAACTTCATAAAAGAGCTTCAGCTTAATTAAATTAAGTCTTGCCGGCTGTACAATGCTAGAATTCCTGTTAAACCTTACTAAGCTAAGAATAGATTCGAGTCAATTATTTACAAATTGCAAACTTTATTATAAATGTTTATTTACTTTACTGAACTAGGTAACTTAAGCTTCTTATTTTAATTTATGCTTAACTGAATGCTGAATTGCTGGCATTCAGGTAAAGCAGATTGTATAATTCGTAATGGAAATTAACTTGATCATGCGTAATAATGATTACCTACTCAAATTTCACTAGGTATGGTTATAGGTCCCACGGGGCGAGCTTATTAATGTCTGCCAGTCGCAGTTTAACACTATGCAACTTCTAAGAATTTCTTGATAATAAAATAAATAAAATAGTTTATTTCAGTATCTTATACTACTACAATTTATCTTACATAGGGGTCTCCTTTTAAGTATATTAAATACTTGTGCTAGGAGGCCTCGCTCTTCACTAATCATTCAAATGTAGAAGTGTGTAATACTTAAACAATAGTGTATTTATTTATTTACTTTTCTGTTTAAAATAAAGAATGGAAAACATGGAATTTTGTAGCTGTGGCCGTATGGTGTTTGAGTAAGTCATGTGTGTGCATATGTGTGTGTGTGTGTGCGAAGTTGTGTATGTGTATGCGTGATAGACTGAATAACATTTTTCCGACCCAGGCATTATAATATTAGTAATCTCATGTACAGCAGTCGTATTCACTGCAGCTTAGCTACTGAAGCAGGCGGTTAATACAAATATTTTGCTAGTAGTATTATGTTTCTGGAAAAGTACTAGAATTACCTACCTACAGGAGCATGTATTGGCGTTATTGCTGTCTATTTGCTGTGATTGCATTACTAATCCAATAGAAAATCGCGTTATAATTTTTTTATTGTATAAAATACTGAATAAGTATGGGCTTGCAGGTAGAGTAACAAATAACGAAGAAGAGTACGAGTACAACAAAATTGATCAATACGCATTTGGACGATAAAATAAATGAAGTGCGTTGGCTGCCAAAAACCATCTTAAACTTACTTTTAATAAAACAAAAATCTTTGAGTAAAAGGCAAAATGATTGTCTACTTTATTGTTTGTTTCTAGGCCAAGTAAATTAATTATTTTCTTTTATATTAAGGAAACAATGAGAATTGTTAATGAGCGCTGGCTATTCTCGTTTCTTTTTTATCTTTCTTGTATTGCGTATTCATTTAGAAATATCGGTTGTGGTTCCTATGGCGGCGGGATATTCAGTGCAATATTTTAGAATGTCGACAAAAAGCAAGCGGATTTTCAAGATGAACGCCGATGCTGTTTAAGTTATTAATTATGATATTAAGTACATACATATAACTTTTAGTACTTATTTATTAATGGCTGTGTATTTCTTTAAGTGTAGAGTCATACTTTATAAACGGATGAATACGGTATCATTAATTGAATGCTAGCTTAATCAATACGGTTTATAGCGGCATTTTATAAAAATCCTATTTGTTGCATATATTAAATATAATAAAACCTGACGCGAAAAGGAGATTAAGAGATGGAGAATTCTTCTGTGTCACCTCTAATATATCATATAAAAGAGAGCAGTCAGCTTATTTCGTATTTATATATGTATGTATAACGTTATTAAAGGTCCTTATATTAGGTATTGTGCTGCTTACGTGGAAACCGATGGTATTTATTCCTAAAAGAATTTGAAAACAGCCTGTTATTGTCAATTACTTGGTATGTATAAGTGGGCTAGAGGTGTACCCCACTCTTACGGAAAACTGACGTAAGCAAAGTAGCATTATGACTACATTTCGCTCAGCGAGTAAGACATGGAGGTGCACATACATTTGTCTCAAAACTTTTTTTCATCGCATCTTCAATTGTTTGTAGCTTCGGAGATAGCGATCTGTGGCAACTGGAGAAAAGTCTTTGCCAGTTTAATTTTACTAAACATCATATCCATGAGATCTGCTTTAAAAAATGAAAATATTATTATTAATATAATCGCTTTGTTGCAAGAAGCACCCCACCTTGATGGGTTCTCGTTTTCTTGGCACTCGGTAACAGAAATGCCTGGTGAATTGCTAATGATACAGCGACTTTCTTTTTGTTAAATCTTGTAAATGTTATTCTTAGTGGTGTTCCGACGTACTGATAACATTTCGGGGTTAATCATAAGCTTTTTTATTTCTTTCCCTATAGAAATAACACGATGTTTTCGTTGTAAGAGTCTTTTATGTAAAGGTGTTAGGTGAACATTTTGAACAATAAGAAGTGTGAGGCTTTTCACGTTAATTTTTTGAAAGCAAAGTGTAATCAAGTGTATTTCTCGGATAACTTCGTAATAGTATATAGCGCCCGTGAGGTTTACACTAGGCATACAAAAATTATGTAATTTATTTTTAAAAGGTTCTATATTATATTTGTATATAGCAAACTTCTAAATTAAGAATGATTAATATATCCCAAAAAAAATCGACCTAACCACAACCATCTTCAAGTTTTAAGTGTAAAATACTAAACATAATACAAAAAACAATACAGTACATATAATATTGTCTTCTGTTTACGCGAATGTTATTCATTGAAATTAAACTACTATATACGGATTTTATCGCGTTGTTTATTAATGACTGATTCACTGTATTACATAATTTTGAAACTATTACACTACTACTAGTATTGAATTTTATTAATTTATAAGCTAATAAAATTATTTAAACTATTAAATCTATTTATATTTAGGTTAACACTTTCCCCGATGTTTCGGGGTAAGTACATATGATCGACAGTACATATGATAAGTAATCCTATAGATAATACAAGTATGTGAATCAAACATACGTTATACATTTATTAGTGTTCATTTATTTATTTCAGTCATCATCAATAGGGTAGATGAGTCGTAGATTTTATTATTTGAGTCATATAGTTACATTACGCAAACTCTAAGACAGCAAATAATTTTTAAAACCCATTATAGTTAACTCAGATTTAAGCGATTTAAATCTGATAGTAGCGGTAAAAGTCAAATAACAGAAAAAGGATGCACTATACAAGTTGTGACGTAACCGGTATTTAAATTCAGCTGTCCGAGGGAGATAGCGAGATACTACGCCCCATAATTTCTTAATGTGAAATTTAAAATATTAGGCCCCCCTTATTTTGCAATCATACATACATACATACATAGATTCGAGCGTGTTTCCCAGAGGGGTAGGCAGAGACTACGGATTTCCATTTGCTACGATTCTGACACACTTCTCTGGCTTCTTTCACTTTCATCACATTCCTCATACATGCTCGCCGGTTTAAAGTGCTTTTAACCTTTTTGCCTTTGTCCAGAATCTCCGATCTGATTAAGAAACTTTCGCCTAGGTCTGCCTCTTGCGACTGTTCCATTCACACTAGCAATTTTTGTGCAATCAATTTGCACAAAAATATTATATTTTATTGTTATTTGCTCTCGTGTGTAAAATAATGTACAAATGAAAGCAACTAACTACCCTAATAGAGAAGATCACCAATTTACAATATTGAATCGTAGTTCTGTCGGTACTACGAATAATCGTCAATAAATATCGACGGTTAAATAATTTATCCAAATAAGCTCTGACGGGGTACTCTGATATGTCAGGTAAAATCAATACCGAATAATACAAATTATTTAAATAGATAATGCAGATATATTGATGGTCTATCCATCAATATATTTGCATTATTTATTTATTTATTATTTCTTTTTTCTGCTTTTGTTTTTTTTTTGTGTGTATGTGGTAGAATATTATTATTATTATTATTATCATTTGTTTCCATGAATGCAAAATATGTTTAATGAATAAAATAGAATATCAAATATACACCAAATTGTTAAATAAATATTGATTTTACATTTTAGATACACAGAAACAAGCCTAGATTAACAAAATAAAAAAACAGTCTTGCGAAGTAGCAAAACTACAACCTAACCCTTCTCACACTGAGAGGTCCGTGCCCAGCAGTGGGACAATTTAATACAGGGCTGATATTATTTTTAAACTAGCATACTTGATTCCTAATACTAAACGGTTACATTGCCTATTTCATTTAAAACCAATAACATATGTATTTTGTTAAAAAGTAAAAAATCCTTTTAAAAACGACCACCCTTTTCGGTCACACGTTGTATTACTTAGGTCCTCAAAAATAAATATTCGAGTCTACTTTACCAACGCAAAATTAAAAGCGATACCTCAACGTTCTAACCAATTTACATATTAAAACCAAAAATTTGAATAAAGGTAAGGCATTTCATCGAAAAATGTATTATGTTTTATGTTAATTTTGTTGGAAAATAGCGCCAGACTATTGAAGCTGGTTTAATATAACCGTGTAATGCTGAGGTTAAAAACTAAAATGAGTCCTATCTGTCTGGCGCCGAAAAGGCATAGACCATTCATTCCCAATATGTTTCTTTCGGCCGTGTATCACTTCTAGAAAGAGCTTTATTTTGTGTTACCGTAAACATGACATAAGATCACCTTGATGATCATCTTTTGTTTTTAGTTCTTACACACCAGGATTGGTATCGATATTGGAATGGTTTATTCTTGAAATGCACGTTACTATTGCAGATTAAATTATCTAAGCCAAGTGATAGATCTTCTAGCAAACTAAAATAGTTCAGTACCTCCTACCATCAAGTGTTGAATGAGTTGTCAAAGACTTATTAACGCGCGGTTACATGTATGTTTTGTGTTTAATTTTGCCATACCAGTAAGGAGGTAAACAGGCATGCAGCTTGCCTGCCGACAAGTGGTTACTATAACGCTTGCCAGATGTATCAATATTTAATTGTTCTACCATTTTCCCTCTAAAACATAATCTAAAAACTAATAGCTATAAAATGTACGTTTGAATACAACTCTTAAGTTAGGATATCATTAAATGAGTAGCATTTAATGATATCCTAACTTAATATTATAAACGCGAATGTGAGTTTGTTTGTTACGCTTTCACGCCTCAACTACTCGATCATTATGAAATTTCGCATACACGTTGTTAGGGATAGGTCAAAGGGTACATTTCAGCCAGAAAAAAAGTAATGTCCCTGATGGGTAGAAATTTATTAACATAACCAGCATTAACGTGAGCAAAGCCGCGAGCAATATCTAGTACATTATATAGCGTATATGTACATTCATAGGCTTTACATAATTGTATTGTGATGTATAATCAAAGTCACATCATCCGTGCAGTCCTGAATTAATTACGAGAAAATTAAATTTTAAAATGAAGTACTACTGGTCTCGTCGACCAACACGTGAATATTTGAGGGTTAAGCCTCATAATAACAGATAATCTCCTATATAATGGAACGGGAGCTCGCGACAGCTCACTAAGCCTCTTGTAATTGTCTCTCAATATGCATGTAGTAAGATATTCTATCTAGTTTCACTGAAGCGATTTAGACATTGTACCACGTTGTCTGTCTCTATGACTTGTAAATGTAAAACGGTTTGAGTAATTGAAACTTGGATTCAGAATATCATGTGATGTTAAGACTGCTTTATTAAATATATTATAGATGAGAAAAGTCTTTATTTTTATTAATTTCGGTCATTAATTACAATTATGATTGTCAAACTTTATGCGTTTGTAACTTTACTGAAGATACTAAATTTACATTTACGTTAACTAGCCTTTGCCAGGTTCAGGCAAAGGATGTGGTTTAAAAATATAATTTCAGTCTTTTAGAACTCATACATCATGTACAGGATGTCAGCAGTCATTATACTTTATATTACTGACTATTAAAATTTCAATTAAAAATTATACTGAATTACTTCATCCCATTATTAATATAATTGGAATGAAGTAATTTAGGCTCAGTAGTAATTGTGTTAAGTTACAATAGATTGCAGTATGGTATGAGTGCGTACACTTAATTAGCGAACGAAAGGGCTGAAACAATATTTACGTTATATTGCTTTAGAAAAAAGAAAGATTAATTAACATCACAACATGATCACGAATAACCTTTACATAACTTAAACTCTACAAACTGTGTTGTCGTTTCACGAACTAAAGTATTCATAGCTTTGCCTTACATGTTGAATTTACCCTAATACTACCATCACAGGCGACGTTAAGCGCCATCTATCGCATAATTAATAAAACTATATTGTTGGTGATTGAGGATACTTATTATTTATAATGACTGCACTGTGATTGGAGAACTGCAATGATATAAGTAGTCATCTCGCCATTATGTTGCCTAGAGATTTGATCCTTGCACATTACAAAAATCTGTGTAGTCCACAAAAATGTTTTATGTTTAGGTGTTCTTTGTATTAATTTTTTCGATCTTTGCGAAGTTTCCTGCAATACAGTTCTTTTTCCTAGAGCAAGATGTGTCTCTTTTAAAAATAAAAGGTTGCTCTTAGATCTATAGACAACTCTTACCAGAAATATATAATGGCTAAATTAAATTTTAGCACAAACCAACTTTTCACAGGCCGTATAGCTTAAACTGCAACTCATAATGATGTAGGCTATCAGGAGCCAGCCGATGCAACAATTAACTCCGTACTATGTTACAGGGGTAGGTTGCGTTTCCAAATCCCCTAAAACTAGCATGGTGTTGCCAAAAACAGGGCTAACTACTAGTTTACTATGTCTGTTGATCTGACTAAGCATTGCCAGATTATTTGCAAGATTGTAACAACATTATTACTATTTGGGCGGCCTCGATAGCGTAGTGCTTAGTGTAATCGACTGCCACGCTTGAGGTCGCTGAGGGTTCGATTCCCGCACAAGTCAAACATTTGTGTGCATGAACATGGATGTTTGTCTTGGTCCGGGTGTTTCTATGTATAATATGTATGTATTTACAAAAAAAGCATATATGTATGTTTATCTATTGTCAAGTACAATATACAATATTCCCTAGTACAAGCTCTGCTTAGTTTAAGCTAGATGGTGTTGTGTGTATATGATGGAATAATATTATTATTATTCATTAGGAAAGACAGAGAGTAAGCAGAGATGCTAGGGGCACACCTGATGGTAAAGGTTGACTGCCTCACTACCGGTCAAGAACTTCAATAAAGCCAAGGTACAGGCCTATAGTATAGACCTTGAAACGTAAATAGCGAAGTCCGGGTCAGTCCACACGCGAAAATCGTCACAAGTTTTGATGATCAACCTCTTGATTGTCCTAAGTCCTTCCATGAAGTGGTCCCAGCAATAGTATAACGTCACTTGGAAAAAAAGACACCCGAAGAAACATTATACGTTTATTTCACTTCTGCCTGACGTTTCATATACATATTTTGATGGTAGGCCTACATTACTGCCTACCATGACAACAACAGTGCCCTGTTTAAACATCGAAAGGAAGGAGGCAAACTAGTATGCTTATTTCACAGCTTAGTAATAAATAAAATGTCTCCGAAAGACTTAACTGAGTATGCAGCGGCCATTACAGAAGTCTCTTAATCATTTATGAACCTGGGTCGGTCGATGCAGATATAATTTAGGAAAGTGGGGCATGGCACGTCCTTGTGAATGTTGTTTCTGAATAAACTAGTTTTATCTATATGTATTATATCTAAGTGTCCTGTATGTCCACATAGCTGGTATATGCCTTTCTGGTTTATTAACACGGTATTAGTGCATGCGATATTGTGCAGTGATAGCGTTGGAGACCGTTGGACTATCACGCAGTGGTCTCGTGTACCATCACCACAAGGCGCGTATGACTTTTTGAAGTTATGTGCGTATAAATAGATAATTGTCGCTTGCTTTAACGGTGATGGAAAACAGAGTGAGGAAACCTGCATGTCTCTTTTAGACTTCTTCTTCTCCATTATGTTCTGGAAGATATGTAAAAGCTTGCCTTCAACCACTACCTTGTTTATATATTTTTCAAATTTGTATATTTGTCTGGAAAGACAAGAAATTTTATAAAATTGTGAAGATTTAAAAACTAGAAATCGACTAGATCCAAATATACTGGTTTTAAATTGTATCCCGAAAAAAATTCAGCAACAATTGTATCGCAATGTGTATTCGAATTTTTAACAAGATTCATAATCACTTTAAATTGTTAAATACTAGACAATTTGGTATTCAGTTATACAAATGGCTAATTGAAAATAATTTCTAGTCTTAAAGATTTTTTGATTCTAAATTGTAACCTTAGCAAAACATGTATGTACTTTATTGAATTGTAAGATCATTGTATACCGTGTTTTTTGGCAAATAAATATATTATTATTATTATTATCTGTCAGCCACTCTGGTCTAGCTTGGTGGGCTAAAGCCTAACCTTTCTCAAACTGAGCAGAGGCCAACTGACTTGACTCCAAAAGTTGGTGACAACTAAATTACTCATTAAATGTAATTGCCATAATAGGTACTAACGTATCATTAGTTGTATTAAAAAAAATACTCCCACTCTAGGTGTAGTAATATATATATATATAGCCGACGATATATATATACCCCGTATTTCGTATTTGCAGAATAGGCAAACGCCGAAATTTGAAATAAGACAGTTTATATACAAGGCTGGTATTATTATCATTCTATTTATACAAACGCAAGCATGAAGTGACTATAGAAAGACTTAAAAATGGGACGTAATTTTACCCAATATATTTCTTCTACGAAAGCTCGGGTATCTTTAGGAACATACAACGATTTAATAGTGTTAGTTACTTTAGTATACGAGTATAAGTCCGCCTTTTAACCAAGTCTAATGACTAAAAGGCATAGTCAGCTATGAGTTTTATATCTATTTACTAACAAAAACTCATTCATTAATAGTTTTGTAAGTTTACGGTTAGGTGTAGAACCTATTAACTTGCTTCCATCCATCATTAAAGCTGTCTAAGTAAATTTATCTTGCCTTCTTTAACATGGAGTAAACCACATGTTAAAGAAGGCAAGACAAATTAAACCATAGTCAGCGAAATGTGCCACAGCTTAAGTATTTCTTCCTTAAATCTTATACCCATGTAATTAATAAAAATATAGATGGAAAGCACTTATCAATCACAATATAACATCACCTCTTATTAAACTATCCGATTGCTAGGCATGAGCCTCTTTTCAGTACATGAAGAGTTAGACCATAGTTTACCACACTGGAGAATTCTCAGACATGCGGTTTTCCTCACGATGTCTTTCTTCACCTTTAAAGCGAGCAATAATTATCTATTCATATGCACATAACTTCGAAAATTCAGAGATGTGGCATTGGGATCGAATTGGAGACATCTGTGTTGCATTCCCACTTAGCCATCGCTGCTCAAAGTGCATTAATCACAAAGTAATACATAATGAAAATATTGCAAGAAGATACCCGAAGATGGCACTTGAGCGACAACACAAATTACCTTTGATACGGCAGGGAGGCGAGAAATTGGTATGATCCGTTTTCCCTTCATACTTTAATCAATTCATGTATTTTGTTTGGTAATTAGGAAAGAAAGAAAGAAAGAAAGAAAGAAAGAAAGAAAGAAAGAAAGAAAAAATATTTATTTGACACGTACCACAAACACATAATAACAAGTATAAAATAAAAATAAATAGGTACAAAGATGAACTTATCAAAACGAGAACAAAAAATAAAGTCAATAACAGTAGTGTCAAATAGGGCCCAGTTCAGCATGTGTCAGACGAAAGCCTGACGCTGGTTTTCAACTGGGTCCTTTAGTGACTCACGCATATAAAACCATCTCTATTATAAACAGAGAAAATAAATAATATAAAAAGAAAAAAAAATTATAGGACAAACTTAAGTTATGTCTTAATTTTCCAATAAAATATCCATTTTGTACGCGTGAAAGTTGGAAGTAGGACGTGATCTACATACATAAAACATATCTATTTATTGTTTCACGGTTTCTAGGCGGCATATCAAGATGAAATATTCATCATTTATAATACATATCAAGTTAAATAATATATAAATATAACTGTGAAAACCGTAATCAGTTTTGTGCAGCAGTTTTTTCGCGACGCACATACAGGCAGAGAAAACGATTGTTTTGGATTCTATAGCTCTCATAAATATACGACACAATGTTTTTTAATATCTGTATGTATATCACAAACATATTTGATATAAGAATCGAATACTGAAGATCCTCCTTAAATATGTCCCTCGCTAAACCAGTTATACAGTTCATTATAATCTTTCTTGTTGATTTATATTAACATATGTTACAAAATAACAGTATTAACTGTGTAGGTCGGCGCGTATCAAAACGGACAAGTTGTAGAGTTTGCCTCACGCGGCCGTCTAATGACTGCGCATCGCTAAACTCGCGGAGGATTACACTGTCGTTCGGTTAAGATTAACAGCTTGCCTATGTGACTGCGATACGAGGGATTTATCGTAATAATATTCTATTCACGTGTAATGAAATTAATCCTTAAGAATAACTGTAACATTGTAACTCTCATCCTATTGAATATTGAGAGCAAGCTATAAGTATATAATCTAAGGCATGCATCCCTTACACACTCACACTCCTGCTGAAGAACAATCGCGTACTTAAAGTTTTGAATTTCCCAACCTTAAATCTTTACAGCATATGTTAGGTTAGGCATTTGAGTGTGGCTCCACCCGTTTGGTACCTACATCAATAAAGATAAGCCTGTATTATCTCATAGATTTTAAGCTATCCCTGTATCAAATTTTATTCAAATCGGTTAAGTGGTTTAGCCGTGAAGAGGTAACAGTCAATCAGACAGAGTAACTTTCAAATCAATAATATTAGTAAAGATTTTGTGCAGCTTATGGTAAGAAACTTTAGCTAGTAAACTATTCATGTTCTTGCGTCTCAAGATGCAATTTTCTGTTATAAGCATCTTAGACAATGCTAAGCGACATCTATCGATAGTTTATAGAACTATGAATGTATACATAATAGAAGCTAACAGACTAAAACCGTAATTGTTGGTAAAACGTTTAAAACGATTTATTTTTATTTCAGTAATTTTTATGCGTTTAAGCTATAAATATATATTATAATATTCTCACGCTAACATCACTGAAAGAGTTGACTGAGAGGTAGTACATCCATATTATGCTAGGTATGAGTTTAGATCCCTATAGGAAGCGATTCTATTATCGTCAACCAGAGCACATTTCCAAACTACATGCTGCCACTGAAGGTTTATTGACAGAAAATCCCAATAATACTTTACTCCAATACTGATGGCTGCGTCACCGAGGTAGTATTGATAGATTTTCAGTTAAACAGGCCTGTTTTGATTAGAGGTTTTCAAAGCTACCCAAAGTGTACAAACACTATTCTATAGATTTCAATTGACTTTAAAACCAGACCATCATACATGCAGTGCCAAAAAGGTCAACTATTTACAAGTGAGTGTGAAACATTGCGAATATAATTGATTTTATAACAATATTAAATTGGGATTAAATATAATGACCATCAAAAATACTAATTGCACAGCAAAATATGCTTACTGAAATATATCATAACGAGCACCTATACGCCTCAAATCCATTCCATCTCGGAAGGGTTAGGTTATGTTAGGTTCCTTCTTTTAAACCCACCCAAAAATAGGAGCCCCGCGAAGCGGGGCTCGGGTCGACTTAGATTGATCTCTTTAAATATATTTTGCTGTGCAATCAGTATTTTTAGTGGAACAAAGGCAAAATATTGAGGAACAGTTAAATACCACCCTATTAAATTTTATATTCTCATTATCTTTTCTATAGCGCATAGATTTATGAACTGATATACACAAAACCAATGAGAACTCATATATTCATCTGTTTACAGCGAGTATTTTCAAAGATACCAAGAACCAAACACTTGAGTAATACCAAGTAGGCTGTTAAATCTATTGACCTTGCCTTAGTCTTAGGCTGTAGAGTATATAACTATTAAGTTTGAGGCTAAAGCACCACGATGTACATAACGAAATAAAAACTGTATTTAAAACAGAATGGAATCCTATTCATTGAGCCCGATCGCCAGTTCCATCAAAGTAGCTAAACAAAACGAAAACCATCCACAGAAAATAATTCATTGTTAACTTGAGATTACGATCTTAGCATTAACGAGAACTGTTGAAGAGCTCAATCACTGAGCACAAAAACAGACTTGGAAACGCAACGATTTTAACTTTAGTTAAGCTTTCAGTGGCACCGACCTTTCAGTAGGGAACTTAAGTGAGTTAGTAGCAAGTGCAGGGTGCATTTACAAAGTTAGTAGAGTTGCGGGGTGTTTCGCTTGTAGTTTGAATGCTCTACCTTGCCACCTCGATTTCTTTAATTAGATCTACGGAGTTCTAGTCTTTTGATGTCGGTATGGCTCAACTTCATTCTTTGAGGCAGCACTTTGAGTAATTTGTCTCTGATGAAGTGTTCACAAGCTATTAAGTATCACAATCTTATCATTTTGTGAATTTACACACTTCATCTTTTTCGTCAATAACGATACGTTGAATTGACTGATTCGGTGGCGCAGCTGTAATGTATGCGACTGGTATACGTGATGTCGTGAGTTCGATTCTAAGGTAGGGGAAAGTGACATAGAATATAAAGTGAAAAAGAAAAGAAATTCTCAGTACTAGCTCGGAGTTTGGAACGTTACTACTACTATTTCTGTGAGCTAGACATCTGTATGGGTAATGACTGAGGAGGTATAGCATTATACATTACTGTATTCGAATATCTTTCGAATGCAATTACTATTAGGCAACGCCCAGGGGAAGATAAATTATCATCAATTGCTGCCAATGTACCGTCTCCTTAAGGAGCTCTGGAAATCTTAATTACTACCAAGAACTAAACATAAAGTTGAGCGAACTTCTCAATAGCACTTCTATGATACGGGTTCTGGAGATTTAGCTGTGTCCTATCTAATTTTGAAAGAATATAACTCCAAGAAAGGAATACCAAATATTGAAAAATCGAATCAAATCTTATTTATTAACATATCATATATGCATTATTCGGTATATAAATATGCTAGTCTTTACACATAATTATATAAAAATAAAATAATAATTATAAAATGTTGATATTTACATAATTATTTTAGGCAACGCAGAATTCCTCAGCATTGCTGTCAATTGGTAAAGTATCTAGAAGGCTGGCATCATTGCCACTTTGAATCGTAATACTGACTCTTTAGATCAAGAAAAGACCAGCCATCTGATCACACAAAATGTCAATCAGGTGTTTTGCGAGCTCTCTATACAAGATTCGACCGCTTGGATCCCATTAGTCTAATGTTACAACCCTAAACGGCTCAAAACCGTAATTACCAACAAAATTGCAGTATTTGCGTCGTTTCTGAAATGTCGCGGTTGCAGCAGCAGCGATAGCAAAGAAACGAACCTAACTAATATTGTAAATGTGACTGTAAGTTTGTTTGTTAAATATTTATGCCTAAATTACTTTACCCCTCATCATGAAATTTTGCATACAGTTGTCAAGGGTACAAGGTAGAGACAAAAACTGTTGCCGAAGAATAAAAATATAATATAATCTATAAAAATAAGAGGTGTCAAGTGACACCCGGATGGAACGAAGTTCCTTTCTATGAGAAAATAACTGGCTTGCTTTCTATGAGAGAGAGAGAGAGAGAGAGAGAGAGACAGATAGAGAAACACGCGCACGCCGCACGGCTTACATCTATAGCAACTATAGCAACTATAGCAAAAAGTGTCGTTACAACTTTTGGTCTTAATTTTTCCGTCTAGCCCCCTTTTGCAACGCGCGATAGGTAACTTCGTTCCAATATTATATCACATACACCATTTAGCCCAAACTATGCAGAGCTTGTACGTGTATGCATTGTACTATGGGTAGGTACTAGACAATGGATAAACATATGAATGTTTATACATTGTCTAGTATCATTGTAAAGTATATAATATGAATGTATGTACAGACATATATATGTCGGAACGGCAATACTGTTAGTTGGGACACTAGCGCCATCTAGTGACACAGAAAGACATTAAGGCAGAACGCCAGCGACATCTAGCGGCGCTGGACGGAGTCTACGAGGCAGCGCGAGGGGCGCACAGAGCTCAGTCTACATGTTACCTTCGACCAGTGCATACCTCATAGAACCTGTCTCGCGTTTCATAGTGATAAGTGCTCTTAGTGTGAAGTAGTTGTTAGTTGAATTCGAATACAAGGTATCTGACTACCTACGTATTTCTATTAATTGAAACCAACATTTTCCACTGCACGCCCACGTGCTTTGATTCTATAAAATGGCTGATAAGGACTGAATAAAACGCTGCCAATCCCATGTATATGTATATTTTTTTTGTAAATACATACATATTATACATAGAAACACCCAGACCAAGACAAACACCCATTTCATGCACACAAATGTTTGATTTGTGCGGGAATCGAACCCACGACCTTAGGCGTGGCAGTCGATTACACTAACGACTATGCCATCGAGGCCGACGTGTAACAGTCCTTTTTTCTGGATACGCCATTATATAAAATTTATTGATAAAATCTAGATTAAGGCGAGTGAAGCCGCGGGCAAAATTAAGTACTAAATACATCCTTTAACCTAGTTTTAAGTAATCACACTAATTCTCAAAATCGTTAGCAAAGTTCTCAATTTCATTTAGTAAAGCATACATACGTTCCAAATGTCTTTAAACTAAGTGAAACAATTTTAATCTGCCTCGCTTCTTGGAAGGTCCTGAAAGAATCCGTGTTATAAATAGGTTTTTGAAAGGCTCATGGCCTTTATAGGGTGAAACTTGTTCCTTCTACTGGAAGTCCTTAAATAGGGATGGCAAGGGTTAAATAATTGTTAACATAAATTTTACATGAAACTTAACCTAAAAATATTTTAATATGTTACGTTGTAGAATGCGATAGAATAATAGAAGAGTTATTGTTTAGAATAACTCTATGGACATATTTTTTCATCTACGAATTTATGTTTATTAATTTACGTTTACTTAAGCCAGATCGACTTTTACAAGAGGCATCTTAATAAAACCCATCGACCGTGATAACGATAAGTGAGTTGTTAAAATATTTTAAAATTTTAACTTTCATGGTACAAAAGTATTCACCAAACGAGCTAAACAAGAGTGTGGCTCCAAGTCCAAGAGCACTATCCAGATTTTAGGTTTATTAATTAACAACTCACAGACAAATCCGCAACAAGAAAGTATGCCCCAAGAAGGGTTGTCTACAGAATGCATCACTAGAAAGATAAGCCTAATAAAAATTATCATTCACAACGATGAGGTGAATCTTAATTAATATTAATAATGCGAATATGAATTTATTTGTTTGTTACGCTTGTACGCTTTAACTACTCGACCGTTCATCGTGAAATTTAGCATACTCGTTTTCAGAGGTACAGAAAAGAAATCTCCAATAAATGAAAGGCACCCTACCTTTCATTCAGAACAAAAGTAGTGTTCCCAATGTATAGTAATGTATTGACAGAATCTGATATTTATTGGTAAAAATTGATCGAGGGAAAAAACGAGCAAAGGCATGGTCAAAGCTAGTATATTTATGAATGCTGGAAGAACAAAGCAGCAGACAGGGATCATAGAGCGTCACAGACATCGATATAACAAGTGTATATTACCTAGAATAATCATTAATAGGCAACATAAACGTGTTAAGTTTATCCATAGAACCACTGCATAAAATGTACTGTAGGCTCGTTGTAGGTGTCACTGAAGCATCTCGGCGGGACAATAACAATCGTCTCTTTTATCCTTGCAGCACTTCCAATCGTATTGGATTACACGCTGTTATCAAATTTCCTACAATCGCTTTTATACGCGTCGATTTCCAGTTCTTTTCACCTACGACGACAGAACTGCCTGGACTGGATAAAAACATAATAAGTCCTAAGCATACATATTTAGGCAAAGATGTAATAGACACACACATTTTGCAACCTATGGTTTTAAGTCCTATGTAATAGGGGCGAGAATATTTATTGGTCAGAAACATTTCCAGACTCCTTTCTGCCAGGAATTTTTTGTCAGAAAACTTAATAACACTTTGCCCGGAAATCGAACACATGGAATCGTGATCGCCTCACCACTGCCACTGCGCTGAGTGTTGTGGGTTCGATCCCCAAACGTGACAAAATTGTGTGATCCACATATACTCGTAGTAGTTCCGTGTCTCGGTTTTCTTTGTGTCCGTTGTTTGAATATTTGTAAAATACCCCGTAACACTGGATTTATTCATAGTGCAGAAGTTGTATTTTTTAAAGCGGAAATATACAAATATACAGAAATTCTTTTATATACACAAGCCAACACTAATCTTGTAAATACCGAAAATAAGAGCGAGACTTCCAAAACCGATCTTTAACGTTGAACATCCCTACTATAGTGCTTCTTTTTATATATTTTTACGAATTTATTTCATTTGAGTTCTTAGGAGTTGAGATCTATAGCGGAAAGTGAGGCCGCTCAATCATTCTGGTATTCTTTAATGCTTTAGTTGCTTTCATCAGAAATACCTATTCACTGATGTTATATAAATAGCTGTGTATTATAAAAGTCTATTTATTCATTCGATCTGTCTTCCATCTTTTTATTGATTGCATTATCACATCATACATAGCGATAGTCTAGTGAGAAACCGTTGGACTGCCACGCAGTGGTCTCGAGTTCGAACCCAAGGCGCGCATCTTTGACTTTTCAGAGTTATATGTGTATTAAATAGTTAATAATCGCTTGCTTTCACGGTGAAGGAAAACATCGTGAGGAAGCCTGCATGTCTGAGAGTTCTCCATAATGTTCTCGAAGATATGTGAAGTCTGCTAACCCGCACTAGGCCAGCGTGGTGGACTATGACCTTACCTTTCTCACAGTGAGAAGAGGCCCGTGCCCAGCAGTGAAACAGTTTAATACAGGGCTGATATTATTATTATGTATAATAGAGAGTAAATATGCTTGTTTAAATTGTTTAGAAATGTATTCAATGTTCAACCACAATATGCTGCTCATCCAATATGTTCAAACTTACTACTTACTATTGGTAAGTTTGACTTAATATTATCCAAACCGCAACCACAAGAACTAACTTACTACAGTATAATACAGGGCTGATATTATTATTATTACATATTTAAGCTAAATTTTTACTTGACAAATTCACATTTCTTTTTTCTTTACTAGGTTATGACCGTGGTTTACTCGCAAAAATAATATGTATTTTATATTATAACATTTTTTTAAATCAAAACTTTACTTAATGACAGGCGAACTTCAATTGAAAAAGAAAAAGATATCCCTTTAAACACTGTTATGGAAAAATGAGAGGCGTCCGACTTTCAACTACCAACTTTGAATTCGAAGCTTAACAATCGCGTTGATACGCAAAATGATACTTTATTCGATTACGTTAAGGTATATTTTTCTTGGGCAGTGTTCAAGTAGCGTTATTTTCAATGAAACGCATTTTCTTACAATCTGAGATCAGTATGGCTGGGATATCCGTAGTGGGAGGGAGAAATGTTGCCTTTATGGTGGAGGTTAAGATGCGAGGTGAATTCGGCCTAGGCGTCTTTTGGGATCCGCCGTATTAGCTGCGAAACAGCCACATGTAGATTCGATAAATACAAAGATTTGGGGATCCTCTTTAGAGAATTGGACGCAAAATTGTATTATCAGTTTCAGACTTTAGTTTCTGAATACTTTCTCTTAATCTGTATTGGAGTCGCCTGATGGAAAATGTAGATAGCAGTTATAGAACTAGGAAGAGCATTGTAAGGCTTAGTAAGTAGGCTATAATCTTGCGACGAATATTACAAAACGGACTTTATTTTTCATTGTGATTATTTTCAGACTTATTTAGTGTACGATCGGCTGAATAACAAAATATAACACGTTAATATTATTGTGTAATATAATAGTACATAGTATAGTAAAAACAAAAGTACATAGTGATTTTGATTACTGGGCGATATGATATGGAACAATTAAATCTGTGAAAGATGCCTACGGCGCTGCTTAAAAGCAGATTCAAACAGAGTATTTCTATTTACTTTTTATATGTGGCATAAACGCATGCACGCACGTTTAGGTCTCCGAAGGCATATATAGCACATTTCAATAACTAAGGTTGTGGCCCGACCACAAAAAGGGCGAGCATATTCTTGTCTACTTGACACAGTTCCAGACCCTGATGTTCCAGATCCTGCTACTGAGAATTTCTGGAATCGAACCCGCGATCTCATGAACAATATCCACTACTGAGTGCCACCGAGGTATCTTTATATAATACGTGAAGCAAAAGCTTTGTACCCCTTTAACGAAAATTGCGCGGACGTAGGAGTGTGCAATTTGGTACAATTAAAGTTTATATGGAGAAGGAGTGGCGCATCCTAATATTTTTATAAAATATGCATTTAAAATACATTAAATTAATGAAAAAACATGAAATGCACACAACCATACATTTGACACACTCAGTCGAATCGCGTTCGTAGTATTTCGGCATTGTTCGTCTGACGTCGTACAATTCTTCGTAACTATACTTACATATATGCCTTATTTATATATAATAAAGAAAATAAGAAAACAAAGTAGGAAGCTTAGCAATATTGTCAATGAAAGAGTATAGTTAAGTAAATAATAATTTGTTTGAAAAAGATAGGTAAATTAACCTGTACAGCCTTAGCGTAATCTAAATGAAATGTCATTATAAGGGTAAAGTTATAGACAATAAAACCTTTATAACGATCAAACTTAAAGTTTAATCAATTATGGTCGAATTTTGACTAGTAGACGACCGTTAGTATAAATAACTAGGCTATGTGCTGTTTTCTATTATATTCTGCAGTGCAGCACTTTACGCGTCACTAAAGTTTATTTATTCGTGTCAATACCTTATTTTAATAAACGCTTGTTCGTGATATACATCAGCCTTTACTACAGGAGGCTTGTTTTAACAGGAACAACGACCTGTATCGGCATCAAAATGTTTCTACACCTTGTCAGCCTGCCAGTTCAGTCTGTTTTAGCAGATTTGTATTGAGTTTTGTCATGAATGTATAATTAGTCTAAAAATTTAACATTTATATCATGTTCTGCGCTTTCTGCTACAGTTTTATTACAAGGCAAAAATAAATACACTCCTTCAGCATGACTCTCTTTGTCCATTAAGATGGATCAATGCTATTATTGGAACTAAAATAGTATCGATTCTAATATACATAGCTTTTGCCACTTGAATCTAGTTTGTAGGCACTGCAATGAATGATTGCTGACTGTTCAAAAATTACTTATGAAACATATTATTATACCTTTAATAACAACAACCGGTCTATGATTAATGTTCTTCTTATTTATCAATATAATCAATATATAGGCTAGTGTGAATGGAACAGTTGCAAGGACCTAGGCGGAAAGGCTAGGACAAAGACCTAGGCGAACGTTTCCTGATCAGATCGAAGACGTTCTGGATAAAGGCCAGGTTAAGAGCACCTTAAACCGGCGAGCGTGTATGAGGAATGTTATGAAAGTGAATGAAGCCAGAGAAGTGTGTCAGGATCGTAGCAAATGGAAATCCGTAGTCTCTGCCTACCCCTCTGGGAAACAGGCGTGAATTTATGTATGTATGTATGTAATCAATATATCGACCACAAAACAATTTTTAATTTTGGACAGGAATAAAATGGCCCTTTCAATCTAATTTAATATCATGTGGCATGTTATTAAATTATAATATAATATAATATTCTACCACATACACATAACATCATCTAGCCCAAACTAAGCAGAGCTTGTACTATTACAAAAAAAGTATATAAGTATGTTTATCCATCGTACTAGACGATGGATAAACATACCTATATACTTTTTTTTGTAAATACGTACATATTATACATAGAAACACCCAGAACAAGACAAACATCCATGCTCATGCACACAAATGTTTGACTTGTGCGGGAATCGAACCCGCGACCTCAGACGTGGCAGTCGGTTATACTTATCACTACGCCATCGAGACCAATATACGTGATCGAGGATTAGAATAAATGTGCTTAAAATAACTGTAAAAAAGATTACATTCATCCATACATACATAGAGTTACGTATGTATATCCTCAAAATGATGGGCAGAGTTGTATTACACCTATTTTGCCAGCTATATGTTTTCACTCGTAAGCCCAGTGCCGTCAATAAAGCACATTTCCAGACACCGTGCATTAATCTAAAATAAAATAATAATACCAAATAATACGGCCCGATTCAGACATCTAAACCAAGACCTCAGCATCGTACGGAAAATCTATTTTCAAATATTGCTTAAAAAATTTGTATCAAAGAGCCTTCTACATAACAATCAGAAATCAGTTAGAATTTGTCCCGTCTGGGAATCATAATCACATCACTCCGCATAGTCTCAATCACAGTGTTAATGGTGAAGCTTCCAATACACCACGAATCACTACGCAATCTGCGCGGTTTGAGTCACACGAGTCTTCGCAAATCACAAACAGCATTAACAGATAGCACAAAAAAAAAAAAAAACTTTCGCATCATTCAGTTCACTGACTTGCTGAAAGCAGCCCGAAGTTATATTAATATATAAAATATTTTAATATCAATTATCACATAACTTGAGTAATGATAAATTAAATAAGAGAATCGGAGGTAAAATTAATGATATTTTCATTTAATTAAGTACCAGCAACATGTATTCATTCAATTTGATCGGACGTCGGAATTCGTCGATCGCTCAGGTATCATGACCGTTCTTTTTATTATTATTTTAATACATATTTCTGCCCGCGGCTTCGCTCACGTGAATGCCACGGAAACGCATTACAGGAGTATAAACTAAACTATTCAAGAAATTGATCTATCTGCGTCATTGAGAAACAAACAACCAAACATCTTCATAAACTTTTACATTTATAATATTAGTAGAATTTTAGTCTGTTAGATATTTTAAGGGTAGTACGAAATCAATATGTAATGTATCTGATATGATATGTATGTAATAGACTCCCTATAAAACCATTTTATGTTTGTTTATAAAACTATGTTTCAGCTGCAGAAGGGTCATGACGTCATGATCGAGGAATAGTCAAGCGGCTCGTAATCCAACTTGGTAACCTTCTAATAAGAAAGAAGTTCAACAAAGTTTATGACATGCTTTTTAAATATTGCTAAGCATGTCATCATGTCATGTAACTAGTGAACAAACTAGTTCAGTCATTTTCGCTGGACTCTTAGTTAGCGGAGATACTTCTGTGAGGTTTAACGATGCAAATTGAACGAATTCAGTACGGAACTCGCTCCGCTTGCAGTGAAAGTCCAAGTTTACGTAGCACCTAGAATATAGCCGGCGATATGAGAAAATACATTTTTACATACACCTATATGACAAGCGGGTGCAAAGTAAATAAACAGTACATTTACAAGCTGCAGAACTCTAGCATCCAAAAAACAGTCGGCACTTGACATGTTCAGGTGAAATCTTTATTCGTTCTTATTTTATTGGCCGCTCGGCTTGCTGAATCCGTCTGCGGTAATTCCTCCCCGCTTTACAATGCAAAATGAAAATAAAAGATAAGGCCGGTATAAAAATGAATAGCGTAATGTCGTATTTTTAAATGAAAATACGTTTCTGCGCATAACTTGTAAGGTGTATAATAATGTGGTTTTTAATATTCAGTTTATTCGTCGTTTGTGTGTAATTTGTGATCGTTTTTATTGGATTAAAATTAGCAGTGGTAGTCAATTAGATTGTTGTGCGTGCGGTCTTGAGTTCTTTTCTAGGACTAAGTCAAGTGTTTGGACTTATTCTGTTATGAGATTCTTAATAGCAGCACGGAGCTTGGATCCATGACCAGAAGACAGCAAATGGGCTTGCCAGCATGTTACGTGGTACCTAAATGATAGCTAGCGAATATTTGGTTGTAATACACTTTGCCTTTAAGGTTTTAGGTGTCAGATCATCAGACTATGTTATTGTAAAGTCACAGGATTTTGATTGGGTTTTATTCTACGAAAGACTAGGTGACAACCCTCTCATATCATATAAGTTCGCGTGTGGTCCTGGGTCCGGTGTTCCGGACGAGCAAACTGTTATTAGTTATTCTGTTAAGAAATTCTTCATAGTAAAATGAACCTTGAAATGTACTCGCGACTGCAATATATTTAATTACGTGGGAACTAAAATTTTACTGGCGATATATTGGCGCTGCACCTCTGCCTACAGCTATTTAGAAATATTAGCGTAAATTAATAGAGAGACGCATTTATACAATTAAAATAACGCAAAAAAATTTATAACTATTTTCCATCAGGCCATTAGATCAAAATATCACAAACATATATTAAAACATGAACACAAACAATATCATACCGACAAAAGCTTTAAATAAAAATATCGTTTGAAACTAAACTGCATCATGTGTTGAAAAAAAAAGCGTAAACTTTTTGATTTGTACGCTTGCCGAACAAACGGATACGCGAGCGAGCAACGGAATACTAATGAATTGGTCACCTACAGCCAAAAAATTCGACAAGCCAGATTTTTAGGGAAGCGACGAGATCAATCGATGGAAACATTCTTTTTTTATATTGTGTTACCTTTAAAACCTTGTGAAGACAGGAAGTCTTCCATGTTATGTAGTTTAGACTAAATACGACGGCTACACATGAAATCTTTGGTTCGAATCAAAATCGCCGAAAAGATTATTAGATTTTTGTGCCAAGAATTCTCATTAGGAAGTTGACGTGTTACACGTAGGACCAATGGCTTCCGTGGCTCGGAGCTATTGGTCTTATACCTGATCTATCTCCGGGTACCTCAGATTGCCGTTCCAACAGTTTATGAGAGTTAGGGGATACATACTGCACATGTGCTTGCGCATACACTTAGCAGTATAATGTCTTTTGCACAGATGGTCAACCTCCTTTAAGATGGGCTGCCGTGACCGATATTCGGACTAGAGGACAAGATGTTATGGATTGACGTCGATCTCGACTATCACGAAATAGTAGATGTTAAACATCCATCCACCCAAAATGTGAATGCTGTTGACTACGGTAAATCAAATTTCCATCTTTCTGGATCCATGTCAAACCTTTAATCTCTATATGTCTCTACAGTGTCCTTTTCTTTCAATTGATCTGCTGATTTACTTCCTTCTTATTATTTCTTTTTTCTCAATGGCTTTATACTTCTCTCTATAATATTGGTAATCAATTTATCTTGTCAAGGTAAGTGACCAATCATATTTCGTCTTCAAGAGGGATATGAACAGCCGACGAAAATCGGTTTGTTTGTACGTTGCTTCATATTTTCCTTCACCAACGCTTCGCTTTGGGAATATGTTACTGTGGCTTTAAGACCTGTGTCTGTATGTCTGTCGTGTGCTATGGCCCTCAGGGTTCTAAGACGTGTCTATAAGATACAGTAATAGTTCACAATGAGTCGGCGTGTTAACTAAATTGTCAGCTGACAATCAACTGTTTAGATAACACACAAAATAACATACGTAATTAAATTATATGTAAATTAATTATGAGAAATCCAATTGAAAAAAAGGGATTTACAGTACATGAGTATAAAGCGTTCGCGTTTTCAATGCCTCATATGGAGCGTTCAACGCGTTGAAATTGACGTGGACTATTTAAATACATGGAAAGCAATGCTTTACTTTGGTTTACCGTTATACACAGAGTCAATCGTAGCCTGAGACGTGTGTCATATTGAGCGACGTAGACACGCCAAACGTCGTGTGTATACCGCAAACGTTTTACGCATTAACGAACTGAGCGCTTAAAGCTAAACAACGTCATCACCCAAACAAGAAAAATAAATGACGTCACTACGTTTATCTGCACCACATATCCTATTTTAAAAAAAGACATTCTGTAATTTAAAATTTCGAACAGCCAACACCACCTACGGCACAGAATTCTAAAACAAAATTCGAAAAAAAGAAAACCTCTGGATACACGGTTTTTGATGCCAACTCGCCGCTCACATGCATATTCATAATATAGGGATTTTCTAACGTGCATAGCGAAATTGAATATTACGATTGTAGCATCGCGATTTACATATACATCGGCGAATTACGTTGCTTCATTTGACTATATTACGTGATGTTTAGCCACAGATTTTCCTTTATTTTACTGCTCATTTATATAAATTAGTTATAGAGATTTTTATTGCCAACCTAATGCTTGCCTATGCTTTATGGGAAGCGGTTACCATAGCCTATGAGTATTCCATAAATAATTCGCTATACAGCAAGAGATTATGTTTTTCTAGTAAATTTATTTGACTGAACGAATAGCGTAATGATATAAGTATTTGCCTCAACACTACACCGAGTGTCGTGGGTGCGAATCCCATTCGGAGAAAATATTGTATGATCTACAAATAGTTGTTTTAAGTCCGGTGTTGTTGCTACGGGGGGTTTTTCCTACTTATTCGTAGTAAACGAGTTGTCTTTTCATGAAATCACTTGGAGTTGTGGTGGGTTATAGTAGGTACTGATAATACGAATCTTAATAAAAATACCAAGTAAAAGTAGTTGCCGAAACCCACACTTCATGATAAAGTTGCTGAGCTTACACCAGTCTTTCATGCAACCGAGATTGACGCAAAACATTCAAAAATAAATACGTAATTATATAATATTCCTTTGAATACTTACCAAAGTGATTAAGATCCGTAGTCTAAACGTAAAACTGACTATGTAATTTGTTTGGCAGTTATTTGCCTCGGAACTATTTTGTTAGTTCTGAAACTAGTGCAACTTAAAGCTGCGAGCGGCTTGAGTTCCAGGAAATCGAACCGTTCTGTGTATAATTAAAAATGAACAACAAGATAACCATCACATTAAGAGACACTTAAACATTTTCATCGCGAGTAAACTATTATATCACCGTTTAAGAATCTTATCTCCAAGGCTTGCTTGGAACTTGAAACTTTTCTCATTATAAGGCTGTTAAAAGGAAGTAATTTAAAAGGTGAGAACGGGAATAAACAAAAATAAGTAAAAATAGAAAAAAAGGTCGCCAAGGAATCTAATTAAAAAGTACTTGAGTTCTGAGCGTATATTTTTTTACTCCGATATTCTTTTTTCTATCATAATGGAGGGTTCAGATGACGCTACATAGGTGGCTTTGAGCAATACTTAATAGAATTGTTGACAGAAAAATCCAGATTGGTATGATACCAAGGTGTCTAGTGCAAATTGCTTTTACGTTAACTCGATCGAAACGTTTACTGCGTTTGGCTCTCCGATTGGTCAAAAGTTTGAAGCGGGCCAATCGGAGCGCCGAACGTAAGGCACTACACTAGGCACTCAGTAAATGCAAGTCGCAGGTTTGATTCCCGGGTCGAGCAACGTGCTTTTAAGTTTTTCTATCGAGAAATTCAGAGATCAGCTCAATGTGAGGACCTAGAGGAGGTACGTGAGACTTCAAATCATAGCTAGCAAAATGTAAATTAAACAGATCTTTAGGACCTATATGAGGCTATGTATATAATTATGTAAAATAATCTTAAATTATATTAAAACACTAGTACTGCGTTTGACATGATCTATATAATATACATAGTAACAAATGCTATAAAAATAAATCGCCATCATTGACGAAATTCAACCCAAGTAAACATTAGCCTTTTTAAGTAGGAAAAATCGATTTAAATTACTATTTGTCTTGTTAACGCCTTCAGCTAAGCTAGAATGCTGTGAGATAACGATGTGAACCTATTGCTTAATAGATTTAGATCGTTGTTTCAATGGGCAAGATTCGATCCACGATGTCTCGATCGAAAGTCTCATGAGTACCTCTATATGAAAACGAGCAATAGAAATCATTTGGCTGGTTACACTAGATTATTTAATAGTATTCTAGAAATAGTATTTACCAAATGTGGCAACACCCAATTACTTCATAAATTTACGTAGACCGTAATGAAAACGAGCAATAGATATCATTTGGCTGGTTATACTAGATTATTTAATAGTATTCTAGAAATAGTATTCACCAAATGTGGCAACACCCAATTACTTCATAAATTTACGTAGACCGTAATTAGCTGCCAAGTTTCACAATGGTCGAAGGGATGACTGTCAATACTACCGTTTAAATGTTGCTTAAGTTATGTTGGCTGTACCTGCTCTAATATTTCACGATCCTATCCTCATGAAATCGGAGAACTTTTATGACTCTTATTTCCTTTTGTTTATTTTTCCTGGCTTGTTTTTCGTTTTTAATTTATATATCTGGCTTCAGCTATTTTAAAACAATAAAGCTAGAGAATAAGCTGTCTCAAGAGTTTTGTCGTATTTGTACCTGGTTTTTTAGCTTGCAAAGCGCTTTTATTCGTTCATGTTTAAGATTCACATCACCTGATTGATAAACTATAATATATACATACTTAGACACCTATATCTCCCCGAATGGGTTGGCAAAGGTGTCTTATACCTACATTCGCCAGCCATGTTTTTAGGTCCCACGCGCAAAGGGGTGAGCTTGTTACTGTCCACCCGGTGCAGTTTCAGACTCCATGTTACTACTAAGAATTTGACGATACAATATCCTAATAACCCGTTGCTTAACCGATCACTACCACCACCGTGACAGTCTAAAATATACGTACATATTAACTGCATTTGCCACAGACATTAAACTAGAGAAAAATTAAGCACCAAATTATGCAAATGTTAAAATATATAATTTTGCTTTCACAACTAAGTCACACGGTCTACCTGCGAAGCAGTTATCATAGCTAACTTGAAAAGTTATATATACATAGAAGGAAGGTGACATAAGAAGGAATGCAGCGAGATAAGGATTCATTCAACCTAAGGCGTTCTCACTCACCGATGGAAAATAAAAATATCATCAAAGTGAATTTAAAAGAATGAAAGTTAAATTAAAGTTACACTTGCACTAAATTTAATGTAGAAGTAAATGTTAATACCTACTCGGTCGAGCCGACCCATTCATGCTGAAACCAGCAAGCTTCACAATACAGACTTTTGACGGTGCCCTTCTATCACTAATATATTATTTCATCTATGAAGTTAGGGTTACTCTATCACCCGTTTTAGACGAGTGTCGTACTAATTATGACAGCCAATTACTATCAACGAAACCGAAACATTTTAGACTTAGTAAAATAACTGCCATTTGTGATATTCATAATTAAGAAACTTACACCCAGCACGAATATATTTCGGAGCGACCCGACTAGTTTTGCACCAAACGGAATCCTTATTAAATATGCTTTTATAATATACTTATATATACATATATATGTACGAATTGCAACCGCGGAGCTTAATATTCATTTCGAGATTCTTTAGTCATTTTGAAGTTTGCCGAAAAGTTAAAGCTGCTACGTTTTATCAAAGTGTATTATGAAGTGTTGTACCTTTACAAACTAGTCAACTACGCTTTTAATGTATAGTCATGTGATAATTGCGAGTGGTAGGGCATTTGGGATTTTGCCTAATATTGTAATCTTCACCGCGTCGATTATTTGTAAATTATTACAGACGAAAAAAAACAATTCATAAAAATTACCAAGTCAGGGTAGCTGCTGAAACACAGCTGACTAGTGTGCGACCCGTGACCGAGATCGATGCAGGTCGGTCGAAACATCGGTAAATAAACAGGTATATCTTTAAATTCTTACCAACGCGATAAAGACCCGTTGTCTAATATTGTATTGTCTGACAGTGCTTTGGCAACTAAGCTATTCATGGTCTTACGTCAGAGATCCTTCTGTGTTTTGCACCCAAAGCGCTGCTTTGTATAATTTATCGTATAGTAGTAGAACTATGCAATCAGTAAGTACATATACCAACTATTTCAATTGCTGTTAAAGATGGATAATGCCTAATATTTAGTAACTGTGATAGGTAATTATTTTAAGGTTATTGCATTACAATGGCCCACTTGCATTGGCTATAAATGATGATCAAATGAGTCGAGCAATAAATATCAATTCAAAGAAATAATCGGATTAGGCGTGAGTTAGCAAATATCGATTATAATTAAAAAGTTTGCGGAACGAAGTACCTATCAAGCATATTTGGAATGTCCACTCCAACTATTGCAAAGGAAAATATATTTATATATTTTACCAACGTGAATAAAACAAATAGGGAAGTATTACCGCTCTGCAGAAAACCACAGCCAAGCAACCATATGCTACGATCTATGGCCCGTCTAGTTAAGTTATTGTAGTTAACTGGTAACACTACTTTTACCACATACGCATTGGTAACCCTTCAAAATTTAAGTTATTGTACTACCCGTATGAACTTAAGGTGCCTAGAACTGTTCATTACTCATCACCGAAACACATTACAAGTTTTTTGCATAACTACATACCGTCAGTCCAATCCCTAAAATAAACGAATTTAAAAAAATATCTTCTATAAATACAAGGTTTACGCGAACATCCCATTGTGCCCTCATAACATCAACCATTGAAAATCGTTTCTTCCTTTAATTAACAATGAATTAGCGTTGTCGAATATTCCGAGTTTATTTTTTAATATTTAGATTAAAAGAAATTCGGTACCCATTTACTTGAATTACGTACGTTTCTATTAAATGTTTATTTAACGAAATTTTTCCCCTTCAAAAACTTCTGACTCTGACTACAAACGATATCTTTTTAAATGAACCGTGTAATCTAGAAGATAATAATTATATAACACGATTCATTTTGGAATAGCAAAGTTATAATATTTTTCTGTTGGGTTTCGGGACGAGTTATAGGTGGCAAGCGATTTAGTAATAACGTAACTTCAAAGCAGATAGTAGTCTTTTCAAACTGAGAAGAAACTTGTCTCCAACTGGCAGTGGGACAATTGATATATGGAGCTGATATAATAAGTATCGCTACACCAGTGTGTAGGCCATCGATGACAGCCATTGATGGCCAAAACAAGCCATTACTCGCAAGCATTACTCGCTTTCACCAGCAGCTGCTAGTGGTCACTAGACCACTCGAAAGGTCAGCATACATCAACACCATGGAAAAACTATGCAAAAACCATTTGTTTACCACCGGTGACACGGTATACGATGACACACGACACTGCAATTATTGTGACTGCTATTAAATAGACGAAAACATGTTATTTACGTACGTACAAACTTTAAACCTGACTATCGTTTTTATTTGATATCCAATTTAAATAAAACTTGAAAATATTGGCTGAAAATTATCTTAATAACAGTAAGAAAAATAACCATTATAAAATTGAATTATATTATTAAATATTAATAATTATATAATTAATTAAATTAATTTAGTGTGGAAATTAACGTGAACAAACAAACGGATAGTATATTTTTTACATTTTTATTAAGATCCAGACAGGCAAGGCCTATAATCTTTATACATAATATGATATGTAAGGCGTTTTGTGAAAGCCATATATATGGTTATTATAAATCTACCTTCACTTTGTATTTTTTATGTACAAGCCTCAGATTAAGCCCTTGGGCTGTCGTCGTCTTTGTACGGGACAAAAAGAATAACGATATAAGGAAACGTTATGCCGCGGTAATATTTCTTATGTATGGAATTGTGTCAAAGAACTTTCGTACGCGTTCGGTACAAACAAGCTTGCGGCCTACCAATTAGGTGGTAAGCTGTTATTGTTGATTAAGATCGTTGGTTTGACAAGGTTTCAGTCGCTGATATACCTAGTAGTGTTCTCATTAAACATGGTCTCCTTATTTATTCCAAAAATAGCGTAAATTGAAATCCTAATAGGTTTATTGATGACTACTTTGGTCCACTACTTCGTATGTGTGTCGTTTGAAAACAGGTACTTATCTATATTTACTGTTTTAAACTTCCTTAGACCATAGCGATTTGTACACAAACTTAATATAATGCTAGGTAACGGTCTTACTCGAGATAACGTATTTAAATAGGTAATAAATACCTATTGACTGCACGACGTACATTATCGCGAGTACCCGTTACCTAGCATTACTTTTTATACTCAACTTCTAGGCAGCATAAGTATCAAGATGCATGACGTGCACCAGATTTTTAGTTAGAATTCCAGCAATCTTCTTCCTAGCCTTTATTATTCCCAAGTCACTTGGGGTCGGCTTTTCTGGTCTAACCGGATTTGACTGAATATCAGTTTTTACACGGAGCGGCTGCCACCTGACCTCCGCAACCCGAAGGCTAACGATACCCTAAGCCTAGACCAGTGTCAGGATATTATAGGGCACTGACTTTCCAGTAACGACTGCCATAGATGTTCATGGCAGCCGGGACCGACGGTTTAACGTGCTCTCTGAGGCACGGAGCAGGCGATTATTGTCAATCAATACGCACATAATTTCGAAAAGTCATATAGCTTCCGAAAGTCAGAGGTGTGCGACGTGGGTTCGAACCCGAGACCCACTGCATTGCAGTCTGTTGGTCTCCCCACTAAACTATCGCTGCTTTTTTTTTAGAATTCCAGCAATATAACTATTAAAACCGTATTAAAGTTCATGCAGTAGTTTTAACGTGATGCGCATAATTACTAATAAACCGACAAACAGACAGGGGCAGGCAGAGGTGTATTACTTATTGGCAATGGCGAGCATCTTTCCAAGTGGCTACAGAAACAAATATTACCAAAACACAGTCTGTAAAACTGTCCTCTTTTCACTTAGACTAAACACTAACGACCCTCTTTCAAACTGAATATTTATATAACGCTCGCGAAAAGAGCATGAAATCGCAAAAAAAACAGAAGTTAACCTCTCTTTGATGTCGCTTTTTATAATTTACTACTAATATATATTAGGTTATTGACGACGATTCGCAGATAACGTTACATATGTACGAAATAATATTAACATTTCCAGTAGCCTTGCTTCGAAAAAAGCTAAGAGAGCGCCGAATTAACACGGCTTGCTTACGCTAGCTAGGTATAAGATTTGTTCTACGCTATTCAAGTTTTCTAGATAGAAAAAAATAATCTCTTCTATGTGATCCTAACTAATATTATAAATGCGAATATGAGTTTGTTTGTATGTTACTCTTACACGTCTTATCTACTCGACCGATCACCAGGAAATTTTGCATACACGTTGTCAGGGATACAGAAAAGTATAAAGGGTACCTTTCATCCACAAAAAAGCACTGTTATTCAAGCCTAACAAAACCTACATTTAGAGCAAAACCGTGAGCAAAATCTAGTAACGTAATATAAGGCCTCTTGAATACAAAGATGGTTGCCCAGGGCGCGTTTATTTACTGCTACATACTACTCACAGCGGACAAAAATGGTGAGCCACACATTGCATCGAGACACAACGGTTCCTGCTATCATAGTACATGCGTGACTCAAATTTATGGTCAATCCGGAATTGAACTGGCGTGGGGTTTAAAGCTCAACGGAGTAAACAACTACAAAATAAAGGTTGTTCCTCTTTATAAGTCGTTAGTTCTTTTTCAAGTGCGTTTTGTTTGTTTGCCTTAAAAAAAGAACTTATTACATTAAATGATGCAGCAGCATGCCCTCAACGAGCTTGAATAAGCTCGTCCTGAACAAGATGGATGTTCATTCTATTGCTGCTACAGTGTATGGCTTGTCTTATTAAGACACCCTAGAAATGTCATTGCATGCCCCATGTGTTCAAAGGCATTGCTGAGTATATAGTGCAGTATTGGATACAATCTTCAACTTGAATTGACCTAGCTTCAAAATCAAAACTCGTCTAATCATTACAAGGCTAAAGATTTTTTTTTTATATACTACTTAGGTGGGCAACGAGCGTACGGCCCACCTGATGATAAGTGGTCACCGGAGCCTATGGACGCCTGCAACACCAGAAGCATCACTTGCGCATTGCCGATCCCTAGAAAAGGAAGTGGCAAAGAGGAGCGGGAAGGGGGAAAGAGTGTGATTGGGCCCATGGCACTCTCTCAGCGAACGAAACACAACAGCAGGAATACTGCTATTTCACGTCGATATTCTGAGAGAGGGTAGTCCTTCCCCGGTCGAGCCGGCCCATTCATGCTGAAATCAGCGAGGCTCTACTACTAAAAATACTTATTTAAAAATGATAATAAACTTAGCTAAAAATAATTTTATGTAATATTTCATACTATATTAAAAGCGAAAATTCATAAATTTGTAACAGCTGTAATACAGACAGCGTAACAAATAACAGTGAAAAAGGAAACAACTACAAAAAAAGTACAAACCTCGTCGAGTTTCCTCTCGCCGGATCTTCTTAAAAAGGCTGCATTGCATGCCGGTAGTTTAAAAAATGAAGATTAGTGTGCTACTATTTTGCATGAAATAACAGGTTGGCACGATACTGAATAGAACTAGAAAAAACGAAAATGAAGAACGTGGACGACTACAGATTTCAAGTAAAGTTGCAGTTAATGAAAATTACTTAAGTGCTAAAGCTATATATATATATAGAGAGTTTCACACTAAGTAGTGGGATAGTTTAATTCAGGACTGATTTTATAATATCGACTCTGTTTATGGACTTGGCTACAGCTGGTTACGAACCTGTACTCAGTGTGAGAAGGGTTGAGCCATAGTCCCCTACGTCGTACTAGTGTGTGTTGTTTGGCTTTACATATCTTCGAGAACATTATTGACAAATCCCAGACATACAGTTTACCTCACGATGTTTTCGTTCACCGTGGAATCGCGCGATAATAATTAAATTTTTTAATACACACATAACTTTGAAAAGTCAGAGTTTCGTGCCTTGGGTTCGAGCTCCAGACATTCGCTTGGGTTTTGTTACCACCAAGGTGACTACATTAACTCATATTATTTAAAAACAATTTAACATCAGATACAACGACTGATATCTGGTCATAGGATCAGCATACATACTACTAACAAAGCGTCAGTAGAACTATACTTTTTAAAGAAACTTCTTCCTTACCACATAAACACAAGACCAGGTAATTTATGTGTGATTTTCTGTAGGGCAGCTCTTTAGCACACTTTACTTTTATTCTAATCATTATTATATTTATGCTTTCTCAAAACTGTAACAAGTCATAGACGTTATTATTATCTACATTCTATTACTATTACTACGATATCACCTACCATTTTCATCTCAACAAACATGTAACAAATAATTCACATGATTAATAGCCAAAAATATTAATAACAGTATCTGTGACAGTTTAAATAAAACATGAAAGTGTTATTTCGTGAAATGATGAATTAAACACTATTCGGATGTACAAACGGTGACGTAGAAAACGCCAGCTGAATAATGCTATCGTGAAAGACTATTCTGGATATCGTAAACTACACGCTTTACTAAAGATGTTTTGAAGAATGAATATTTCTAACATAGGAATATTATATTTCTGTGTTAGAAATGATTAGCTGTGTTGCATATTTCCCTTTCCTTATACAAATAGATTTTTAATCACTATCCAAATTTAAATAACCTTTGGTAAATAAATATGTTTTTATATCACGTTATACGAATCATCCACTTACGAAGGCTTACGTGAGATCACAATTGACCGTCAGTCTCTGTCTCTAAATCAGGAACTGTGTTTGGCAGACCGCAATACGATGTCCAATAATATATTTGCTTAAAACGTGGCTATTGAAACATAACTTGACTAATTTAATACTCCGAGTATAAACAGATTTTCTATAAAACAAGTCTTAGTATAAATTATTCATACGTTTTCGTTTGAGTTTTCTTTTACAGTTAACCAGAATACGTCGATACAATTTTAGCATTCACGAAGCGCAGTGGCCGCCGTCGTAGACGCGCAGCTGACTTCAAAGCGCGGCTTAAAAAGGCTTTCAGCAATTAAATATTGAAGACAACGCGCAACGGACTGAAATGCGACGGCATGGGATATTGTTGGGCCAGGCTTTGACGTTGAACATTTGTTTATATTATATGCCACTGAGGAGAATGTTTTGGGTGTGTTTATTATTTGCTGTGAGGATTTGGTGGTTGTGTACATGTCAAGTATGTGATGTCGTATAACGGTGGTACCTTTTTCAAATATCTGTCTGTTGGAATCCGGCAATATGAAACAGTTTTGGATGCAAAACAGGGTGGTGAGGCGTCACGTTAGAATGTGGATGGATGTACGTATATTCCTACGTAGTTGGATCAGATATTTTGAGTATTTCTGTTGCTCAGAATTGTCGCAATTTATTTTTGTGTTGGGTACGTTATCTTTTGCATTTGGAATTTAATATTATTTACATTTTTGTAAGAGTGTTAGTTTTATGTAATCAATTATGATTGAGAAGAACCATGATTTTTAAGTAATTAAATGTTACTTTGGATGATATTATTATTGTAATGATAATAGTATTATAATATTATTTTGAGCAAAGTGGTATCGTATATACATCATCAACTCATTGTAGGACATTCAAGCTTTTTCTGATATTGTTCTTTTAACCCATAACTTTAAATTCGGTGTAATTTTGAGTTAATATATAAATGTCACCACGGTATGTGTATCTCTTTTTTTCAACAAGTGACTCTTTATAAATTGATGCTTTTGTTATAAATACGTGATGATTAATGCGCAGCAACCTAATTGAAAAATGGTAAGGTTTCACAAATATGACAGTGCAATTATATTAAAAAGTATTTCAATCTCACTGAACTATTTAATGTTTCTTTTGTCTATTAGTTAAAACGCACCTTTGAAGTACAGGTGACCCCATCCAATCTATCGTATACAATAGCTACAAAATATAATTCAAAATTCATTTTAAAATGTTGCCAAGAATAATAATTTTAGAACAATCGAATCAAAGCCATCATTGTAAGTAGGTTTTTGTTTCTTATTTAAACTGTCAAAAGGATTGGCTGAAAGTAAATGAGGTACTGAAAATGGCTGAATTCATTTAGACAAGCTACTTTGTAGTAGAACCTATTTAATATTCGATAAACGCTCCACTATGCCTAAGTCTACATTAATATTTGTCTGGAATGAGACATTAACTAGAACTTCGATTACGTTTGGTGGGTTTGTCCAGTGGAGGTTGAAATTTCAATTTGTGTTTAAATCTTTCTGAAATGAAAATGTCATGAAAACGTCACAGACAGCCCGTAACGAGGATTAGAAGCTATATTGTTCAAAGATATATAAGCTTATAAAATAAAAGGGTACTTGTGTTTATGATCTTTACTTATATATTAGGTACATAGGTACGTGTAAATTTAACCAATCCTTGCTTTTTTTCATTTGTTGAAGACATATCAACAAACAAAATTAATCAACAGAATAACAGTTGGTCATCACACAGAAGTCTTGTATTTAGACTTAAGGCACCTTTAATTTTACGACAGTATTATTATGATTGTATCAAATTAAAAGACTACTACTATGATATAAACGAATATTAAAACGGTAAATTTTAATAATTCAAATTATGTAAGTACATACATACATACATTCACGCCTGTTTCCCAGAGGGGTAGGCAGAGACTACGCATTTCCATTTGCTACGATCCTGATACAATTCTCTGGCTTCATTCACTTTCATAACATTCCTCATACACGCTCGCCGGTTAAAGGTGCTCATAACCTGGCCTTTACCCGGAACATCTCTGATCTGATCAAGAAACGTTCGCCTAGGTATTCCCCTTGCGGGAGGATTGACTGGCCCAGCCCCGCTATGGGGTGAGGACAGTCGAGGCTGTCCGTCCGGTGCTAAGGCAATGGACGGACAGACGGCGCGGACCGCTCACCTACCGGCTTACTCAGGTGCTCTCCGGACACGGCTGTTTCGGAGAGTACCTGTGCAAGATAGCCGGTAGGGAGCCGACAACCAGGTGTCACCACTGCGAGGAGTGCGACCGGGACACGGCGCAGCACACGCTGGAGGAGTGTCCGGCGTGGGCCGAGGAGCGCTGTGCCCTGGTCGCCGTGATTGGCCCCGACCTCTCGTTGCCGACCGTCGTATCCATGATGGTCGGCGACGACAGGTGCTGGGGTGCAATGAGGTCCTTCTGCGAGGCTGTCATCTCGCAGAAGGAGGCGGCGGAGCGGGGGCGTGAGGAAGATCCTTACGCCCCGGACATCCACCGCCGGAGGAGGGGGCGCAGGAGACGCGCTTATGTCGCTCTCCTGCCCCCCACCTAAGGGTTCTGGGTGGCAAGGCCTCAGGGGACCCTGCCACCCGTGAGTAAGAACCCATAGAGGGCGCGCGCGGTGTTCCCGCGCGCCTTCTAACGTCGAAAGGGGAGAGCGGTGAAATGCTCTCCCCCGGGGACGAGAGGAGGTCGGGTCCCATTGACCCAGCCGGCACCCACACGGGGGGGCCTGCTATGGATGAATCTTTTTAGACTCCCAACAGGCCCTCCCCACTGGGTGAGAGAGGGAACACCCCAGGTTTTTTTAGTGGGTATACCAGCAATAGGCTGGTGAGTCCCACACGCCCCGCCGGTGCCGTCCCCTAGCCGGCGGGTAGTAAAAAAAAAAAAAAAATAAAGTATTCCCCTTGCGACTGTTCCATTCACACTAGCCTTATAAACTTTCTTAGTCAGTCTTTTCTCGTCCATTCTTTCTACATGCCCAAACCATTATGGAAGTATATTTAGAAAATAAGTTTAATACTTACTTTATAATAAATTAATAATTAACTATAATATAATATTAATTATAATACTTAAGTAATTAAATAAATATTAACTAAGCTCTAAAATATATTTCAATATGCTTTATGATAATAGAATGTTCGTTCTTCTCTCCTAATTTTGCCGTGCCCGACGGGGTCCATAATTGTTCTATACATTTACATATAAGACCTGTATATACATTATGGAGAGCAATAAACGAATTGAATTGAAAAATATTAATGATAGTTATTTTTAACAGCAACAACGCTTGCACGGGCTTGACTGCACGGATGGTGCAGTTGTTTAAGTGATCGCCTCGCCCCTGCCACTGCGCTGGTGTTGTGGGTTCGAACCCCACACGGGACAAAACTTTGTGTGATCTACGAATTGTTGTACCAAATCTGATATTTGTGTCTGTTGTTTGAATGTTTGTAAAGTCCACAGGAATTACAATTACAAATGACATTACGAGGAAACCTGAAGTGAGAGTATAAAATTTGCAATTGGCCAACATGGTGTTAGGTAACTAACACCACGTCGGTCAAGTGCAGGTTGACAGACTAGAGTACCTGGTATCCACTAAATTAAGTGACGTCTTATTATATTCTTATTATTTAATATAACTAAGCTTCTTGAATCACACCACGTCGACTCTAAAACTTATCTATTTATGATATAAGTACCTAATACTAAAAACACAGCACATGTAACGTAATATTATGCTACAATATCCTTCTTACTGTAAACACCTCCAGTAAATTAATATTTATTGTTTTGACTACAAAAGATACATATATTTTTAATATCCTCTTAATTCGTGACACAAAATTAAAATATGATTTAAAAGTGAATCTTGGTCCCTTCCCCTACAATAAAAATGACAATAAAGTTTTACCTACCCAACGCGGTGTTGACGGTGGGGTGGCGCTTGACATTGTTTTTTGAAAATATAACTGAATCAGCTTACATAAATACATTTATTTTTATGAAACTGACATTTCGCAATGCATGCATTGCCTTACTTGTAAAAATGTCGCTAATACTTAGCTACTTTTTAACTAAACAATATTCAAGTTTCTTTTATATGGTTAACATTTGATTAAAAGGCCCGCTACCGTTATCAAATATTATTCAACCGAGACTCAACATTGAGTGATGTTCATAGGTTAATATTTTCTGATTACTTTATTCTTAGATGTCTCTTGAATATTTAAGATTAATTTATATTGTGTGATAAAACAATCAATCAATCTCCTATTAGTTTAATTATTGTAGAAGTTGTTAAGTTAGGCTAAATGATAGATTTTATGTTTAAAGTTAAAATGAATTTAATAACTGGACCAAAGGTTAAACGATATAAAGGAGCGAGAGAGCACGCGCGATGACCGCTTATAGAGTACTGAATATGAATGAATATTAATTAGCAATGTTAGGTAAAACTGCTGATACGTTAGTATTGTAGTTGGTGTATGGTTTCACCGTACATGCTCCCGGGCCAAAAAGAAACAAAAGATTACACGTCTTCTAATCTAAAACGACATTTTTTCACTATTGGTGACGTAGCTATATCTCGCTTATTGTTGTTGCTAACCGCACTGATTATTTGCACTTCACTTGGCTGACGGTCAGCCGTACTTTGCTTTCGCGAAAACACAACACTGCTTGCCGCACTTTCTGATAGTGTCACAGAAGCAACTGCTAGTCTCCTCTTCCATAAGAAATATACAGTCAATAAAATGGCTACACTAAGCAAGCCGTAACAAATAATATATTGGTGTAAATCATGGGTAGATAGAGTGTCATCCAGTGAGTCAGTGTTGGCAGATTTCAATTGCTCTATTTTTTCTTTCAGATTTAGCAAAGTGTTATTCAATGTGTCCTCGTAGTCTACGTAATGAGAAAGTGATATATTCACAATATGATTTAATTCGGCTATCTGTGGGGTTACAAAGTCCGGGTTAGACTTAATAGTATTATCTGATTTGGCATGAGAGTATAATGTAAAATCTTTACTTTTTACTATGCATTTATCTTGTAGGTTAATAATACCGGCTCCCGTTACTTGTTTGAAAGCTATTTGGTCTCGACATATAATCCTCAATGAATAGGTATTGCAGCAGAAATAAAAGTACTTAGACGGATCGTTTAATTCTAGCCACATATTTTGACAAGGAGATTTGCTTACAAGGCACTGTTTTAAATTGTTATCAATTTTGCAGAATCTTTCGTCTATTGGTAAATGACTGATTGGTTTATTAATTTGACACAAGTATGAATGCTCATTATGCAGGCACAACTGTAGCTCCATAAACGATATTGTAAAGAAAGCGTCTTTTCTCAAATTGATAGCGATAAACTCAGCCACCGGCAATACGCTAATCATGTAATTCTGAACTTGCCGCGGCACTGTCAATATCTTATAAACCTTATAGTTGTCTCTACTAGTCAAAGGAAAAGTTATTTCAAATATAAAATAGCCTTTCATCAACCTCGCTTTTACCTTAAGCATACTGTAAATATGTTTTAAATTAGATTGGATATTATCCACGGGTAAGGTAACATCCTTGGTCAGTTGACCAGAGATAAACTGTAGCTCGCGTTGTAGCTGATCTGGAGTTAACAGGTGAGCGTTGAACTTCCCGTGAAATATATCTGTGACGGTATCCAAGAGAGTATCCTGGATTCTTTTGAGGTTTTGCAGTAGATTAATAGCTGTTATCACCGATAAGGTAAAATCCTGGGTTTTATCTATTTTTTGTACATCTTCTGTAATAGTTAAAACAGCATTATCCAATTGATTCAAGTGTTTATTAATGGTTTTATGTTGTTGTTGGATAGTTTGCTCGGTTCTTTTTAGTACATTATACTCAGCTTCAATAACGGAGGTCTGATTACGTAACAAATTAGTGATATGTCGCTCGTTTTGTTTTATCAGTTGTATATCCTTCTTATATTGTTCCGCGAATCGTTCGTCTAATACGCCGAACAAGCTGTTAGCCACGTAACCGATACCATTCACGAGACCGCGTCGCTGTCTGGTACGCACATCAAAATGTTGATTAAGCATAAGTTGATTATAATGCTGCAATTCCTTATAGTCATGGTTTAATTGTAGTGTAATCATAATACAATGACTTTTATCGCTTAGGGATGAACAGAGTTTGTCTAACAAGTTTAAAATCTTTGTTGCTGCAGTATTACCTTCCCAATATGGATCCATATCGTAATATACGATGAGATTCCACTTGTCTCGAATAATTTGTAGGTTGTCTATAGACTCAAAATACAGTGAATTATTGCTGGGTAATACTGATATGTTAAATGCCGCGTGCGACGATGTTACCAAAGAGATAAAAAACATTAAGGACATTGCTACCGATACAAGCTTTGAACTGAGCTTACTACGTCGAATCTGTGTTACTGGCTGTGTTAAGTTGGGCTTATTTTCTTGATGAATATTCTTATCTGCCATATTACTCGAAGTCGGGCATAATGGTAATACTGAGAGCTTGACAACAGGTCTCTTAATGATACCGGTTTTTGTTTTTAATGTCACCACTCTAACTAATCCGTCTTTACCTGGATGAATGTCTATAACCCTGCCCATCATCCACTTTCCAGGCGGCAGATTGTCGTCCTGGATGGTTACTAAATCGCCGATGCTAATATTCTTCTCAGAGTTGAGCCATTTGCTTCTGACGGATAACTCCGTCAGATATTCAGATCTCCATTTTTTCCATATATCGTTAGCTATTTTGGCTATTAAATACCACCTAGTTCGTGCATCTTCTTGTGTTTCAATTATACCGGATCCACACCGTCCCGTCAAGAAGTGAGCTGGGGTAAGTATATTTAAATCTTCCGGATCCTCCGACAAGGCACATAACGGTCTGGAGTTTAAACAAGATTCGAGCTGTGCTAATATGGTACTGAATTCCTCGAAAGTCAGCTTCTGTTCACCAATCACCCGTTTCAGATGATGTTTTAAGCTTCTAACAGCTCGCTCCCATAAACCGCCGGCACTCGGCCAAGAAGGAGCGTTAAAGTGCCATTCTATTTTTAAATTAGTTAGCTCCGTAAAAAAGTTACTGTCAAATACATTTTGGAAATCATAATAACTTTCTTGTAACATTCTATCTGCTCCTATGAAGTTAGTTCCCTGGTCCGAATAGATGTGTCCTGGGGATCCTCTTCTAGCTGCCATCCGTCGTAATGCTGCTAGGAACGCAGAGCTGCTTAAATCGGAAACAAGCTCTAGATGTACAGCCTTGGTTGCCATACAAACAAACAAAGCAATATAACCTTTTGTTGTCTTGGCTCCCCGTCCCTTGTTATATTTAACGTCTACGTATCCTGTATAATCCACCCCAGTGTGATAAAATGGTGGTGCAGGGTTACATCGTGCTTCAGGTAAGTTTCCCATTAATTGATGCTCTATTTTAGGCGCATGCTTCCTGCACGTAACACAGTTTCTTACTTCTTTCCTCACAGCTTTGTTCCCACCAACTATCCAATAGCTTTGCCTTAATTGAAATAAAGTTAACCGCGGTCCACCATGGAACGTTAACTGATGAGCTTGTTGAATTAGCAAAGTTGTTAGCCGATTGCTGTGAGGCAATATCGCAGGGTGCTTCATTTCCAAGCTCATAGCTGCCTTGCTTAAACGTCCACCAACTCGTAGAATGCCCTCTTTATCAATGAAAGGGTTTAATTTCAATAAATTGCTTTTGCTACTTAATTTACCACGCATTCGTAATGACATGATTTCTTCGGCAAATTCGATTCTTTGTATATATTTTATAACATGTAATTTTGCTTTTCTCAATTCATATAAAGTAAGAAATCCGGGGAAGCTGTAATGTTTTGTTGACATTAGTTTAATCCCTCGTAGAAGCCACGCTATAATATTTGTAATTTTAACGAATGAGCTGTATTTATTTAGTAACTGTAATATAATGCTTTCATTGTTTTTATTCTGTACAGAATTTACTTTGCTTGCTAACGATTTTATCTTTGTCTCTTGATCAGTGCTATAAATTATTCGCTTACTCTCTAATTTTTCGTCAAAGGATTCAAGTGACGGTGGTCCTTGCCACCACAAGGTTTGCTTTATCAATTGGGAGGCAGAAATACCCCTATTAGCGGCATCTGCCGGATTTTCCTCTGATTTGACATATCGCCAACAGCTTGGCTTCATTATGGTAGTTATGAACTTAGTCCTATTCGCGACGAAGGGTTTCCATCGGCTGGGTTCACCTTGAAGCCATCCTAGAACCGCCATTGAATCCACCCAGCCATACATTCGAATATCCAGCTCACTTAAGCAATTCACAACTTTATCCATTAGCTTAGCTAACAAATACGCGGCGCTGAGCTCCAATCTCGGCAACGATATGCTCTTAGAAACGGGTACTAATCGAGCTTTAGCGACAACCAGTACTATAGATGTTTTATTTTCTTTCCAGATTCGCGCATATATAACAGCCGCGTAAGCTTTAGTTGACGCGTCACAATAACCATGCAGTTCTAATAGATCATTAGGTTGATATTGGATCCAGCGGGGTATCTCGCATTGGTTTAAATATTGAAGGTCTGCTTGCAATACGAGCCATTCTTTCCTAATGCTTTCAGGAACTTCTTCATCCCACTGCATTTTATTCAACCATAGCTTTTGAAATACCAATTTTAATTTAGTTGTGACCGGTGATAACCACCCTAGCGGGTCAAAAATTTTGGATATCTCAGATAAAAATATGCGTTTAGTAATTTTTGCGCTGGTCTTCGATAAACCAAAGTTAAAAGTAAAATTGTCATTAGAAGAGTTCCACCGTAGGCCTAATGTTTTGGGCGTATTTTCCGATTTAAAATTAAAAACTATTTCGCCACTGCTGCTATTGTGATCTAAGTTTTTAAGTAGTTCCGGATGATTTGCTGACCATTTTCTCAGTGTAAAACCTCCTAATTTTAATAAGCTGTTCATGTCTTTTATAACCTGTTTTCCTTCTTCGATGGAGTGTGATCCATGGACCAGGTCATCCATGTAGAATGACTCCTCTAAGATTTTGGCAGCATCCGGAAATCGAACGCGCTCATCCGACGCCAAACGCTTCAGAGTCATCATAGCCAAAAACGGCGCGGATTTGGTGCCGTATGTGACCGTGGTAAGTTTGTATGCCTGTAAGGGCTGGTTAGGTCTATCTCTCCAGATTATTTGCTGATAACGGTGATCTGATTCGTGCACCATAATTTGCCTGTACATCTTTTCTATATCTGATGTAAAAGCAAACTGATATTGACGCCACTTTATAATTAATTCTTGCAAATCTTGTTGTAAATTAGGTCCTTTAATCATCAGGTCATTCACACTATAACCGCTTGACGTCCTTGCTGATGCATTGAATACAACGCGTAACTTAGTTGTCGCTGACTCTGCTCGTTGTACTGAGTGATGCGGCAGGTAACACGATAACGTTTTATTATTACGTTCATTGTAACATGGCACCATATGACCTAAGGCTATGTACTCACTAATGAATTGTTTATATTGTTCTGCTAATATTGGTTGTTTGCTAAATTTACGTTCCAAATTTTGAAACTGTGCTATTGCCATTTCCTTCGAGAAACCTAATTTTTCGTTTATATCAGGTTTACATGGTAATCTAACTTTATACCTTCCATTTTCGAGGCGTTCTGTAGTAGCTAAATAAAAGTCCATACATTCCTGTTCTTCCGATGATAATGTCGGATTTTCGCTAATATCCTCGATTTCCCAGAATTTCTGTATATCGTGCGTATTGTTCATAACAACGTTACAATGATATGATGACATTTCGCCACCACCGTAAATGATCCACCCAAGATGAGTCTCTTGCAATATAGGTTGCGATAAGCTTTCTCCTTTAATCAATCCTCCTAGTAATATCAAACCATTTACTTGAGCGCTTAGTAATAAATCTACTGGACGGCTAATGTTAAAATATGGATCGGCTAATTTAATATTTTCGATGTACGCCCACTTTGATGTGTCAAAGGACTCATATGGAATATCTCTAAGTATTTTGTTCATAATCAGTACATCGGTGGCAAACGAAAAGTCGTTATATGTCGAGGTACACTTCAGTGTGGCCACTCCATTACAACTATTTTCAACTTCACCTACACCGAATATTAAACCATTAAATTTAGTTCTTGGTAATCCTAATTTCTTCACTGCGCTTTCTCTTATTAAGGAAACTTGCGACCCAGGGTCTATGAGAGCCCTTAAAACATGATATGAGCCGTCAATAGCTGCGACTTTAACTAAGGCTGTGGCTAAAAGTACTTCATTTGTACCAGGATCATTTTGCGACACGTGTGCAGTAATCGCCGCGTGGTCTTGCGGACTTGGATCAGCTGTTATTGCGGCGTTGTTCGATTGCGACATATTTTGCGAGCAGGCGTCATGTAAAACAGAGTGATGATTACCGTTGCATTTGCGACATCGCCTAACGGAAATACATTGCTGACCATTATGATCGAATAAAGTTTTAGTATAATGCTGGCTTATATCACCATTATAAAACATTAATAGGTAATGCATGCCAATATAATATCATTAAAATAAAGATCGGACAAAATTTCTTCACATCATGCATATGGCTATAGCGCTGATCAGTTTTCTTGCCTGTGGCTTATCAGCTTAAATATTGGTGCAAATCTTGGCTTAATCGCTGTCCAAATTTCTGACATTATTATCTTGGCCAATACATACATATATAGCCAGGATGTTCATAACAGCTATTGGCCAACCATTAGCACAAACAGTGAGCCGACGAGTAACCAAAGAGCTAGCGTACCATCCACAGTGTAAAGTTATATTACAATAACAATTGTAAGGCAACTTTAAATAATAATATTACTGCTTTGTTCCAATGTTTTCCTAACTAATATTTTCAACACACAATACAATGATAATTTGAATAACAAGACTAAAATTTAATTTAACGAACTTTATCATAATTAACTCTCGCAAATAATTTATTTAAAATGACAGCTTCTTGGCATCGGCGTATTGTTAATGAACATTATAAATTATGTAACGCTTTTTCGTCCTATCTTGGAGGTAAACATATGAAGTTTGTTTAAAAGGAACTTTGAAAGATCTTGTTGGTACAATAACATGCACGTACGCTGGGCCTTGAAGCTCAAGTTTAATTTATGGGATCAGGTAAACCGTGGTAATAAGGATTTCAGTATAGCAATGATGATGATTTTCAATTGATAGTCATGTACTGCTTTTATGAGGACAGAGCTTATGGACCTGGAGTCGTCAAAAACATTTAAATAATGAAAAGTCCGCCATTTTTAATTTCAGGTACGTCTATTATACAACATTTTTACAACGAAAGAATTAAATTTAAAAAAATTGTTACAGAATAGTGAGGGGTAGGGTAAATGTATGGGTTATAGGGTTAGCATGTCTGATATATTTAAATACATTTATTTTTCTTCCTAAGACGTGTAACAATAAGTTGTAGTCGTACAGCTGACACTGCCTAAGGTAGAACTTTTATATGTTTTATGAATAATCATAGTTTTAATTAATGTAGAAATAGTATTTCGAAAAAACAGGCTTTCCATTTTTAACACGCTTTACCTTAACCTGTATGTTTGTTTGTTTGTAACCGACTCCTTTGGACTTGATTTTGACCCACTTCTAACGATCAGATTTCATTTAAACGTTGCAGCCTTTCCGACGTTCCTACGTTGCAGGACCGATGCCAATACAATAATTTAGATAAAAATAACAATAAATTTTAATGTAAAAAAGCGTGGGGTGGGGCATTATAAAATATCTTAGAAAGCACCTCACGCTTTTTTACATTAAAATTAATAAATTATTTTCTACTTTTTAGTATGTTTTTTTTTAATAAAGCGTGTTTTTTTTAGTTTTAACTATTATTTTTTATATGGTGTATCACATGTACTCATCAACATTTTTTTAACATTATTTGTGAGAGATGACTTAGGATGGTTGACCTTTTCAGACAAATTCTGTAAGAATGTGTCCGAAAATGTCCAAATAAAAAACTAGGTAGCGTAATTACTTATATTAACAAGCAAAAATAATAAACTGTGTTTGAAAATGTGCGTCTTCATGTAAATCGAATTTAGATATCAAGGTTTTTGATGACCATTTATAATTATTATTTATTCATAAATATTTCACGAATACTTCACGATCCAAAATATTACCACGCCTTTATATTACACATTGTATATGATGTAAAGACCTAAAAGCGTCAAGGTCTCTCGAATACATAAATACAGAATCTCTTTCATCTTAGAAAGGACGTGCGTTCTCTATTTAAAAATTTGCAAACCACGTCCAACCTCAATCCTCTTAACACCGCCAATCTATTAAGGTAGAAAAAATTGATAAAATACACTACATATTTCATTGGTATACCATTTTGGTAGTTAATGCAAGCGAGAGGTCGGGGCTCCGAGCTCGGGGTGAATACTGAGTGGATCCTTTTTGGATAATGCTGGCCGATTTATGATGGCCATGAGGTAAGTAAACTCCTTTATTGACACCTCTCATTTAACCCCAAGGGAGGAAACGTTTTGAGAAAGGGCTTCGGTTGAGAGATATTACGTACGTAGATTGTTAAAGGTTATTCGTTCTATTTTCAGTTGTCTAGTCGAACGTGGATATTTTATCGATTTGCTTTTTGTGGTGCTAATGGCGTTTAAGGTACCTATATCGAATTATTCTTTTATAGACTACTAGATTTTGCCTGCACCTGCGCCTGCGTTAATAGAGGTAGATTTTGGTGATAATTTTTTATCCATTAGAAACAGTAGATTTTCCTGGATGAAAGGTCCTTTTCCGTACCCCTGATAACGTGTATATAAATTTCATGATGATCCGTCAAGTAGAGAAGGCGTGAAAGCGTAACAAACAGACTTACATTCATTACATTGCATTTGTATTAGTTAGGATGAATAGTCTACGATTTCTGGACAGGTCAAAGTGTACCAAGAAATTTTCAGCTTAATAGAGTCTGGAACTGTGACCACTGAACCAGAAGATCAGCCCCTATAATGTGAAACCAAAAAAATTATTGGCAAAATGTGACTGTAATACGTTACTGCCTACCCTGTTGAAAATATAGACATGTAACTATATAATATATTAGAGAATAACTAATAACTAGCTGACCCAGCAAACGTTGTTCTGCTAGATAGGGACACCAAAATCACCTAGCGCTATGAATTATAATTTACGACCTATTCTCATACCTACCAAAAATACATAAAAAATTCATAAAAATCGGACGGGCCGTTTCGGAGAAGTGCGACTACAAACACGAGATTTTTATAGCTCTTGAATAAAACTATTTCAATAGGATAACATTTATAACTTGAATATTAATTAACCAACTCGATATTACCATTACCGTTTATGTAAATTAATTTATCGTTTCATTAAGTGTTAAGTCCACTTATACAAATTAACGATAATACGTTAATTATGCATATAAATAATTTACTACATAATTATCTTTCCCCAACTTAATGAAGCTTAAGTTAATTACCGATATCGATTCTCAGTATAGCCGATATTGGTTTTGTCGATTTACGAAGGATATTTTGTTATCCTCCCATTTATTTGTTTACTGGCTATTGCGCGCGGCTGCGCCTGCGTGGTACTTGCATCAATAAAAACCTTATGTCCAGGCCCTGGTTTTAAACTATCTTTGCACCAAATTTCATCCAAATCGATTGAGTGACTTAGACGTGAAGAGGTAACAGACAGACAGACGCACGGACAGACAGAGTTACTTTCGAGTTTATAATATTAAGTAAGGATTGGAACTAGGTAGAGATTTTCCAGCCGTTTGAATCGTGTATGGTTGGCTAATACACATATACTCGTACGTATAAGCTCACGCCTGTTCTGGGAGGGGTTGGTAGGGACGAAGGTTTTCGAGTAGTTACGATGACATTTCTCTGTTGTTTTATTCAATCGCTTTACATTCATCTCTTATCGTAATAATCGTTTAATTTTTCAATGACATCTACATCAACCCGCACTATCCATTTGTGGATCACAGAAATATGTGTCCCGTGTGGGATTCGAACCCACAACACACGGTGCAGTGGCATTGGCGAGGCGACCACTTAAAACACTACGCAATCCGCGCAGTATTCAAGCAGCAAAAGCTCAGCTGGTATACCGTTAGCCACGCTGAGGTCTCGAGTTCGATCCCAAAGCACGCACCTCTGACTTCTCGAAGTTATGTGTGTATTGCATAGTTAAGTTAGCTTATTTTAACAGTGAAAGATAACATCAGGAGGCAACCTGCATGTCTGAGAGTTCTCTATAACGTTTTCAAAGAAATGTAAAATCTGCCAACCCGCATTGGGTCGGCGTGGTAGACTTATGGCCTTACCTTTCTCAAACCGAGAAAGAAGCACAAGCCCAGCAGCTGGACTTAGCCTGGGCATAGCTGCTGTGGGACACTTTATACATTTTATACACTTTATAATTATATATTTATAATATATAATATTATTTATATGCATGTTCGTTGGTATAGAATTCTGTTAACTTAGTTTTTCTGGCATTTCTTCTATCTAGTTAGAGATCGGTGGCGGATAAGCCTAACAACAAGTACCTAAAAAATAAACCAAGACCTCAACATCGCCTCGGCTGCTATGAGGACGATGTGGAGGCCACTGCTCTTAGACTACACGACTGCTTACCATCAGGCGGAATGTGGTCATATTAACGAGCAAAAAAAAAATTATTCTAGGTATTTTAGGTTCTCAGTTATAGCTACGAAGAGGTGTCGAGTATAGATAAATATACATAACATACACCGACCGACCCTTTTAAAGTTATGTCAGTATTGAGTAGTTAATTATCAATCGTTTTGAAAGTGGAGGGAACCCTTAAATTTCTTAGTTCCTTTAACCCTTACTGAGCCAGCTTAGTGGGCTACCATCTAATTATTCTCGCTCTGAGAGGAGGATCCTGCCAATGCGACAGTTTATAAAGGGTAATAACATTACACTGCAACATGCTCAAGAGAGTCATCTCACCTCTAGCATTTTACGGTCGGCACCATCCCACTGCCTTGCCTACCTTGGGCGATATATATGCATGAATTTATGTTACTATGATAGTGTAATCGACATAATGCAAGAACTGCCAAAGGGTCTCCTACACAATTTGCATAAAACGATATTGGGTGATAACGATTTAGTAAATGATGTGTTAAATTCATCGTTGTACACTTCACGAATATTTATGGAAACTTAAACACGCCACGTCGAAAATTGGGCCGATTATCTTTTAGCGGAATAAGGGAACGCTGCCGCTATAGTTCCTGTTTTACGTTAAACGATTGATATAGAGTGTTTATTTTTCAATTTTGTTCTGTTTTATACAGTATTGGCTAATTTACAACATGAGTTACATACCCACACGTGACAAACATTTGTGTGATTCAGAAATAGTTGTTCCAAGTCTGGAGGTACTTTGGATCCGTTGTTTGATTGTTTCACAGTCCCCATGACACAGGACTTACACCTAATGATAGTCTTTTTGCAATTGCTTGGATCTATGTATGTGGACGAAAAGGGTCTTACTGGATGAATTTATTTATCTTTGTCTCGTAATAAAATAGATGTTTCGACCACAAATAGTCGTTTCGACTCTGGGTGTACTTTATGTTCTTCGTTTAAATATTTGTAAGGTCTCCCGCAACACTTGCCGATTTCTAGTGAGAAAGTAATCTTTTTAAAAACCAAACGATATTGTAAGATGGTATGTAATCGATTTTCGCTTTAACTTTGTATAAAACTAGATTTTAGTATTTGATCTAATTATCTAATAAAATACATAATAAGTTGATTGAAGTATGAGAGGAAAACGGATCATACCCAGGGCATCCATATTCGGGGCATCTTATTGCAATGCTTCTATTAAAGTTTTCTTGGTGATCAGTTTCGTTATGCCCAGTTTAAGATGGTATGTAATCGATTTTCGCTTTAACTTTGTATAAAACTAGGTTTTAGTATTTGATCTAATTATCTAATAAAATACATAAGTTGATTGAAGTATGAGAGGAAAACCGATCATACCCAGGGCATCCATATTCGGGGCATCTTATTGCAATGCTTCTATTAAAGTTTTCTTGGTGGTCAGTTTCGTTATGCCCAGTTTTAATATAATATTTAAAGACCCGCAAGAACGATAGCACAGATATGTGACATTACAGGTTTATTAATTAACAATACCGAGAAAATATAATCATCTCAATCAAGTAATTCTCATTTATTAACAATATATCTTTAGCTGTATAATAGTAACTATCATTTATTGTTTGCCATCAATATTATAATGCTTGAATAAGTTATAAACACCACTCATATAATTATTGTAACACCACCTTATGTACACTTAGTTGACAATAAATGGATTTAAATTTATAACATATAAATAAGAACAGCCTTTTTTATACTCTTTGTCGAAAAAAAAAAACATTTGTATCTCCATAAGCTCGTCACTCCACAATACATTAGTATAAAACATCCGTAAACATGCATCCTCCTGTCATTGTTCCAGCAATAATTTACCTGAACCGTTGTCCGCTGTAACCCACTGTTATCAAGCTTCACTGAATGCTGCTATAAAAATACGCTATACGTTATATTTCTGATGGAGATTGATTGTCTCTGTTAAGGGGTATGCGTGGCGGTATAATGAATCGAAAGGCATGTGATTGCAGGTTGTGTGTTGCAATAGAAATTTGGATTTCGTCATGTCTTTAAGTTATAGAGGAACTATGTGACCGAAGGATAATGCACTTTCATACAATGCTGTATATATTTTATCATGTCCATTGCGTGTGGTAATAGCGCAGATAAGTTTTCTTGCTTGTGGACTATTAATTTAAATATTGGTGCAAATGGTGATCTAATTGCTGACAATTTACTGTTACGACAATTGATTCAATAGTTTAATATTCATAACAGATATTAGCATAAATAGTGCGTTATAATTACTTCTAGCTTATATGCATTACATCTTTTACTATATAGTACATAAACAAAATACATAAACAACTATTTTTCTTACTGACCGCAGGCCGCAGCTTCGCCCAAATAACTCCCAAAGCGATGCATACCGTGGTAGATGTAAAAATACATCTTATCCAGGATGGACTATATGGATGTTAAATTTCATCTAAATCTGTTAAGCGGTTCACACGTAATTAAGTATAAAACATTTAAACATCTTCAAGTTTTCATATTTATTATATAATTTATAATATAATATTGTTAAGCTAAAGAGTTTGTTTGCTTATTTCTTTATTTGTTTGTTTGGTTGAACGCGCTAATCTCAGGAACTACTGGTTCGAATTGAAAAATTCTTATAGTGTTGGATAGCCTATTTATCGAAGAAGGCTACAGGCTATATAACATCCCGCTACGCTTACGGGGGCGACGCAGTAACCATAAACGCGAGTGAAACCGCGGGCACATCTAGTTTATAATATTAGTTATACCAACCATACTAAACGCCGGGCCAGCACATTTATTTTGTAAAATTTTGTTTCAAAGAAAATCCTTCAAAATTAGAACAGACTAATAGAAGCGTTCGCTAATTGATATGATTCCGTTAGCATTTTTTAAGTGTGGAGCCCACTCTATAGATGGCAATAGACTCACCAATAGCTAAATCGAAGCTTGAATCACCTTTGAGAACTCTAACGTTCAGTCTTACGTTCACAGAGGTCAAAACTATACAAAGCCGTCCCTTACAATTTTAATCTGTTACGACCACATTTTATATCCATTTTCCACTCGGTAACCGCATGCCTCTTAACAGATAAGAACTCCAATTTGATGGCGAGTAGACCCCGCTCGTTTTTCCGCCTAAATAAATGTCATTATGTATGTCATTGATTGATTGTCATATTTGTTACACTGCACTGTTCGTCGTACCACTTTTGTCCGTAATTATACCGAGTTTTTTGAGCTTAAACAATTTGTTATGGTATCATTTTTATTGTCTCCATTATGTTTTTGAGCTTTGTTTAATTTGATCGGGTATTATGAGGGAGATTAATGATCAAGGTTTTTGAATATAATCTAATGTAATTTATCATGATATCACCAGGACAGATCTCTGCCAGTTTCCGGTGTAGACTTGCTTCTGACTGAAAAAGGCGCGATGAAACATAGCAACATAATTTTCCTTTATACTATATTGCAAGCCATATCAGCATACCGATTCGTGAAATTACAATTATGTGGAGGCGTTCTATGTACATACGTATAATTCAAAGCACGACCATGCATATTGCTTACTGGCCATGGTTATAAGTTGTCTCAACTGTTACCAGCTTGTGACCACGGCCGAAGAAACCTGGTCGAAACGCCAGGTAAGCAATATGAATGATCGCGTCAAATTTCATTAACAAATATATAACAAAAGTTGTACCAACAACAGCAACGATTTTTCGTGACTATGCCAGCGTGAATCCCACGGGAACGCATACCTTAATAAAAATCCTATGTGGTAATCCAAGACTATCAGTGTGTCAATTTTCCTTCAAACTAGACCAATGGTTTACACGTGACTGACTTACAAACATTATTACACACTTTTACATCTATAATATGAGTAACATATATTTTCTCTTATATAAGTTTCTGTTACTAACAAAATTATATTTGGTTACTTAAATAAATGATTATGATTAACCAGGCAACAAAAAACTATATATTATCCTTTTTCTACAACACCAATCAATAAAATTTTAAGCTTCTCATATTTAGTTATACTTTTGATGTCAGGAGTAGCCACAAGACGGATCGGGCTCATCCATAAAATAATAAAATAGAATCGAATGATCCCCGCAAGTGGGATGATCCCTCGGTAAATAGAGTCTCGTAATGGATGAGATAGGAGAGAAAATTAAATTTAAATGGCCGATGAGGTCAAGTGTCAGATCGGGGATGTTAGAGGAATATTACCCGGGAGTTTGTTTTTGAAAAACGTTTATTACTTAAATGCACTGCACTTACTACCCTAGTGCGGTAGGCAGAATGTTTAAATTACAGATTGAAAAGGTGTTATTGAATTTTCCATACAACTATTCTCAGTAGCAATCGATAGATGCAATTATTCGCACGCAACTATGTCTGAAAAGTGGTTATAGACTTTGCTACGTGAGTGAATAAAACATCAGTCTAATACGCTTAGAATATTTCGGCATAAAATACCTACTACCTATGCCTAACAAAAAAAAAACAACACGAATCGTTGGCTGTTTCACGTTATCCTACACCTACATCTGTGTTGAAATCAAAAAACAATTGCAATCGCTCAGCCCTTATCGACCCGCCATTGAAAGTCACTCGTTCGTAAACCTTCATTTACACTGGTCGCAATTTAAACGTAGTTGGATTTTCTTTTGTTTTGTATGAAGGCGAATAGTTGCACAGTTCTACCGTACACACCTAGTATTTTTATTCCTTTCTCTTTTTCAAACGGCCGAATATTTTTACCAGATATGTCGATGTGTCGAATATTGTTTGAAACAAATTCGCTACATATATAGTTCAACATAGAACTAAGTTCTATAAATATATAAGTTTTTATGTCATTACTTTTTAATTGTGAATTGTCATTAACTGGAATAACCATTATTTTATACTATGTAGTAGTAAAAAAGTTGCGATAGCCTACTAAGAGGCCGTTGGACTGCTATGCTGTGGTATCGAGTTCTATCCCAAGGCAAGCACGTTTTCGACGTTATTTGCGTATTAATTTGTTAACTATCCCTTATTTTAAGGACGAAGGAAAACATTCTAAGGAAATGACGAGACATCAGACGAAAATGCTCCATAATGTTCTCACAGATATTTATTACACTATATACCATATCTCCGTTTTACTGATCAGATTTCAATTAAAAGAAATAATAAATAAAAATAATAATAATAAATAAAAATAATAAATATATAAATAAAAAAATTAGAAGCTTTTATTTTGATTTTCATTTCAATTATATTCTTTTCTTTACCCCTCATAATGTGTATGCAAAATTTCAAGGTGATCGGTCGTGTAGTTGAGGCGTGAAAGCGTAACAAACAACCAAAAAATCTCACGTTCGCATTCATAATGTATAATAGCTTAGTTAGAATATTAGTAAAGAGAAAAGATTATATAACAATTCATATTCTCGTAAATTTTAATCGACTTATATCGCTTACTATTAGTATATGATACAAATTCAAGTAACAAAGGAGTTCGAGTTGAACCGATATTATTCTTGTAACAAAGGCATGATGAAACAGACCTAAATGTTTTTCATCGAGCAAAGCCTCGGACCGTCGGTTAAGAACATAATCCTTATCTAAGCGCTCGGCCAGTGGTTAGCGCCCTATCAATTGATACCACCCTCTATAAATTGTTCTTCAGATAAAACTGTTTCAATCACTTTTGTTGCTTTTAAGGAGAATAAGTTCTGTTGATTGTTTTGTTTGAAAAGTTTAATTTGCCGTGATTTTAACTTTTTGCTGCATATTTGGCGTTATTTATTTTGGAGTGTCATACACAAATACTTTACAACACAAATGTTTTTTAAAATAATAATATTTTGCATAAATAATTCTTGCATAGTCGTCTATACAGAATAAAAACAGATTTCTAAATTATAATGGGCTATTCAAAAAAATTATTAATCTCACAAAATGAGCTCAAAATTGCTACAAAATAAAAACCTTAGGCAACAAGTCTAAAACAATTTGGCAAATAATAAATAATGATAAACTTAAACCTCCTCATACCATTAATAAACTAAATATAAATTATAATATCGTCACGGACCAAAAACTTATTGCCAACTCATTCAATAACTTCTTTATGGATAAGATTATGTCTTTACATACATCTGCCATACAAAACATCAAAACCAAAAGAAACTCTATGTTTATGTCCCCAAGCGTGCCGCATGAGGTATTTAGAATAATTCTAGGTTTAAAAATACAAAAAGCGTTGGATACGAAGGTATTTGTAAAAAAATAATTAAATCTGTTGCTGATGCAATATGTAAACAGTTAAGTTACATAATAAATTTAAGTATATCTCAAGGGGTATTTCCTAACGCGCTAAAAATTTATATATTAAAACCTGTATTCAAGAAACAGGATAAGTAATTAATGGTAAATTATAGGCCTATATAAAAAATACCAATATTTTCAAAAATAATAGAAAAGTATATGTAAAAAACAGAAGGGCTTTAGGCAAGGCAAATCCTTAAATATGGCTTAATTTGATTTTTATACCCAGTTATGACAAATATGGATAAAAATATTCCCATTTGTGCAATATTCTGCGACATGACCCAGGCATTTGACTATGTCCAACATAAAACGTTATTAAAAAAGTTAGATGCCTGTGGAATAAGAGGAAACGTTCAAAACCTCTTTAAATCTTATCTGAATGATAGAATACAAAAAACTGAAATAAGCAAATTTGATGCTTATACTAAACGGGAATATATATATATATATATATCAGGAGAGCGTGCAGTTATTCACGGTGTTCCTCAGGAAAGTGTATTGGGACCTCTTCTCTTTACACTTTACATTAATGACCTTCCTACATGTACAGAACATTCAATGACGCTTTTTGCGGATGACAATACCGTAACTATACCTTGTAAATCTAAGAACCACTACCAAACCGACATCAATAATACGCTATATAATATTATTACTTGGTTAGATAATAATAACATAAAATTAATATAAAAAACCTTTATAATGCACGTCTCCCAACGTTCTTTGACATATAATAATAATCATGACATAAATTACAATAATAATACGATTGATGCAGTTAATATAACGAAATTCTTAGGTTTAATGATTGACCAAAATTTTAATTGGAAGGCTCATATTGAAGCCTTATGTACAAGAAAAGTAGTAGTTCTTATGCCCTATACAAACTTTCGCGAGTTACTAACGTAGAAGCAATATTAACGGCGTACTATGGAATGGTAGAATCTGTTTATACATACATAAGATACATAAGATACATAAGATACGGTGTCATGTTCTGAGGATACTCGACTGGTAAAGAAATGGCTTTTAAAATACAAAAGAGATGTATCAGATCGATGTTTAACCTAAAAATTTCAGATAGTTGCCTTACTTCTTTAAATATGGAGTACTGACATTGTCATGCATATATATTTTAGAGACAGCTATGTTCGTTAAATCAAATCCTACTTTATTCCCTCGCTTGAATGACAGAGTTCCTAGAAATAGACGCGACAACAGCAAGCTCTGTATACATACTTCTAGGACTGCACTTATGCACAGAAGTGTCTTCTGCATGGCACCCGCCATATTTAACAAACTGCCTAAAGAATGGAAAATATTAAAAAACTAAGCCTTTAATAAAAACTGCGGACATACCTTATGCTGATGGCTTACTATAATGTCAATGACTTTTTAGCTCATAATATAATAAATTAAATTAAATACTTATTAAGAATATAATCCTGATGCTAAAATATTTCTTAATTTTTTAATTCTCCTTGAATTATTTATTATTTTTATTATTTTATTTGACTATTAAGACTATTACTTGAAAATGGCGAAGAGAAAAGGCGAATTTTGTTTATATTTTATCATTATTACAAATATAATTATTCTTTTGACAATTTTCAATTAAAACTATGATAAGTGTTATTTTTAAGTTATATTTTACTATGCATATGCTAATTTTGACATTTATCTTCATAAATATTTGTACGTCATACAATATGGCAAACATGTTGGAACAAAATTCATGTAACATCTTTCATGCATATATATTTCTGTATGTAATAATAATAATAACGTTTATTGGCATTAAAAGATACAGTCATTTGAACACATAAAAAGTATACAAATAATTTTTACAGTCCGCTTGTTAAACACTGGTACCCAAGCTAAGATTGAACTTGTGGTATGGGTACCAGGGCTCTCGTACTTAATACATTTTATTTATCAATATAGTGTATCTTATATTGGCAACATGGATACTTAATTTTAATAAGCTTTCAGTATCATCATAGGATTTAGTCATAAGCCAGTTACTAACTTTCCTTTTACATTGGTATCTAGGCAGTGGATAAATGTTACAGAGTTCATTTATTTTATTATAGAGGTGACATCCAAGTACCCTAAAGTGCTGGGTTGCAAGAGTACTCCTAAACACCTGTGTTTGACATACCTTATACGTGCGACGTTTTCTTGATCTATTGTTGTCATATTTTAGGCTATTGTGTTTTTTACATATTATTTCGAGCACAAAGAGCTGTCTTACAGAAAGCAGCTGGCTGTCACTAAAAAGTTGATTTGTGGGGTATCTATAGGTTTTACACATCATTACCTTAAGTACAGCTCTTTGTGCACGTTCTAAGGGCAATAAGAGTGACTTAGGAGCTCAACCGCATACAGAGATGCAATATGACAGAATAGACTGACATAAAGTAAGGTAAATTAGTTTTAAAGTATTGAACTCAGCTGAATGACGCAACTTTTTGAAAATGTAAATCATTTTACGTGTACGAGCGGTAAGTGTGGTCAAATGATATTTCCAACTGAGAAGATTATCAATACACACACCAAGGTAATTTATTTGAGTAGATCTATTTAAGGAAAAACAATCACACGATTTAACTGCTGCATTTTTTGTACACGTATGAGCTTTAAGAGTAAAGATAGGTGATGGTTGGGTAGCTGATGTCAATGAGAAGGTCAGGTAGGTAGTTTTTATAAGGTTGAGGGTTAGAATGTTAGCCGATAACCACTTCATTACTCGCATAAGGGCTTGTTCTGCATATTAAATACTTCAGGCCAGTTTTCACCTCGGATGAGCAATGTAGTGTCATAGGCAAAGGTAAATATGGAACAATTTTGGAGGGAAAGGGTACATAGAGAGTTTACGTAGATGAGAAAGAGAGTTGGACCTTGTACGGAACCCTGGGGAACACTAGAAATAAGAGGGAGGGAATCACTGACAAAATTATTAATTTTTACGCACTGGGTTCTGTCTGACATATAATTCCTAAAAATCTTGAGCGCATAGCCACGAATTCCTATCTTTTCCATTTTGTTTAACAGGTGAGGAACAAAGACAGTGTCAAATGCCTTTGATAAATCAAGGAATATGCCTAGGCATATTCCTTGATTTATACACTTTTGTCTTTTATCAATAATGTGGACTATTTCGTCAGTAAGTGACGACACTGCGCTTTCAGTTGACTTCCCATTCCTGAATCCAAATTGGTTAGGAGCTATGATTTTGTTTTTCTCTAAGTAATTCATAAGGCGTATATTAAGAATTTTCTCAAAAATTTTAGACAAAGCGGGAAGAACAGATATGTGTCTGTAATCATTAACACTGTCTTTGTTCCCACTCTTAAAAATAGGATGGAAAATAGCGCGCTTAAAGGATTTAGGAAATATGCCACTCGTCATTGATATATTACATATATTACATATATGTGTAATTACCGGGCTAAGGCTTTGGAGCATTTTTGTAATAGATTCGTGGTAATTGCATCCCATTCAACTACAGTGTCTCTCCGCAACCCATGAAGTATTACTTTAACCTCGGCTTCATCCGTTGGCAAGAGAACGAAGGAGTTGATAATTGTCTGCTCGTCTAGTAATTGACTGTGGTTGAGTATATTAGGCTCGGCGTCCAGGTGTTTCTTGTAACAGATCCCGTGGGCTCTCTGAAATAAAGACATTCCCACGGTAGCTAACTGTTTAGAATGGTGGTGATACAAACAGGTACTTAAACGGTGAATCTCAACGCCTCCGCCAACGAAGATAAGTCTATTTTTACCATCCGTCAAGTACCAATTACATTTACAAGATGCAGGGGTCTATAAAATAGATTGTGACTGTGGACTCTCATATATTGGGCAAACCAAGAGCAGCATAGGCACCCGCATAAAAGAACATATAGCTGATGTTAAACACCAACGCTCGTTGAAGTCTGCTGTGTGTGAACATGTGCAACAGGGGACCAACCACTACCTACGATTTGACAAACCATATATACTCGCAAAAGAACACCGATTCCTACCAAAGATGCTTCGCGAACCTATTGAAATTAAAAAAACATCCTAATTTCAATAGAGAGGATGGTTGGAATGAACCACCAGCTTGGGATCCAGTCATTCAAATAGACAAACCCAAGAAGAAGCAAAACACAGCTAGACTTCAGGATACTTTGAGCTCATTCTGCGTAAATAAGAACACCTAAGATTAAATTATGTTCGGGTACTTTGAAAAAACTACACTGGAACATTGAGACAACTACCATCTTAGTCTCCCCGTGACCATGGCTGCTGAAAAGCAACCGAAACGTCGGGGAAAGTGTAAACCAAAAATAAATAGATTTAATATATTTGATCGATGGATTTAATAGTGTATCTTATCTTATCTTATCTTATGTATGGGGGCCATGGGGGCATTTTTGGGTACTTTGAAATAACTAGCTACACTTTAGAACGTTGGGACAACTACCATCTTAGTCTCCCCGTGAACATGGCTGCTATAAAGCAACCGAAACATCGGGGCAAAGTGTAAACTTAAATATAAATAATTTTAATTAGAAAATATATAGCTTAAATAGTAGTAAAGTTCAATAATAGTAGTGTTAGAGTTTTCAAAATTATGTAATAACAGTGTTTAAAGTAAAATAAACAACGCGACAAAATCCGTATAAAGTGTTTAATTTCAATATCTCTAGGTTCTCCATGCTTTTAAAATCTTAAGGCTAAGAGACGTTCTAATTGCTCTATAGGTCGACTGCATAAGTACTTGCATCTTACAGATAGCAGCTAAACAACATTGTGTTGTGTTCTTGCGCTGGGTACAAGGCCCTTAAAAGGCTGGCAGTAGATCCTTTAGTATACCAAGCTACAGACAAATCCGTGTAATGGTTTACGCGGTATTGCTTAACGATAAACCTCCATACACCTCTATAAACTTACACATGTATAATATCAGTTGCATGTAATTTTCAGGCCATACCCGGTAGTTACTTATGATTACCGAGTAATGTGATTGGCCAATTGGTGCAACGCCAAACAGGCTAATGAAACGTCACTAGCACATTTGGCGACTGAAGAGAAAAATGGATGGACAATTGAATTTGAAACATATGTACATATAAAATGTAACATAATATAATAATTTAACTCAGGCTAGTTTTTAAATGCCGATTTTATTGGCGTCTGTAAGTATCTGTGATTTGAACAGTCAACAAAGTAACTCCATCATTATTTTGCTTATCAAGCTACTCTCAAAACTGATTGTTTTAATATCAGAACTAAAGCTCAAATCCGAAGCACCAGTGAAAATATAGAATAATCACAATAATTATATATCCTCTACGAGTTCATACGGTTAGTAAGGTTTCCAAAAAAAGTTCTGTGCTATCAACAGCCTTACATTATTCTGTTGACTAATATGCTAATGCTCAGTATTATAAAGTCTTAAATATTTTAAACAAAACAAAACTAAACACCAAACTTAAAATAATATTTACCAGTTATTCAGTTCAATATTAATTAGCAACATCTCGACGCAGCTCTTATTATTTCGCTGAGGCCGCTCTACTGTTTTCTTTTTACGCCAGAAAATTTGCATGGATTACCTAGTATGGAAACGGCTTTTGGTAAAATCAAAAATTAACAGCATAGTTTTTTATGTGGTCAAAGTCAGAATCTGTCACTGTATTCGATTCAATTCTCAGATCTGCATTACTCCAAAGACATCCAAAATTAATCAAAGACGATGTCCTTGCCCATCTTTCGGGTATTCCAGCAACGACGATAAGATAACCTTTAAAACTGCAGCAATACGATAAGAAGTTTTCTGTAGCAGCATAAAGGTTTAAGTATGCTTGGCAGGTGATTTCCTTTTTTTTTATAAAGCCATTAGCCTGCAATTGTATTTTTATTTAAAGAAAGATAACTCCCGCAGTAGGAATTATTCTTGTGTTGCGGGGGACTTTACAAACATTCAAACAACGGACACAAAGAACATCCAGACTCGGAACAACCATTTGTGGATCACACAAAGTTTTGTCCCGTATAGAATTCGAACCCACAACACTCAGTGCACACTGGTAGTAGCGAGGCGACCACTTGAACCACTACCCCATACATTCAATCAGGTGCAGGTGTAAGTATTATAGTAGTAAATCATATTTTATGTTTATCTATGTGGCTCATGAAGTGCTAAAAAGTAAAGTTGGTTAAACATCCAAGATTTTATTTTATTCACTACTAGCTTTTGCGCTTGGCTCCGTCCGCTTATTACCTACATCAATAAAATTTGCCTATATCCTTCTCCAGGTTTTAAACTATATCTGTACCAAATTTCTTCTAAATCAGTTGAGTGATATAGCCATGAAAAGGTAACAGACAGGCAGACAGACAAAGTTACTTTCGAATTTATAATATTAGTAAGGATAGGGATAGTATTCAGACTGTAAATGCTTTACGAGCCTAAGATATCACAATACCTTTATGTTACAGTTATACATATATAATATAGTCTGCTGTTTACGCAAATGTTATTCATTACCCACTATATATAATATATAATAAAATAAATATATAACCACTACCTGAGATTTGACAAACCACAGATCCTCGCTAAAGAACACCGATTCCTACCAAGGATGCTTCGCGAGGCTATTGAAATTAAAAAGCATCCTAATTTCAATAGAAAAGATGGTTCGAATGTACAACCAGCTTGGGATCCAGTAATTCAAATAGTCAAACCCAAGAAGAAGCAAACCACAGCTAGACTTCATGATACTTTGAGCTCATTCTGCGTAAATAGAAACACCAATGATTAAATTATGTTCGGGTACTTTGAAATAACTAAACTGGAACATTGAGACAACTACCATCTTAGTCTCCTCGTGACCATGGCTGCTGAAAAGCAACCGAAACGTCGGGAAAAGTGTAAACTTAAATACAAATAGTTTTAATAATTTTATTACCTTAAAAATTTGTAGAAAGCGATAAAATCCGTATATAGTATATAGTAGTTTACTGTTATATACACTAACATAAAGGTATTTATTTATTACGTTATGAAAAAATAAATCTAAATGTGATGAAGGGTTTTGGAACATCTACAAACGTAGGCCTATCATTGTAGGCCTAATATCTGCTTCAAATCCTGACTAGTGCAATCTAGCCGAAACTTCCAGCATTCCAAAAAGTTACGTAGAAACTAAGAATGCACATGCAAGCATTAACTACAAAAACCATGCGTAAAAATACAGAAGCCATTATGATACGTTATATGTGAAATCTCCAAAAAAACAGTTTTGAAAAATCCTTCTCTTGATAAATTTTATTTTCAAATGACCAGTTAATACAGCTTCGCTTTTAATCCGGCGGCGGATTTCGTTTCCGGGGAATAATTACGATTTTCATAGTGCAACCATTGGTGGGCGAATCGCAAGAACAGTGCAAATGGCGGAAAACTCGCCTCGAGGAAGGAAAATTGATTTTAGTTTTATGCAGAAAACGAGTATACGAGCCGAAATTAATCATTTATTTTCAAACCACTCGTAGTACGTGTAACTTGTATTTATACAATGTTTTTTCTATATCTGAACGCCAGTTTTAACGTGTGGTATGCAAATTAGACGCTACTTAAAAAACAAAGACTGTTTGGTTGGCGTTATGATTTTAAAGTAATTGCCTTACCCCTGACACTGCACCCTGTGTCATGGGTTCGATCATGTCGAGTCGAGCCCGAGGGTGTTAATTTGGTCTCGTGTTTAATTCTTGTATATTCTCCCGTGACAGAGGTTTGTTCATATATTATAAATTTATTTTATACATTTTTTTTATATAATTTGGCTAGGTAGTTATTATGGTATGCAAGTTATATAAAATAAAAATGTCTAACATGTAGCAATAACATTCATTTCTATACTTAATATTTCGGAAGAGCGAACTGTCCTATCTCAAGCGTAGTTTAGCTTAAAAGGAAACTGCAATCTGCAACCGAATGCTATCTGTTATCTACTGTAGAATTTTTTATTTTTTTATTTTATTATTAGTATAGGGACTTTGAGACGACATAATATATGTTCTTGATATCTTGCAAGCCATCAGTATTATATTTAGTAGTGAATTGCATAAATTAGCGAATTGAATTTATTTAAAGAAACTGATCTGAGCAGATAAATATCGTTAACAAAATAATCGTTTATTAGTCGTTGTCAGTCGACAAGTAGTATATGTAGGTATAATATATAAATATACTATACCTACATACACAAGGAGTGTATGCAGGTATGGAAAATCAATCCATTTATCCTAGAGTACCTATGTACGTTACCTTAAGGACCATAATGATAGTTAACCTAGTGAGTCGCAGCGGCACACCGACGGCCAATTACAATAGATTTTTAATTATGTCTGCCATTCCAAGACTTGACAGGGTAACAGACACAGTTTTTAGAAAGTAGATAAACGAAACATTTATTTCAAACGGATAATCACAGTCATGACCATTGTTGTGATTGGCTGCCTAAATTAGCAATAGCCAATCAAGTCAATCGATATTCATTTGATTTTGACACGTCGTTTGATTAAGCTTTATAAACCGGACTAGGAATAAGGATTAGGTAGACTATAATTTCTTTTTCTTTTTTTTATTCTTGTCTTCTATTTATGCTAATGTTATTCATTGAAATTAAATTACTATATACGGATTTTATCGTGGTAGTCTTCCTGTGACCATGGCTGCTGAAAAGCAACCGAAACGTTGGTGAAAGTGTAAAATAGTTTTAATAAATTAACTAGATTAAAAATTAGTAAAGTTTAATAGTAGTAGTAGTGTAACAGTTTCTAAATTATGTAATAAAGTGTTAAACTAACAACGTGATAAAATCCGTATATAGTAAATTAATTTCAACAGACTATTCTTAAAAAAATACTACTGCCGCACTAAGACTAATGCCTGTGTCGCGGGGGATTTTAAAACATTCAAACAACGGACACAAAGAACACCCAATCTCGGAACAACCATTTGTGGATCACACAAAGTTTGTCCTGTGTGGGATTCGAACCCACAACACTCGGTGCACTGACAATGGCGAGGCGACTACTTAAACCCCTACGCCATCCATGCACATAGCATTATAACATAAACCAAATTATAAAACCGTAGTAACCGCTTACTTCATCAAATATGAGCTTTGTAGTGAGTCTGTTACAGTCCGCTGGGCTCTTTCTACACTCATGCAACTGAGAATTTGCTACAGAAAACCAATAACACTGCCCGATTTCGTACCTCAGTTCATGGCACTCTGAGCCACATAAAGCACCAAAAATACGCTATTTTAAAGCTTTAGGTAACACGCACCTCGTAGAAAAATGGAATTCATCAAACTTTATCATATTTGTTTTAAATATGAAACACTGAAGGACTCACAAACTGCATCAGTATACAAATTTAAATTGAAACCTATAGTTTGGTTCGTTAACTTCATAACAGCGTAGTATCGTATTCTTAAATGTATGTTTGTATACTGGAAGGGTCATGCAATTTTTTTGAACAAAAACTATACATGTAACAAAAATTGGTTTTGGTTGGTTAATTGAAAAATTAGTTTTTACAATAAAAAAAAAATTTAAGCACAGGTTTGTTTCCTCGTGCCCTTATTACAGATTCTAATCGGTTCTGCATAGATCTGATTAGTGTTACTAAACTGTCTTGCGGTATATTGTTCCACGTGTTTAACGTGCTCAACGTGCCTTGCTAAAAGTAATGCATTTTAAACAAAGAAGATTTTCTACTAGCAGTTTATACTCCATCAGTAAAGTCCTGTCAGTAAGAAAGCTTTATATTCTCTATACTGTTTTGAAAAAACATGTAACCACTAACTTTACCCCAACCACTAGATCAAAAAGAAGAAAATACATAATTGCTCGTACTCTAATAAAAACATCATTTGCCAATAGACAATATAACAGTTGTTCTGAGACTTTATACAATAAAATTAATAATAACGTAGATATTTACACTAAAACCTTTCAAGAAAATAAAAAAGCAATAACTAACTTTCTACTACCTTTAAGTTATGAAAAAACGGAGACTTTATTACAACACACTCTATAACAACAACACACACGCACACACACACACACATATTATAGTGAGAATGACTATAAACGTTAAGTTACTATACTGAATTATTCTGTAATTAAGTATGTTCGCAGTACTTAAGAATTAAGTTCACGTATTAAGTACAAATTATAATTATTATTTTAAGTAATATCATCATTTTAATGTTTTAGTTTTTATTAGCTATGGAAGAGCGTAGTCACCTGTCACAGGCATTGTTTGCTTACTAGGTGACTTCGATCACTACACAAAAAATGTAAATCTGTTTAATGAAAATAAAACAAATTATTATTATTATTATTATTATTATTATTATTCTTATGAAATCGCTGTTCTTAGTGCTGCCACTGTTGTGGGCACAGGATTTCTCACATGTACAGCTTTTTTAAACTGTCCCAAACATGCTCAATGAGATTCAGATCCGGGCGGCGTGCTGGCCAATTCATGGTACGTATTCCAATCTCTGTTATATAGCGTTGTGCCGTCATATCACCTCTTCTACCATTTTGACGAACCATGTCGATGAACACAAGTTCCGTTCGCCCGATCATCGAAATGCTACCCCACATCATACACGAACCGCCTTCAAAAGGAACACGCTTCTCAATGAACATATGTATCTCTCCCCACGTCGACGATAGACTCATCTGAGACCGTCTGCACCATTTAAACATGTCCTACACTCATCGATGAACAATATGGAGGCCCTTCAGTCCAATTAAGATGTTCACGCGCAAATTTTAAGCGAGCTTGTCTGTGAGGTGCAGACAGCTTTGGACTATATGCTGGTCTAAAAGGGGTGATAGCCGCTTCCTTAAGCCTCCTTCTTATTGTTCGTGCACTCACGTTTACTCCACGCACTTCATTCAGCTCTGTTTTGATGTTTACTGACGTGAGGAAACGATTTCGTAAGGAAGTTGAAACAATAAATCGGTCGTCATGACGGGTAGTTGCTCGAGTTTTGCCGGTACCGGGTCTTCTTTGATAAGAACCTGTCTCTACAAACCTTCAGTATACTCTAGAAACCGTAGACTGGTTTAAATTTAAATTTCTAGCAATCGTTCGTTGATCCAAGCCTTCCCGCACCAATGCCACAATTTGAGCGGCTTGTTCGGACGAAGTATCCATATTTATGGTTACGAAACTTTTGTTGAGTTTAAAAGACTAATAATAATCAATACTATTGGTAACAATAATTTAAATCACAAATGGAAAAACAAACAAAATAATTAATTTCAAACTTTACTCTAATATTTGCCCGGTTATAATTTTATTTTATATTGCAGTTCTATTTTTAATTATTTATTTTTTTATTATTAATGGACAGTCTTGACTTTTTCATTAAGTTTAATCTAAAAAGTTTGCATACTTATCAAGAATATTAAATCGAAAGTAATCCTGAACTTTGATGCAGTTTATGAGTCCGTTAGTGTATATGCATTTCCACCATACATGACAATTAAAAAAACAAGGTAAAAACTTCACTGTTCCAAAATCTTTAGTCATAAGGACATCGGTTGTTTAATGCCACGTTTAAATAAAATTTAGAAATAAAATTAAATAATTGCATACTTGAAAGTACTTTTTTTGGTCAAAGTCGAAGTCGAACTCAATTAACTTACGATATTTAATACCTAATTTCTATTATTCTTACAAATTCAAACCTTTAAAAAAATCTCTTATCTGTAATCATATTTAACGGATGAAACATAATTTACTTATTTGAACAACTGAACATTGTTCTTGGAAAGGTAAAATTTATCGGAACTGAAGTAAGTACAAATATAGACAACCTAAAAATCGGATTCTAATCTACCAAAGTAAAAAATCCTTAATCTTAAATGGATTAAGTTATAGAAGATTTTATACGAAAATACTTACATAAAAAGTGGCAATTCCTTTTTGTTTGAATTATTTTCTTTACTAAAGAAAATCAAAAGAATCATTGGAAGTCTATAGAACTATCTAATTTGTTCATTTGTATATTTTTGTGAATTTGTTTAGCATTTTATAGATATGTATTATTTATTAGAGTAAGAATCCGCCTACACTGGCCTTATGTTATTTTCAACACGTTATAAAGCGTAATTTTTATGATTTTCTATGTCATTCTATTCCAAAAATTAAAGATTTTTACTATGGTGGAACACTACCACAAAAAAATTAAGACAACTAATTAAATAAATTGTAATTGATTCTCTGTTAAATTATTAAGTCTGAACTTTATATAATTATGTTACTTGAGCAACTGTTTAAATAAGTTGTAAGTTGTTGTTCTGTAAGTAATAGGTATTCTAACATCCTGCCAGATTGGTTGCAGGTTACCTGTGAGTGCCGAGGTGTGTGTTTTGCAGTTATGCTGATAAAAGAGGCAAGTTTAACAAAAATTACAATTTAATTTATATAATTTCCGGTATCTCTCATAGTATTCTAACTGAACAAAACAGTTCTGCGAGTGGCAATGATATTTTTGCACATTGAAACGCAGATGAACATAGCAAGGTGAAAATGAGCGAATATTCAGCAATGACTTATAATCTCCACTCACCTTCGATAACGTGAATTTTAAATGTAAAATTAAATTTCATACATTTTGAAAAACTTTAAATACCCTCAAATATAAATGAGTACTTTATTTTACACGAAGCCATGTTGGCTATGATTGACTGTTAAAACAATGTTATCATCAATCAAAAAGACTCATTGTTATTGCACAGAATTTTTTCAGAGCTGTCTCATTTATCTTATTCGCGGCAATGGGATTGTTCACTAGTGTATTTATTTCGTTGTGAAATATATTTTTGTGTATATTTTTATGAACATGATCAAGTGGTCTCTACTCGACGTCGGCCAAAATGCAATGTGAGTTTTGGTCTTTCTTTTATCCAGACCTTATAACATAAATATATATATATATATATATATATATATATATATATATATATATATATATATATATATATATATATATATATATATATATATAATATATATATTTATATATATAAATATATTTAAATATATGTCGGAGCGTCAAGAAAATAATCATTGGATTGTGGATTGTAATTAGTAGTGTCAGTTAGAGTAACAGTATAACTGTCAGTGTCATATTGACGTTACACATTCGAGTGACGAACTCGCTGCGTTACGGATCAAATCAGAGATAATCACAGTCAACCTTACTGTTTTATTTCTCTTGTATTTGCTTATCATTAGTATATGTACGAAGTATAATGCCACGCCTATATTTTGTTGCTTCGTCATGTCAAAAGCGAGTTGCCGTCCAACTCTCCAACATATATATATGTAACTGGCAATGTTATAAGGATTCACACTTTTATCACATTCACGCATGTACATATATCCTGCAAAGAAATTGCATTCCGCCAGTTTTGTTTTAACTGAAACTTATGGCACCTATTCTTGTCTACTACGTGCATTTCTAAAGTTTGTGCTGCTGTTAGCGATTTCCTAGAACCAAAGTGCTATTGGCCTATTTTAATCTGGAAATTGAACGCAGGCTCATGGCTAGCACAAACTAATACCACTTTCCATTCCTTGTCATTTAATTTAAGGATTCGTTATTGATTATTATATATCTAAAACATTGTCCATACATTGTCACTAGTTGAATGTATTTTTTTTATAAATTTCTCGCTCTAGTATTATCTGTATCGTGGGGGACTCTTAAAATCATTCAAACGACGGACAAAAAGCACATTCAGACTTAGTATAACTATTTGTGGACCACACAATTTTTTGTCCCGTGTGGGAATCGAACCCTCAACACTCGGCGTGGCGGCAGAGGCGAGATAACCACTTATATCACTACACCATCGGAGCAGTTGTTTAAACTATTTTAAAAGAGCAGCCATATTCATGAGTAGCGGCTATTGCTTATCGGTGGTATGAATAACGATATATTATGTATTTATATGCAAAGGGTTTTCTTATTTTGTACGCACTACCTAATTGCAAAGTTCAAAAGGCTTATTGAAGTCCTCGGACCTCAAATCCCAGATTAATTCCATCCATCATCCATGTAATTGTCAATTATGCAAGAATATAATATAGGTACCTGAAGTTTGTATAACTTATGGACGCAAATAAAAGAAGTAAAATTCGATAGAAAAACTTATTCAAACATTTTGCTGATGGGTAAGTACATAATTTAAGCAGACACCTGCCCAAAATACGTACTACGAAACTACCTGAAAATCCAACCACTATAAAACCATCCATTGTCTCCGGATCATGAAGAAACGGAGAAAACTACGTATAATCACAAAACATGCAAATGTTCTTCTTAACGATGCAGTAACTCAGCTATATAAGAAACAGAATACCGTTAGAACCACCCGATAGATAGGTAGAAAGAGAAAAAATCCTCAGAGGAGCAATGTAGGCGGGTTTTCAGCGTTTTTACGATACCTCCTTATCTTGAATTATGAGAGAAATCGGCGATTTGCAATGCAAATATTTTATGCCCGGATGTAACGATTTGCTAGCCCTCCTCGTAGTGAGAAAAAATATGAAATCGATACACAAAAATATAAGTACGTTAAAATGTTAACTACGTTTGAATTTTCGAACGTCTTCTTTGATTCAAGTGGGGTTGTTATTTTATTTATTAGATTCTATTTTTGTATTGCGTTCTCCCTTTGCGTGTATTTTTGTTATAAATTGATCTCACGGAGTTCTCCCTAAGGTGCCGTGGGTGGTCGCTAAGCACGATATTATTTTTTAAAATACCTTTGTCTGTGTGAAAACTCATACGTGTTTGAAGACTAATATTTTTTTCTTTTTAAGTTAAAAGTTTTAATAATACCAGCCGTATACAGAAACTGTCCAACTGCTGGGCTTGGGTCTCTTTTTAGTGTGAGAAAGTTAGGCCTAGTGCGGGTTGGCAGACTTTACATATTATAAAGACTTTATACCGAACTCTAAGATATGTAGGTTTCCTTACGATGTTTAACTTCAACGTTAAAGTGGACGATATATAACTACATATTTCTTGCAGTAACATAAAGTTTATATTGTGTTTAAATTGCTAGGATCACACAAAAGCCAGTTAGCCAGCCTATGAAAAAATGATATCTATAGAATTTGCGAAAAAGGTGAGTCAATCAAACATTTCCTGATCCACTATAAATCACTAACCTGTGTGGATGTTTGTGTTGGTCTGGGTGTTTCTATGTGTAATATGTATGTATTTACAAAAAAAAATATATATATATATGTATGTTTATCTATTTTCTAGTATCCATAGTACAAGTCTGCTTAGTTAAGGTAAGATGTTGTGTGTATGAGATAGAATATAATATAAGCTATTTATGAATGAGCACCTAAAATATTTTCGCTTGGTGGTTAGAAAGACGGGGTTCGTGTCCTAACCATAACACAAGCATGTTGAATGCACAAAAAAGCTAGTAATTTGTAATCCAAATTTCTACTAACGTGTATTTTGTCCGGACCTTAAGTCAAATTTCTATCTCTAGTAAAAAACACTACAAATAGACAACTTATTGAAAACCATTAATTTGTGTGTGAGTTCAGACTCTTTAGTAAACCAAACAATCAAAAGCTTATTCTTCATTTTGCCCACTAGTTACGTAAGACTAATTAATTTGTATTCTACACTTTACTTGTTAACTTAAACCAACATATCTTGATTTTGTTTGCTCAAGACATTATCAATTACAGTTGTTAACTTCTAAGTAGCGAACAAACGATCTTATTTCCTCGAATCACGTTCTCAAGAATACATGCAATTTGAATGTTAGTACTTCGAACACATGAGCTGCCACACACAAAGCAATTAATTCAACAATAATTGTTGGTTTCTGAAGGTAAATTGTTAATATACAATTTATTTTAGGGCGTCGTACTTCAATTAGAAACCTTAGTCAAACCTATCCTTAGTTTTAGTATGCTTATTATTTTGGTCAGTGCTGCCCATTTTACTTGATGGATTGGTATTATTGTAAGTGCCGTTGTCATCTTACAAATCTCGTGGTCATGTGCGCAAATGCCTACTAAGTGAAAGAGATTTTTTTTTGGAAAAATGACTCCTGTTCTATTTATAATTCCTGTATCACGGAAGACTTTACAAACAACGGACACAAAGAATATCCAGACTCGGAACAACCATTTGTGGACCACACAAAGTTTTGTTCCATGTGGGATTCGAACCCGCAATACTCAGCGCATGGTAGTGGCGAGGCGACCGCCTAAACTACTTCGCCATCCGTGCAGTCACGTTTGTAAAGACGTTTGGATGTTTGTACCTAATCACGATAAAACCGTCAAAACTTAGAAGACACAGTCATGTCCTGAATTAATAAATAATTTGCTTTCTTTCCTAGTATACGCCCCCGTGCGATTTACGGAGATGCGGGCAGAAACTAAAGAAAAATAAATGAATATCAATGTTTTCTTGATAATAAGGTCAACGCTTCATTCGACTCATTTCGGAAGAGTGTTGTGTTTTGTTAAGTAAGTCAGAATATTTTTATATTTACTTAACTTCGACACTTGCGTAAATATATTTGTCTCTCTTAATCTTCAACAGGATACGGTAAAGCTAAAGATTTTGAATCTTAGCATATTTTAAACGTGACAATTGGTTGCAATGCCTGCTATACTTTTTTATATGCATTCATATTGAAGAAGAACCGCACTACAGTACGCAAGTCAAACAGTTATATAGCCTATGACCATTTGACAACTTTATGTGTATCACTCAAGCATTGTCGACCTTAGAATTAAGAAAATTAAATATGTTAAAAAGGAATGGAATAGAAGAGTTAAGTATGAATTTTTACTCACCGAGCGAAACGTAGCATTAGAGTTACTACTTTCACGATGGTTTCTGGAAAGAGAAAATGAAGAATACCAGAATTTTGTTTGTCTATTTGTGAACCACACAAAATGTTTACCTAATGCATTTTGCGCTAATTACAACAAAAACGGTATACATTGGATTGTCAATAGTTGCCCTACAAGTATGCTCAAGCTCGGATAATATTGCATTCAAGACTAAATTAAATTCCTACACATCACTGTCATCAAATGATACGCCTAGAACATTTTCAGCTTAATTCAATTTCAGATACAAGTTGTGTTACTACCTAAATAGCGAATATAAACATGATGTATATCGTCGTCTAAAGGTGAGTGTACATTAGTCCAGACGTCACAGCGGCAATAGCTCAGAAAATAATTGCATGGTTTACTAAGTTATAGAGATTAGAACTGCTTGGTTTAGTTATAAAGGTATTTATTTTAATACTAACTACCAATCTTCTCCCTAGTCTTTATTATTCCCAAGTCACTTGTGTCGGCTTTTCTAGTCTAACCGGATTTGACTGGATGTCAGTTTTTACACGGAGCGGCTGCCACCTGACCTCCGCAACCCGAAGGTTAACGATACCCTAAGGCTCAGTCAAGACCAGTGTCAGGATATTATTGGGCACTGACTTACCAATAACGACTGCCATAGATGTTCATGGCAGCCGGGACCGACGGCTTAACGTGCTCTCCGAGGCACGGAGCAGGCGATAATTGTCAATCAATACACACAAAATTTCGAAAAGTCTCTCTGGTGTCTGTTGTCTGTTGGTCTCCCCACTGAGCTATCGCTGCTAACTAGCAATATGGAATATACAATATGGTTGTACTTGTATAATAAGTGGATTCCCGTCGGTATAAGGATAATTGGAGATCGAACTTACGAGCTTATGTTCACAAGTCAAAGCCTTTACCATTGGGCTAGCGTAAACAACGTTGTCCATTTTGTGTCCATTTTCAAAAGCTAAATATCATTTCTTTAGATAAACGTATTATGAGGCAGACACGTAATGCTAATGTTATAAATAATTAAAAATTACATCATACTGCAAACGTGGCTCTCGTTTAGCTAAAAGTCCGATCACAAACGAAAATACCAAACCAAGTAACAACTTTATAAACGTGGCACGTGTCAATCTATTAACATTGTATTTTATCTTAAAATTCGATCTTAGAGCGTACGAGAGCACCAAGTGCGCGTTCACTCTTATTCTGCTACAGTATTTACATGTACATAGGAGAACTCGTTGATACGTACTCGTAGGATTAATTCCAGTTGAGCCAGGCGGAAATATTGACTCGAATGCGTTGGAGCTTCTTGGGTAATTCGTGTTTGGGGATTTCATTCGGTTCGTAAGTTGATACACATCCGTGTATGTTCAAATGTTATGAGTAGGTATATTAAGTGATGTCAACCGTACCAATTAATACAAAGTCATCAAATTTTGTTAATGAAAGTGGTTGTTATAACAAACTGAGTATTTATATCCAGGAATATGGCCGGATGGTAAGTGGCTAACCTAGCCTATGATTGCGTGTAATAGAGAGAAAGGTTTTATCTGCACGTGGGCAATCTTGGAGAAAAAGATTAAAAGTGGGACGAAAGAAAGCATATAGAAAAGGTAGATATATGAACTCTTACTGGACGAAACATAACAGCTATTTTTATGCCGGAGTCCGGTAAAGCAATAAAAAACAAATGGCAAATAGCAATCGCCGACGTCATGTACCCATAGTCAATATTTTTGTTACTGGATATCTTTTTAGCACTAGTACTCTTAGCAATAACAGCAGCGTCTAATAATATTTTACCGAACCTTTTTACTTAGAACATACATTGTACAAAACCGTAAAATTTATAAATTTGTAAGCAAACAAAGAATGACGAAGACTACCAGTCTTACCATTGTTTACACTGCGCGATCGTATAAGCAGTCATACGCATATCTAACAAAACTTAACTATAGAGATCTCTCTGTTCACTTAGCATCTTCCCTCGCGTCCCAAAGTTTGCATACGAAAAGCGAATGTAAAATACCATTCTATTCTGAGATTTTCATCTGTGAATATAGAACGACTCTGTAAATACGTATATACCTAATTTATTCATACTCAATTTCAATTTTGCGGTGAGCCGAGTGCCAATCGGCAGTCTCTCTATATGCACAGATGAAATTGTCGATACTAAATAAGGTGAAATAAAAGACCATTCCGGGTATTTTATATTTATGCCGATTTTTGATGTTCGCTTTAATGAATGCGGAATAAATTCGGGCTTTATGCTGATACCGATGTTTAATCGAATCAAAAGAATTTTTGGTGTTCACGGCTTGAATTAATGAATAGGATGATTGGCGTTATGATTTCGATTGCTAGGACGATTTATTTACGCATTTCTTTTGCATTATGGGAAAACTGCTTTGTTGGATCCGTGGAATAAAGTTGCGTTTGCCTTATGTATTTGCTTTATACTCCGTATATAATCAGGAGATTGACTCCAGGATCGGTTCAAGTGTTATTGGGTTTATATGTTAGTCGGCAATTAGATTGCTACGCAATGGTTTCGATTCGATCCCATGGCACGCCTCTCTTTGAGTTTTTGATGTTATATGCGTTTTATGTAAATAATTGCCGTTTTAACGGTGAAGGAAAACATCTCGAGGAAACCATCTTGATGATCTATGAAGTCTCTCAACTCGAACTGGGCCAGCGTCGTGCACCGTTTCTTCTCAATTTGCGAAGGGGTAGGTAATTAACCCTTCTCACTCTGAGAAGAGACTTGTACTCAGCAATACGGTGGTTCAGAAACAGGGCTGATATTGCACTATTATATTTATTTTTCAGTAGTAGCATAGATTGTGAATATGCGCCCGGTAACTGTTTCAAGACTAGTGAGTCTTATATGTAGTGACATATAATGCAGAAACTACAACGTAGTTGGCCAAAGGAGTCATCCAGCTGTTTGGCCAACTATACAGTCATAAGTCTACATATGTAGCTATCGTATTTAGCGGTTTAAAGAATTTTATTATAAAGAGACAACCGGGCAATTAAAGGTTTAAAATAAGAAAGATCAGTGGATCAGATTAAGTTTCGTGTGCGAAACGAACCATAAGCAAAAATGTCAGTTTAAAGTAATTGTACTTGATAACTGTATACAAAAAGTTTAATCTAATTAGGTGTGTACACATTCATAATTCGTCAAAATTATTATGAGTGCACCTAGGCCCTTACTATTTACCCATATAACCCCAAAATCTTACAATTGTAACGTAGTAACATTTAAGCCATAGGACCAAACGGTAACAGTGTAGCATCTCTTTGTGAGATGCCAGTAATTATTTTTTCGTGTTTTTATGTCACCTAGTTTCACAATTTTTTACTGCAATTATATGACAAAGTGTTCAGCAAGCAGCACGACGGAAAATTTATTTTATAAAAATATAAATATGTTTTTTGTTCATAAAGAATAGGTAACTAGCAAAGATTTTTATATTTTTGCGTTGCATGTTAAATATAATTGAATACTAACTTGTTACCACGGCTAGTGTTGTGTTGCTTGTACTATTTCGATGTTAGGTATATTAAGACTTTAGTTACATTATTCTTAAATTAATTTATATTTCGAGAATAGTCTATTCTATTATACATTATATTATTTGTGTGATGACTATATATTAATAATAAATATCCATAACCTTTAATACCCACAATTTGTTTTTAAAGTTAAACAGCTTAGTTTCTGCCCGAATTCGTTGTTTCAATTCGCCAAAATTACATGATGGTTAATGTTTTTGTTAATTTAAGACACAGTGGCCTATATACAAGGAATCTATGCATGTAAAATCGAATGGGCCATTCATAAAATATTGATGAAATACATAGATATAATACCACAACGTTACCGATTTTCTTCATAAGTACAACTTCATATTGAAACCTACCCATTACTAAGTAAGTGCCTACCCAAGTGTTCTATTTTCGTATTCTGTGATGACTTTATTTTTGATTAATGAAGACACATCGTCAACATTTAATAACCTTATTTACTTCTCCACAAACTTATAACCATCAACTCATAGATTATACCGCACAAATAAACCTAAACATTACTAAGTATACACATTGAAGAAGCACTTATCCCGTAAATCATAACGAAAAGCTTCCATTCTATTTGTCAACGGTTATCCTTGAGTATTCCTGAATGATGGCCAGTCATTAATGAGGGGAGTCCATCTACGGCCATTGGAGGCAGATCTCCTTGAGCCTATTTGTCCTCTACTGGTAGTGATAAATGGGGACATCCCGGCCACTGGTATTAGCCGCGACATTGGAAAAGAGCCGTAGGATATATTAAACATACGGGTACGTATGTTGCTAGTCGAAGTTATAATAATTGTATTTTTTGTATTCTATTGTTGAAGCTGTGTCCAATATAACATTAAAAACACATATTATTTTTAAAATTTTAGTTCGCTGCATGGAATTGAATCTGTGCTCGGTCAACGACATTAGACTTGCTCCCTATAACGTAGGACCCAAAATCACAGCTGAAAATATCTGGGTATATACATCTAGAATTTATAAACGTACTTGCTTACCCGCGCAACGTCGTCTGCATCACATAAGAGAATTTTCATTTATGCTCTGCTCCTATTGGTCGTAGCATGATGTTATATAACCTATAGCCTTCCTTGATAAATGGGCTATCCAACACTAAAATAATTTTTCAATTCGAACCAGTAATTCCTGAGATTAGCGCGTTCAATAAATTAACATACAGAGCCATCTATTAACAATTCATCGACCTAAACAATAAACGCATACTACTATCTTTTAAGTTGGATCAAATTACAGATAGTTACGAAGTTTGATCAAAATCAGTTCAGTAGTTTCAGAGTTTATCCCGAATATACATCGTGACACTAGATTTTTATATATATAAGATTAGTTTTTGCCGGCGCCTTTGTCCGCTAGGGAATGGGGACAGTACCTGTTTTTATGGATAAGGGTACCTTGTGTATTCCTGACAACGTGTATGCGAAATTTCATGATGATCTGTCAAATAATTAAGAGGTGAAAGCGTAACAAACAAACTCACATTCGCATCCTTATATAATATTATAAACGCGAAAGTTTGTATGGATGTATGGATGTTTGTTACTCTTTCACGCAAAAACTACTGGACCGATTGCGATGAATTATTATAATTGGTATGTAGATAGCTGGAGACCTGGATTCATACATGGGCTACTTTTTATCCCGATATTTCCACGGGAACGGGACTTACGCGGGTAAAACCGCGGGGAAAGACTAGTTTCTAATATTACTTGAATTTGCCCGCGAATTTGCTTTCGTAAATATAGGTTAGGTTACTAACAGTCCTTTTTACTCTGGATGAAAGGTACCATATGTAATTTTCTGTTCCCTTGACAACTTGTAAGTATGCGAAATTTCATTATGATTGGTCGAGTAGTTAAGGCGTGAAGCGTAATAAACAAACAAATACACTCACATTCGCATTTAGAAGAATAAGTTATGACATAGTACTACCTGCAACAAAAACTAGTTGTTAAATAAATAAAAGGAGGTATTGGCTGATGACGTAACAAGTTACCTTGTAGGTATAGCAGCCTCATAGAATTACGGGTTCCTGGGTAAAGACAACGAATCCTCTTCAAAATTATTCAAAATGTTCAAATTATTTCCTTTAACAGTGAAACCGTACCAAAAATTCATTAGATTCGATCAATCAATCGTCGTCACTTAAGTAATTAACAATAAACCAAGGTTCTTCCTTCGAAAATTGTAAATTATATTTCCGGAAAATCATCCTTGATAATTTGGTTTCATCCCTTTTATAATGGAAAGATTTTTTCAAATATATGCGTCGTTCGTGGCCGCCCGCGATAGCAATATTCACGCGCCTTGAGACTTGTAAGGTGCATGCATAATATCAGTAGGATTTTGTGTCAGTAAGCTGTATTATCTCTTATCGGTATAGCGGGTGGTACCGGAACTCGTCTACATCTCCAAACTTAATATTAAGATGTTGTAGCTGCTTGTGATTAAGTAATCACAAGCAGCTACAACATCTTAATATTAATATCTTAATATCTTAATATTATAATTTGTAAAATGGATACATACCTACCTACCTATATGCTCTCTCCAACAATATAAACTGCCTCCGTGGCGCAGTGGTAATGAATGCGACTGCTGTACATGGGGATCGAATACCACGTCGGGCGAACAAAATAATTATTGGGTTTTCTATTAAGAAATCTCAATACGATCCCGGAGTTAGTAAGTTGGCGGTGTTAGACACCCCCGTGCCTCGGAAAGCACGTAAAGCCGTTGGTCCTGCAAGTCATAAGTCATAATTAATTCATTTATTTATGAACAAATTACATTTGTGTTGAAAATAAATTTGCATTTAGTAAAATAAAAACAAAATCAAGCACATTAATATTATGATAAAGTTAAATACCTACAATTAAAATATAATATGTTAAGGTCAACAATAAATGAATAATTAAAACACAATCTCATTCATTTCATGTCAAAAAAATAAAATAAAATAATATAAATACCAGTCAGAACAATGCCGATCGTGTCGGATTATTCGTGCCATCGGAACATGAGGGTTAGGGAACAGAGCGTGCACTTGTGTTTGCGTACATGCTTGTGCACTATAATATCTCGTGCGCAGATAGCCAGTCTCCGTTAAGATTGGTCGCCGTGACCGAAATTAGATCTAGAGGACATTATTATTGTTATATACTCTCACGCCTCTAGTACCGAAGACGTGGGTAGAGATGTAACACACTCATATTTCGTTGACTATATTTTTCGATACCAGGTAATAGAGGCGATCTTATTGTCGTCTCCCGGACACAGTTTCTGACTCCTTGCAGCTGTCGGGAGAATTCGAATGCCGGACGCCGAAATCGCACCTGAGACCTCATGGACAACAGCCACACTGCGTAGCACTACGCCACCGAGGTAATATGTGAGTAACTGTTAACACATATTGTCTTTTTATATTTCAAATTTGTTGGCTTGCTTTTATACGATAGCATAAAACAACTTATTTTTATTTCTTAGAATGGAGAGCGATCCTTTCAAGCTTGAGGCAGCTTAGGACATTGTGCACGGCTTTACTACTTTTGATAATACATAGGTACATATTTATTGCGACGAGCCCGCTCAACTTACAGAACCATACATTCCATCCACACTCGAAAATAATATTTATCATTACAAAAACACATACTCGCGCCAATCTGATATTCTTTCACTTTAGTACATATTTTTATACAAACAGTACCATGCCTTTATCTCCGAGAGGGTAGGCAGTGGACTCGTGAATTACACCTACATTTCGCCAACCTGTCCTTGCCAGCGGCTCGTATACGAGCTGCTACATTGTGTACCTCTATTTACCAGCGGCTCGGATACGAGCCGACAAGTGCCACGCCATTTTAAACCTTATTCTACTAACTTTAACGCTTAAAACTGATGAATGAACTGGATTTTTTGGTAAGAGGCGATCGTCGTCTACCATGCATAGTTTCAGATTCCATGTTTGAAAAACTGTGGCATGTTTTGTCTAGCACGCGTTATTGAGTTTTTTGTCAAGCTATTCTCAGTAGCTGCACGGAGCCCGATAGACGCCAAATAGGCTCTTATCTATCACATGGTACTTACAATCATAGTTGGTGAAATTAAGGTGTAATACTTACACCTCTGCTTATCCCTGTCAGGACATAAGCATGAGACCATATAAAAAATACTAACATACATATAACACGAACAAAAATCTCCGAACTTATGTCACAACCTTATTGCCATATTAATCATGCAGGTCCCATTAATACCATCGGGAATACGCCATGGCCACAAGGAAAAGCGATTGCTAGCTGGTCACTGTCGAAAAACACCATAACGGTCATTATCACTTCGCTTCGTCGTTATGGGGGCAATTTTTCAGAGGCTGCGATCAACACCACGCATATTTTTTTTCCGTTTGACCTAGATAAACTGACCTTTTTAAACGGTGCTGAATTTTCAGTTAGGTAAGGGAACTAACCGTTTTGCTCATTGAATTTGGTTTTTGTTTTTTTATGGTCATCGGAATGTGCCTCGCTGTGGTAGTGAATGCAACTGTGCATGGTATTTGGTTCAAAGTTCAAGAACTAAAGTGTTGTTGGGTTTCAGGCAATTCTTAGGAACAGAACGGAGTCTGCAACTGTGTCTTGTAGACAGTAGTCCTATTACGTAGGGCCTGAGCCAATGAAATGTGGTCGTAATTCACTTATGCCTATCTTCTTGGGATACAAACGTGTGACTATGTATAGATGTTATCAGCGTGCCTAGAGTGAGTTAATTTTACGTTAACGCGATCGGCACGTTTATGCTATTCGGCGCTCCGATTGGCCCGCTTCAAGATCTTAACCAATTAGAGAGCCAAACGTGGTAAACGTTTTGATTGCGTTAACGTAAAAACAAGTCGCACTAGGCACTCTAAAATAATTTTTAGTATGGTAATGGACGGTGTAGTGGTTTGATTGGTCATCGTGCCTCTGCTTCTGTGCCGAATGTCGTGGAATCGACCAAACACGGGACAAAAAGAACTGTGATCGACAAATAGTTGTTTTAAGACTGGGTGTTATTTGTGCCCGTTGTTTGAATATTTGTAAAATCTCTCGTGACACAGAAATTATTTGTAGGGCAGGCGTTGCGTTTTGTTTAAATGGAAACAATTGGATATAGCAGAAAAGGTTAGTTGCTCATACAACTAAACTTTTATGTAAAAGTGCTCGCAGCAGGCTGAACTCACAGATATGCTGCAAGGCAGTCAGCTTTGTGATCACTGGACGACGGCGGACATATTATCCAGCTGTAGTTTTATCCTCGGTGTGCGTTGTTACGTGGAATTCCAAATGGTCTATCATCGCGGCAATATTATCCGGCCAGCACCTGACCACTGCGCGCCATCTGCGTAGCACCTTAGGTAAAAACAATTCTCTCTGCTTATACCTACTATTTTACTAAAGCGGAGCGGCGACAAGATGATAATTTCAAATAACCTGATTTCGTGGGGCCTTCACTTTTCTTTGCCTCTAAGAAAATGAGTCACGGGTTTGCTCATAACCGCTGTCCATTGCCGCTAAAATACGAAATACAAATTAAAACTCGTTTTGAGAAGTTGTTTCAGGTACGTATTATTCAGGTAAATGGTAACTTTGTTTGTTTAACTTTCTTTTTACTCGGAGGAATGCTTTGACGCATACCTCTCCGCGCAAAAAGGAGCGAAGAGTTTATGTCGGGCTCACCCGGGATAACATGGAATGTCCCGGGTACTACCGACTAAACCTACCAATGTGCCAATTCGCTGTCTTGAATGATGGGTCCGCTGGATCTAACTACATCAGCGACCTTGTTTGTTAAACTTAACTCAACTATCCGTGTCATTTCACTGCGATAATAACATAATATTAAGAACTTAATATTTTAATACCTAAAATGTTTTGGAAATTAATTCATTGTTTAGCTACTTATGTCGCAGTCTGTATTTATAATAAGAAATATTATTAAAAATTTTAATAGCCACTGGAACGGTTTCTGGTTTAACAGTACTTGGTCCATTTGCAATAATATTTTAAATGTAGGTATTATTTAAGTACTAAACCTTTACAATCTGTCACTAATAATACATAGATACGTGTTGTCGTTCTAGCAAGAGCGATAAAGAATCAGAGAAGTAATTTTAAAATATGCAGTGCTTTCGGAATATACCTCCGATAATAATTTGGTACCTTGGGTATTTTTGATATACCCTCATGAAATTGTATTGGTAATTATGTAATATTGCTTTGACATGAAGAAAGGACAGCGTTAAAACGAAAAGATAATCGCATTGCATATTTTAACACATCAGAATCTTTGTAAGGTAAGTACTACGCAAAATCTGTTAAGAAAAAAGAGCATAATGTGAACCTCGCCGGTATTTTCACACAAATGTTTTGCTTGGATTATTTTCACGGAATTTCTGTTATTAAATTTCTTAGAAAATGACATATACGTACATAAAAAGATTCCTTCTTCAAATACAAAGCCCACTTAAAGCTTCTTCGGGCACATTAAAATGTGTTTACCTCATCGCTGCGCGAATAGGCTTAAATGGTAGGTATTAGGTAATAAGATTTACTTTTCATGATTTTGACCTTCTGAAAAAAATGTTTCACTTCTCGCTAACCAATTACGAATAAAACAAAAATTTAGTAAATTATTTATTCGATTTTGCATTGAATATCGATTTTTGCTAGCAATAATCATTCGAATAATGGTTGAATATTAGAATCACAATCAGTTTTGAAATTTACTTCAGTTTAAATATTATCTATACCTATTCGTTCAAATAACTTTTCGAATATAGGTATACCTTAACATTAAATGTTCGAAAATAACTCGAATGAATTCAAATAACAATAGTTATCGCTAATGCACATCGCTAACATACGAGGGTGCGTTTTTAAGTTCGCGGAATGGAATAGAAGGGGATGAAATAATATTACAAAATTATTTTTCCTTTTCAATATATTCACCTGAAACCCTAATACATTTCTCAGATCTATGAATTAACTTATGAATACCTTCATAAAAAAATGTTTTGTCTTTCTCTGAAAAATACGCCGAAACTGCATCCTTCACTTCTTCATCGGTTGAAAATTTCTTTCCTCGAAGCTCTTTTTTCAGATTTGGAAAGAGATAATAGTCGCTGGGAGCCAAGTCTGGGCTATAAGGTGGGTGATCAATGATATCGAAGCCCACTTTGTGCAAAGCAGCCAACGCAACTCGACTCTTGTGAACAGGAGCATTGTCGTGCAAGAGCAGGACACCTTTGGTCAATTTTCCTCTTCTTTTTTCTCTGATTGCCTCTTTTAACTGCTCTAAAATTGAAGCGTAGTGTTCTCCGGTTATGGAAACACCTTTTTCTTTGTAATCAACCAACAAAATTCCTTCTGTGTCCCAAAAAACTGTCGCCATGAGCTTTCCCGCCGATTGCGACACCTTGAATTTCTTAGGCGGTGGTGTACCCTTTTTATGCCACTGCCTGGAATCTTGTTTAGACTCAGGTTCATAGTGATGAACCCAAGTTTCATCCCCAGTAACAATTCGCTCCAAAAAACCATCCTTGTCTTCATTACACTGGCTCAAAAACGCACGCGAACACTCGACGCGCTTCTGTTTTTGAGGCGGTGTGAGCATTCTAGGCACCCATCTTGCACTGACTTTTGTCATGCCGAGATGATCATGGAGAACCTTGAAAATGGTCGTTTCAGATACTCCAACCATCTCTGCGATTTGTTTTTTCTTCAAACGTGCTTCCTCCAATATTAATTTTTCGATTTTTTCGATAAGATCTGGAGTGGTGACCTCAACAGACCGCCCAGGCCGGGAATCGTCTTCAATTGATTCCCTGCCTTGCTTAAAGAGGTTGTGCCACTTGTATACCATGGTTTTTTCTGGACAAGAGTCCCCGTATACAGATGACATCTCTTCCAAAATGGTTTGAACATTTTTTCCTTGCTTGGTAAGGAACTTTATAACGGCGCGGAACTCGATTTTCTCCATACTTCACAATTTTTTCCAGATTGAGTTGCTTGAGGGACGATAGTTCAAAGACTAATGACCTCATTATGATAATACTCGGTATATATACTAATTATTAGTTGCTAAACACGTTAGTGACTAAACAAGCACCCCCACCACCTTCCATACCCTCCATTCCGCGAACTTAAAAACATACCCTCGTAAATAACACGAATTTAAGTACCGAGGTCGTTCAGTTACCTACCATGTTATCGAAGTATGGATCGAATTACCAGCTTGCTTAGAGAGAAATACTTATATAACATTTCGGACATAATGGATCAAACTTTGCGTTTTATTGTTGATCAGCATTCCGATGTATAATGAGTTACATAAATAATTAGGTAATTGTCACACACTTGACTGTAAAGGGAATGATCTTGGGAAAATATTATGCATACCTATCTGTATGTGTGTCAAAAACATTATGGAGAACTCACAAGTTCCCCATAATGTTTTTGAAGATTTATTATCTACTTAAAGCTTGCCAACACTATGGGTTATATATTCTGACAAACACTTTTTGATTGAACATCTGGCCATCCATATAGGCTGCCTCGATGGCGTAGTGGTTAGTGTAACCGACTGCTACACATGAAGTTGCGGGTTTGATTCCCGCACAAGTCAAACATTTGTGTGCATGGACGTGGATGTTTGTCTTGGACTGGGTGTTTCTTTAAATAATAAGTAAATATATACTTACAAAAAAAAGTATATACATATGTATGTTTATCAATTGTCTAGTACCCATAGTACAAGCTCTGCTTAGGCCTAGCTGGTATTGTGTGTATGTGATAAAATATTATTATTATTATTGTATTCAGCACTGCGACATTCTACAAAACATCGGCGCAATGTTGGAGAGCCGTTCGTTTCAAAAAAATCTGACTTCGTCATTTACATGTGATTTGAATTAAAAATATAGAGTATCTTAATTTGAGATAGCAATTACATCTAATAATTGGTAGCGCTATTGTTGATTGTTCATAATATATAAGACACCAGATATTAATTACAAATTCGGTAGAGTTCGATAGTGAGATCTTACAAAGTAACACTGCAAATCTCAATTTAGAGAAGTTTGCTGCCATTGCCAATTATTTGGTGACAGTACAAAGAAGCCGAATCGATTGGGGATATACCTCTCCCCTACCCTTCGAACACGAAACCACCTTAAAAGCTACTAAGCTTACGGTTTATGACTTTTTCATTAAAGAGACAACACCCGCACTAGAAATAATTTCTGTGTCGCGGGGGACTTTACAAACATATAAATATCGGACACAGAGTACACTCAGACCCGGGGCAACCATTTGTGGGTCACACAAAGTTTTGTCCCGTGTGGGAATCGAACCCACAACACTCGGTGCCATAGCCATGGCGAGGCGACCACTTAAGACATTACACTATCCGTGTAGTCGTTTGGTTACCACACGGTAACAGAGTTTTGCCTGGTAAAGGTACCTAAATAAGTCTCCACTATGGAGACTCATTTGAGCAGCGATAGCTCAGTGGGGAGACCAACAGACTGAAATGCCGAGGGTCTCGTGTTCGAACCCACGTCGCGCACTTCTGACTTTCGGAAGTTATATGACTTTTCGAAATTATGTGCGTATTGATTTACATTTATCGCCTGCTCCGTGCCTTGGAGAGCACGTTAAGCCGTCGGTCCTGGCTGCCATGAACATCTATGGCAGTCGTTATTGGGAAAGTCGACACAAAAGATTCCACTGGGTCGAAGTGTCGCCGGTCTGTACTGACTGGCCCCCACACATGGATGGAGACTCATTTAGGTACCTAAGCACTTCTCCATCAAATTTCTTTCTTCCAATCTTAAATTCCTTTTTCTAGTTTTGCAAGCGGATCATTGACTACGGTTACTATCACTAAATATTATAAAATAAAATTCTCCGCGTGTCTGTCTATTTGCGATAAACTCAAAAACTGCTGAATGGATTTTCATGCGGTTTTTACCAATATAGAGAGATTAATGAGGAAGTTTTAAGTATATAATTAGTTATGGTTTTGTACTATCCGTGCGAAGCCAGGGCGGGCCGCTATTATATCATAAAGCGGATTGCGGTATGCTTGATGCCGGTGGTTTAAATATAAAAAAGTTAAAATATTAATAGGTATACAAATGTATATTATAGGGCAGATAATAATAAAACACATTAATTTTGTGAAATATTTATATATTATAGTATACAACATATTATTTATACTCTATTTACAAAAGCAAACGAGATATCACATCGCCTAAGTTAGGGTACATCTGAAGATTGTGATATTAAAAGTGGGTAAATTATTATTACTAAAACTAAATAATATAACATAACGTCAAACCGTGTATCTCCATAAAAGGGTGTGAGTGTATTCAGATTACTCTAGACATATTACAAACCCATGGTCACAAACCTAATGCCATCTTCATCACTCAGTATAAGAATTCATGTCAGTATTGAGAATTCCCTTATAGAAGAAAAATCAAGGGACAGTGCTGCAAGAGAAACGGTATAGAATCTACGAGGCAGATAAATGGTACTAAAGTAATAACAATGTTTGCATATAATTCTTCTAGAGTACGTGCCATCGTAGGAATAGCGTCCACAACATCAATCGGTTAAGAGCGCTTACGCCTTAGTGGCTTGTGAACTAACTGCATCAAATATTCTTAATACACTCTATATACCAAAGTTATAGAGTATCAAAGATGGCATATATTATTATATTTGAAGTCCTTTAACTATACCTATAAATATTGGATCGAAAAGTTTTGATGCCTAATATGCTCATACTAATGACTGCAAATATAATTATAATCCACCTATGATATCTACACTTTTACCTTAATCTGTAGAGTGTATTAAAATGTGCCACGTTGCGACTCGGTACAGGTCACAAGGCGTTAACGCGTCTTACCTGCACGTTAACACGACTAGCTTTCGTTTGTCGCCTCATTTGTACAAAAACTACTAGGTACTAATAAAATTAGTATTTCTTGGTAACACATACTCTATGATGGACTATTTACTCAATATTAAGGATATGTCCGAATGAGTCCCAATCCCAAATTATATTTGTAATAAATACGATAATAGGACCACCAATTGTGCAATATTTACTATAACTAGAAATCAATTTAGTTTAAAAAATATTAAATCATGTGATGCAATAAAACTAAATAAAGCATTGGGGCTATTCATTGTCCGATTTGTTAGCCGTCCTTCAAACGCGCGGTGTCAAGCACGTCCGTGCATGAATGCCCAGATTGACTGTACATTATACCCATTTCGTTGTGTTGTAGAGTTTTATATATTACAAATATATTCACAGAGAATGGCAGTACAGAATATAACATATATACATAACTATTTATTTCGCTTAATGGCAGTCTAATCACATTTTGAAAATACAACACTAAGTGCGTTGAATTTAATTGAATATAAGTTTTAAAACGATATAAAGATTCTCTTTTTGAAATTCCAAATAAGATTTCCGAGAACTTCCAGCAAACTTATTTTTATTTAAGAAGTTACGTGATTCAAACTCTTAGCTTTTTAATTAGCGTTTTGACATTAACAAAATATTTTAGACGCCAGCATCAGATAGTGACGTCATAAGAAAGGCCGCCAAAATTTTCTGTCTTCACCATTTATACATAATGATGCCAATAACAAAAGCAGATGTCGGTTAAGTCAAAACCTAGCCCTCTCTTAACAAGAACAGGCTCACTGAGGTGAGCAATGGGGTAGTTTGTTAACAGAGCTGATATTATTATCATTGTATAACCAGCTTGAGTCAGTAAGTCGTATGAAACATTATTGTTAAATGCCAATAAGGTCTTTGAAGATTAGAAACAATAGATGTTTTGAAATTTTGGTATTGTACAGAATAATAATTTACTAGGAATAGTGAATAAATCGATTTTATTCGCACACTGGTAGACATACATTAAACATCAAACAGTGACCGGTAATCTGAACAACGCACCGGTCACCTGTGACGTGTTAGTGACGGTTAAAATTTCTGGAGAAGAGCTTTGGGTCAATTTTCCAAATGAATACAGGATTATTTTGTTTATAAAGCCTTATATTAAAAAGTTTTACGAAGTTACCAGAAGCCACAATAGACTAGCCTGTTAAAAACCAACAAACATTTAATTGTAAATATTATAAAAATAAATTATAACAGTTCATATGCTTTCAGACCATGACGTAGGAAGCAAAGACATCACGCTTCACCAATAGGGAATAGTTTGAATTATCTAATTAGCAACTAATTTGCATGAAACTATTGAAAGATGTTATTAACCATTCATAAATAAAATATATTTCTATCCACATTCATTAAATTAGTATTTAACTTGATGTATTTGGCCCCAATCCATTTCAAATATTTTTGTAGCAATGCAAAAGTTTTGTTCTTTTTATTTAATGCCCAGTCAGAATTTATCTTCCTATTTCAGTAAGCTTACGCAATGTACTAATTCGTATCGATACCAATACTATCAAGTCAAATTCTAGCTTCCTAAATCTAGGAATACAAAAGCTAAATTTATATTATTTCATTTGTATCACCACAAAAATATCCAGCGTATTACTTCATACTTATTGCGATATGATCAGAATTGCGACAGTTTGGTAGTTCTAAGTTGCATTCTACAATAAAACAACACAATACAATAATGATTTAGAGACAGTTTACTATTGTATCAAATACGTGCACATCAAATTGCAATAGCACTTCTTACAGCCAACTATTTTTATTGTAAAAACACACGTATCTATCATGTAAACGTATTTTATTATAGAATGAAATATTTAAGTATAGGTGTGCGCTATTATGCATAAACTTGGTATAGATGCAAAGTAGCGTACAACAGTTATAAATTCTAATGCTGCCACTTGCTAGTTGCTAGCTTGAGTATCTTTAAATACAAATACAAAATGTAGCTCATGTGTTTGAGCTTTTATGTAGCCGTGATACAAAACTCTTCAGAGGACTGCCAACGCAATTTTATAATTCTAAATGCTGCAAGTATAATCGTAACATGATGATTGCTCCTGTTGTCTCCTTTCCGAATCGTTTGTTATGCGAATGTTCGATGACGGCCCGCCCGTCTCCCAGAGACCAGGTGTCTCTATTATCTATAGGAGAAATTAAATAATGTATTTTTATATCAAATGTGTTCTTATCCACAAAGTTTTCAAAGTACGACATAAGTCGATTGACATTTGCAAGATTTTAAATAGTCTTCTCATAAAAAACAAAGATATTTCTCAATTTTCACTAATGATCAGTAAAGAGGACAACCACTTTTAATGACTATTTATAACCAGAAAATAATAATTACAACATTCTAATTTATTAAAAAGAATAGAATTATTTTTACTCTTAGAATTTCGTCGATTGTTCAGCTACTTATATGGTTTTGTGTGTATTTTGGTTAAACAAATATTGATGCCTACACAAGGCCGAAGCGTCTATCTTAGGTAATGTTATCCAAATTTAGACAAACATTAAAAACACAAGTTATATAAGTGTTATTGAAACTTTATAAGTTGATATTTCTTTGTATTTATTTATAAATACATCCAAAGATTGGAAGAAAATAACAACACACCTTTTAAAATTAATTCTGCTACGTGAATAAATAAGGAAAAATCGACAAATAATTTACACGTGAAAGGATAAAAAATAATTGGTCACTTAATGATCAGAAACTCAATTCGTTTGCATTAAAGCTGCGTTTGCCTCGCAGGCACCGAATGAAGTTGAAAAATAAGTTCTTACCTTTTGTACGAGCTCTTCGAAAGCCAAATTGATGCCTTCCTGAGTCTTAGCGCTGCTCTCGATGAATAACATTCTATGTTTTTGCGCGAAAGCCTTACCCTGTTCTCTAGGTACAGCGCGGTTTTGCTAAAATTAAAAATGCAATTACTTCACGTCTTTTGCCACTAGTTTTTGCTCATATTATTTTATTTTATTGCACGTTTTTATGTATCAACCATCTATTAACAGCATTATACCTATATATGGAATATGTAGACAATGTAATACACTGTCTATCGAGGTTAATGGCACTACTACTACTCGCATGCTACAGTAACATAAACAACCATCGTTAATTATAAGACTAGACCGTTGAACTATTATAACTAATCAATTTTTTTTCTAAATGCGACTCTTGCGTAATTTATAGCTATATATAGCTAATATGATATATAAAAATATGCATTGGCTTAAATATTGAATCGATTTTGTTATAATGTAATGGCTTGAAGCACGTCATGAGGTACTTTACAAAGAATCTCGCGAATGGCGTCATAGGTTGCTAGACCAATAAAAAATATTCACATCAGATAACACGATACACAAATAAATACTTATACAAGTTGACGAACAAAAAATTCTCTATTAGTTGAGGAAATACTTGTGCTTGGACAAAAATATACTCCATTAGTAACTCTATGTACTTACTTTATCAATCTTATTCCCAACCACTAAGCAGACGATGTTCTTCTTAGTAGAATATACTTGAAGCTCTTCGACCCACTCGTTTAATTTAGTCAACGACTTTGGTTCCGACACGTCGTACACTAATATAGCACCGTGAGCTTCTCTGTAACAAATATTGTAAGTAAGAAATTTATTCCTACCAAAATAATAATACTTCTCACAAAACGTCAGTTGAGGGTCCACTAAACATCGGTCGTCAAACATAGAGTGAGTGAAAGAGACTTTCTGAAGTGAAAGAGATTGCGCTTGCCCATTAACTAGTAACATTGACGGAGGCAATGGTAGGTACTAAGCCGCCTTATTTTTAGAACTATCACTTTCTTCCAGCAAACCAGAGTAAGAGTAGAAAGTTACTGTATTTCGCTCGGTAAGTACGAGTTCTGGAGGTTAATATACCTACTTCTCCAATTCCTTTTAATTAATACTTTTTTTCATTTGTTAATTACTTTTTCTAGGGCTGGTAACGCACGAGTGATGCCCTTGTTATTTAAAACGATCATAGATTATAGCAATCGCTTACCACGGCTAGCGGACCGTATGATAATCTGCCACCTTAATTGTATGAAAAACAAAATTGTGTAGGAACACAATTTTGTTTTTAAAGCAACTCCACACACTCGTGACAGACTGTGAGACTCCTGTCTGTCACAAATTTGAAGTTGCTATAAGGGTCAAATAACGCTGCATCAAAGGATTTTATTCAGAAAATCTCAGTTGGCCTTGTGTCTAATGCAAATTAACAGCACTAAATGTGAAATAATGGTGAATAAATGATTTTGTCAAATGAATTGAGAACACAGCATCATTTGACGTTGTAAATTGCATAGCATTGTGTTTCTACAGCAAATGCAACTTCGAAAATCCAGTAGACACTCTATTGGTTTATCTTAAAATGTCGGCAAACTATACATCAAATGTCAACTGATCCAAAATTAAATATCATCGAACCCCTGGATCAAATCTCAACTGTAAAATGGACGTTATTACAATAGGACTATCAATGCTTCTTCAAATCTCGCATCAAATGTTAATTGACGCGAAATTCGATGTCGATAATAGATACGTGCTGTATTTGGAAGCGACGTTTTGGTAATCTAGAGTGGTCTACTTAATCTATAGATAGTTATACAATAGATTTTGATTATGTCTTGTATTCTAAGACAAGATAAAGTTATTTAAAGAGGTAGTTAAATAATGTAATGTTCCACTTGTAATATTCGTACTCGTAATGTTTCACTTACGGTGAAATCTAAGTATAATCATAGCAGCGAAAGTGGAACAACGTCATATAATTTATGAAAACTGTCGAGCTGTCGGCCATTAAATGGCATAGAAGTTATGCATTCGTCGAATAGACTTTCAAACCTCTTTATTAACTGTATTATTAGTTTAAAATGCAAGTGATATTTCGTTTGTCGCCTTAGAAATAGTCATAAATATAAAAGAGTTTTTAGAATTATATGCAACTAGCTGTGTCGCGGTTTCACTCGCGTTTATGATTAGGCCGGTCTTGTGGGTCGTAACGTCATGTTATATAGCCTATAACCTTCCTCCATAAATAGACTATCCAACACTAAAATATTTTTTTCAATTTGTACCAGTAGTGCAGTACTCACTAACACCACATTAACAATTTCAACCAAACAAACAAACAAACTCATCAGCTTTATAATATTAGTAGTTTGTTCATAAAACAATGAAAAGCAAAGTATGTTATAATATAACTAGCTGACCCGGCAAACGTTGTTCTGCCATAAAAATTTTTTGTCCAAAAGATTTAAAAAATTTTTAGGGGTGGACAACCCTTATCACTAAGGGGTATGAAAAATAGATGTTGGCCGATTCTCGACCTACTCAATATGCTCACAAAATTTCATGAGAATCGGTCAAGCCGTTTCGGAGGAGTACGGGAACGAACATTGTGACACGAGAATTTTATATACAGGATGATTTTGAAATCGTGTAATTCCTTTTAACCACGCATTCTACTAGTGATATAGAATAACCCTGACCATATTTTTTCTTAATTAGAATAATGGTTTCGGCAAAATTAGAGTACAGATTTTTTTCATGAAATGATTTCAAATAGTCATATTTTAACCACCTGACACAATCTTAATATTTTACTAATTTAAAGATAATAACATAACAATAACTGATGTCGTAAATAATAAGGGGCAATAAAAAGGACCGCCCGTTATTATTTACGACATTAATTATTAATATGATTTTTTATTTTAATTAGTAAAAAATTAAAATTGCCTCGGTTGGTTAACATATGACTATCTGACACCATTTCAGGAAAAAAACGGAACAATAATTTTTCAAAAAAATAATTCTAATTAAATAAAAATATGGTCAGGGTTATTCTATATCACCAGTAAAATGCGTGGTTAAAAGGAATTACACGATTTCAAAATCACCCTGTATAAGGTTAGACTGCTTCGGCCATGTATTACTTCTAAAAATGCAATTGCTTGAGATATTGTATTACAGTCCGGCAAATTGTCAAAGGCTTTCCTGTAAGAAATACTCATTAGCATCACGAACTCCGGAACTGTACGTGAGATCTAAAGACACAGGTAGCGAGATGAAGGTGTAACATCAGTGCCAACCCCTTCGGGGTTAGAGGCATGTGACGTCTGTATGTAATGTAAACTCATAGGTAGCTTGCTACTTTTACATCATAACACACACACATCACACTTTTTCGAACATGTCTTATTCATATATGCCTGGCGCACATTCATGGCGTGTAATTATCTATTGTCAATCCATTATCAACTTTGCCTGTGTTGTAATAATGTAGAAAATCAATTAACAAAACTATAAGATACACAAATATTGAATTGACTATACTAGACTATACTATACTAGAAGGGTAACGTGCAGTAAAGCATAGTATTTCAACAAAAGCAGAGTCTATAATGATTTGGCAGTGAAAAATGTTCGGTGGTTCGCCTACAGATGTGCGTCGGCCCTTACTATATCATAATAACTGGCTGATGCAACCCTATGATAATCTTTGATCTGTGAATCATACAAATGTGTCAGGTGACGCGTGTAAGTTTCAACATGAATAAAAACTATTTCAACAGAAAAAAAGTGCTGGCATAAAGTTTACATTACAATTAACTGTTTTGCTGGATTGGACAGACTGAAGACCAGACGTTGTACCGTAAAATCGGAGAGGCGAATGTCCAGCATTGTACTGCGACAGGCTAATTGATACTACGAGAATGGCAAACAAATATAAGGCCCGCTTGATGGCAAGCAGTTAACATAGGCAATGATTTGTCCTTTGCATTACAGAGAAGAGACAATGATGAGATATTATAATTATTATATATATAATATACTCGCGCATTCCTGCGTTATCAAAGACATTGATGTACTGCAAGGTGTACAAAGATTATATTAATAAAGGGTTATTAGTATAATCTTTGTACCCCAGCCTCAGGAATGCAATACAAGGTGTCTAACTGCAATATGTGTATATCATCAGCTAGGCTACTCTGAATGAATACCAGTTTTAACCAAGAATCTATGCTAGACTCTCTGACTCATATTCGCATGTTTAACGATACCGATAAAATGTCGCTATTCTAAATATTCATACCATCCAGGGGCAACAGCTTTCTATAAACTCTGAAGCACGGAAGATATAGACATTATGTACTACTTTTTTTTTAAACGTGTGGTGCCTTGACGCCTACCCCTCTGCGGGGACCGGCGGAGCGGTTATTTTTTTATTTTTTTTTTATTGCGTAAGAGTGCAAACGAGCAGACGCATCGCCTGATGGTAAGCGATTACCGCCGCCCATGGACACCCGCAACCCAAAGGAGTTACAAGTGCGTTGCCAGCCCTTTAAAAAGGAATGAAGGAGGGAAAGGACAAAGGAAAGGATAGGAAAAGGATCGGGTTAACTGGGCCTCCGGCTCTCTCACTCACCGATACGAAACGCAACAGTACGGGTACCGTTACTTCACGCCGGTATTCTGTGAGAGGGTAGTACTACCCCGGTAGATCCGGCCCATTCATGCTGAAACCAGCGAGGATCTACTACCAAACAAAATTGTATTACTCACCCGGGAAAAGATGTGATATCCCGGTAATACCGACTAAACCTACCACGGTTTTCCTTCTCACAATCTATGTCCGAGGCACAGGGATCACCCGCGCTTTTATCATGCAGGAACTTTATGTACTGCTGGCCATGAAAAACCAATTAATAGCCATGACTGGTGGCATTGGTTCACGTCGCCAGGTTATCGAACTGCTTGTATGTCACTGGAACTATATCAAAGGGTATAATGTAGATTTATTTTTAGACTTACCTGTAAAAACTAGATGTCAATGTTCTGTACCGTTCTTGCCCAGCCGTGTCCCAGATACCGAGCTTGACTTTCATGCCATTCACATCCATAATTTTGCATTTGTAGTCAACTCCTATTGTGGCAGGAAATGATGCATTATAGTTTCCAGTCGTAAATGCTAGGATTATACTAAAAATACAAATATGATTAGTTTGTGTTGACCTTAATATATTGACAATTTATATGGGTGTTTATTTTGTCCATTGTTTGAATGTTTGGAATGACTCCCGCGACACAGAAAATAATCCTAGTGGGAGTTGTATTTTTGAAATACATCGAAATCAATTTTAAATTGTTATCTGCCAGCTTTTGGAGAAATGGAGGTTCATCTTTCTGACAAGCAATTTTAATAAGTGTGTATGATGCGACAATATTATACGCCACACAAAATAAGTCGCGACTTACATATTAAATGAAAACAGTTAAAAAAATGGTTGCCTGTGGTTGTTGAGACTTGTTAGATAAAGTAAATATTAAGTATTTTAAAAGGGAGTTGTTTACAAGAGTAGGTAACTAATTAACACCAAAATAAAAAGTCTAAGATTTGGTGCTAATTAAGTTTAATTAGCACCAAATCTTAGACTTTTTATTTTTTTACATTAATGAACTATTTAGCAGGTTCTCCAACCAAATATAATCAAAATCAAATATAATATGCACTGGAAAGCAAATGATTTAATATGAATAATAATTAATGTTGTGTAAATGTATTCAATTTGCATGCTAGACAACTTATTTTGTGTGTTTCGGCAAAATTGAGTTATATATTGTTTTAATTTTTAACACCACTCTTTGTTAATAAACAGGAATATTAGAGACTTATAACAAATATTAAGTAAAGGATTTGTGCACATCAATTTACAGAATAGTAAAAGACCCATTTAATACTGTTCCAAGTTGCTTTAGTATTCTATTATAAAAAGAGGATTTTGGTAAGGCTAACTTTTCAGTCACAATGTACATTTATAAGCCGAAAATACTGATCAAATCACACTACTGAAGTTAAGATTCAGTCAGACAGCATAGTAAATTTGGTTAGACGGACAATTATGACTCAGTAAAGGGTAAAACAATATAGGAAGGAGATTAATAATATAATAATTAGGTATTGAGAGATAGTAAAATACAGAAATTTACTATGCAAATGCGACAATGTAAATAGAAAATCTATTTACTATTTTCAGAAAATAGTAAATATGATTATGTACAAAAAACAAGTCACACCTCCACTGCCCAACATTATTAAACAATCACTTAGAATAAATATACATCAAATATAAGTGAGTATTGACCTATTGACCCCAGGCAGTGACATGCTGGTGACCACACACTGTGCTTTCAATTATTTTAGGCATACCAATAACTGACAGATTAAGAATGGACTGCAGCTGCTCAGTGCTTGTATGGATAATGTAAGGATTCTTAATATATCTAATTTAGCCACTAAATCTATGTGATGTCATGATTTTTTTAGTTGTAAGCAGATACTGAGATTTTCTGTGAGAAGTGTGTGTTTAGTTTTGTTTATCTTCATTTATATTGCAAAATTTTGTTTTATCTATTTTTGTCGCAAGTTAGTGAGTGGCAGCGGCACACCAGTGACCAGACAAAATAAGTTTCTATTACATCTGGCATTCCAATAATTCATCAATTAAACTTTAAAAATAAGTTTACTCATTATTGGTTGTTGGCTGTTGGTTATTATTGTAATTGGTATACTACTGTAATAATTAAAATGAATACTTATAACTAATCAAAATTAATAAACTACAGAGTTGATGCATGCAATATGGTAGGTACATCAAAAACATTTAGAATCAAAATAAACATAATTTCTAAGTTAACTGAGCAAATGCCTCCTCTTGTGTGGTGTACAGTCCATTAGCATGAACTCATGAACATGTTAATAAATGATGTTTTTATCCTTACATACCTATGTACTTAATGTTGGTTAAATAGAAACACCAATGATTAAAATATGTTCAGGTACTTTGAAATAACTACACTACAACATTGAGACAGTAACTAGTAAAAGTGTTTAACAATAGTAGTTTTAAGTTTCAAAATTATATAGGTAATAATAGTTTTATAAAAAATAAACAATGCGTTAAAATCTATATAAAGTTTGTTTAATTTTAATGTACTTAGGTATAATATTCGCATAAACATAAGAAAATATTATGTAAATCAGTATGGACTGCAAGCAGCTACAACATCATCATAATTAACCTGTAAACTACTGCAATAAATAATTATAAATCACAAAGTTAAATACCAAAGAAAATACTTTTATGTTTAAAAACATCCAATACAATTGTATATTGGTCATAGACAAGCAATAAATTCATAATACAAGGAGAAAACTAACATTGCAATTATCTGATAGGTATACATACACTTAATTATATACATAGCTATGATATATAGTTAGGTATGTATGTAACAAGTAGAAGTATTACTTTGATGATTTATGCCTATTTAAGTCAAGGTTAATACACTTACAAAGCAAAACATAGGTGCAACTAACAATGTTTTGAATATTAATTCAACCATTTTACGCGTCAATTATTCTATACTACGTCCATGAAATTATAACAGTACCATAAACTATCTGAAGTCTTTTTATAGCGACTAGCAACTTATTTTAGGTTACCTTACATTCTACTAGTTTATTCTTACCTAGATTTCCCCACGCCACTTTCTCCAATGACTAAAATCTTTAGTGTTGTAACGTAATCTGTATTCGACATTCTGGTAAATAAGAAAATTTATAATAACAAAACCACTAGGAGTTCCTTTGTGACGCACACTCGAAATAACAAAATAATCTAATCGTGTTGAGTGTCCTTATGTAGAACAATATTCACAATTATCAATAAGGAAATGAAATAAAGCTAAAATATTGTACAATAGTTTACAACTTCATTACAATTACACAATGCAAAATATGAAAACAATTTTTGACAATGACATTTTGCTTATTGGCTAAATCCGTCATTATTTGCGTTTCGTTAGTGCGCTGAAAGCAAAAATATAAGTAACGTACATGACAAGAAAATAATTATAAATAAGTTAATAGTATTATGTTATTTTGATGTTATAATGATTACAAGCTCCTACTAAAATGTGTTAGATTCCGTCTGCAAAAGAGTTAAAACATAATGATGTATAGCAACTACTAAACGCTTTTTGCTTATACACCTACGCTCTTAATTTCTTAGAAATCGGGTGATTAATGCAAAGATTAAAAGCCAAGTAATTACACAATACATATATGCTTTTACGGTAGAAAAGTAAATTCACTTTTATAAACTGCATACATTAATACATAAGATATAATCTCAAGCCTATTTCACAGTCGGGATAGCCAGAGGTGTATTATTTAAGTACATTCACATTTAGCCAGCTATCATTTTAGGTATCACGTAAAAGGGAGCGAGCCTATTGCCATTTACCAAACAAAGTTCTAGACTTGGTGCTGCTACTAAGAATTTCTAGAGAGAAAAATCCAATAACACTGGTCGACCTAAGCATGAAACCCGAGGCCACATGTACAGTAGTCGCATACATTACACTATTGAAGCATTCCTTTATGCACGTAAATGATAAGTATCATGTGCTTATTTATAGAACGTGCTGTTCAAACTAAATAGGTATATTAGTAGGTAGTTACTAGACCAGGTTGGTATAAGTAGGTAGGTACCTATTTAGGTAGATAAGTTTATAACCTATCTGTCTATGTGATTAGCATGTATGTAATAGGTAAGCGACAATTTGTCCCTGAATAGGTAGGCGATCCTAATAAAATTATTCAAAGGAACTTTATCTACCTAATTTTGTGTTTTGTGTTTGTTTATATTTGTGCCTACTGCACATAAACAAACACAAAACTTTTTACATAATAGATTAATTTAGGTACCAATATAATCTATATGCGAAAATCTTGGTAAGAAATTAATATTTCATTACATAACTACGTATATATGTCATTAATTGCCGAACAATATTAAAATAAGCCAACGTGAGTACCGATAGTGTAATGGGTGACCAATAGACTGCCACGTAGAGTTTTCGAGATCGCCTCTGACCTTTCGAAGTTACGTGCGTATAAAATAGTTAATTATTGCTTGCTTGAACAGTCACGGAAACCATTGCGAGAAAACCTGCATGTCTGAGAGTTCTACGTAATGTTTTACTCTAAGATAATATGTGAAATCTGCCACCTCGCTCTGGGCCAGCATGGTGGACTGTGGCCTAACCCGTAAAAGAAGGCCCGTGCCTGGCAGTGGCGCAGTTTATATAGGTACACGCTTGATATTATTATACTTATTGTAGGTACCTACCTATGTATATTTTTTTACCAACACGCACGTGAGAGATATACCTGGTCATAGAAACTTTAAGAAAAATGTAGACAATGAGTTCAAATAATAAGGAAACTCGAGGGAACGATCGGAGAACAGTTTTTTGTCCTGTGGGGATCGAAGTCACAACACAGCGCTATATTTAAATTATAATAATAATAATATTCTATCACATATACAACACCATCTAGTCGAAACTAAGCAGACCTTGTACTATGGGTACTAGACAATGGATAAGCATGCTTACATAAATATAGTTTTATTTTGTAAATACAAACATATACATAGAAACACCCAGACCAAGACAAACATTCATGTTGATGCACTCAAATGTTTAACTTGTGCGGGAATAGTACCCGTGACCTCAGGCGTGGCAGTAGGTTACACTAACTACTACGCCATTGAAGCCTGCAAACAATGGAGGCTGCAATTCCATCAACAATACTCATACCTAGTTTTGTGAACCTAATCAAAGACGCGTTAAAGTCAAACTAAACTTAAGTGATGTTATTGGCTGATGCTAATTCAGTTAACCAATCCCACCAGAAGCCAACGTGACATTTTAACTGGCACTCATAAAAGTTTTCCGTCAACTGCGCTATTCAAATTATCAAACGAAATGTCACTTTTACATCAACACTGAGAAACTAAATTGAAATTTCATTTTTCAAACACTCCAACAAAGTTGGCCAGTTGAGTTGGAAGTTTAAAAGAAAAGTTTATATTGGTTTCTGAATAAAATAACGTTGCTTATAACTTTATGCGCTGTTCTTGTATTGTGTCAAGGCAGTCTTGTGTAACCTACCAGTACCTACTTATTTTAACATTTTATTCACACAAAGAATTATTATTAAAAATAATTATTATACATACTGCATGTTCCGTAAGTAGTGGACCATCGAGATTTAGGTGATAGTTATATATAAGATTGTCCGAATCCATGGCGTTTTAACTAGGCTTACCGAAATTATATACTGAACTTAGTTAAATAAAGAATTACCTACTTCAACCTGGCTATCTTTATGGTAAAGGATGACATCGTGAGGAAACCAGCATTAATAAATATTTTCAAGGTATAAGTTCGCCAATCCCCATTTGCTCAATCTGCTTTATCTTATAAGCCGGATTGAACATTTTAAAGACAATAATAATAGCGGCGTAATGGTTTATGTGGTCGCTACATCATTGCCACTGCTCCACGTGTCGCAGGATCATACTCCACACGAGAAAAAAAATCGTATAATCCGCCAATACTTCTTTATTATCATCTTCATATATAATCATCAATCTTATTTCAAAAGTGTGTCGTATAATTTATCCCCAATTCATATTTCTGGCTAGATGTAGGTACATATTCATTGCTTTCGAACTTGATACCAACGCGTTTAGTTTCGTATTGACAAACAAATATACAATACCTGCTAATTTACCGTTAAATATGGATCAAAATGTTCCGTATCAAAGAATAAAATGACTATCAAACATAAATCTTTAATCAAAATATATAATTAGCATTCATCACATAATTACTTACTTACTACTATACTACCCTATCCTACTATCCACGTTAGTATTCTATTAACCGCTTCCATAAACAATCACAGAACTCTATCTGCCACGTAAAAAGTATCTCCGATATCTATAGATAGTTTTTCAAAAGGGGAGCTGGCTCTATTCAACAGTATTTAGGTCTCGAAGTCAATGCAGTGCGGGACAAAACGTTTCTTTATTTCATTAGAATGCATTCAGTTCGCTATCTATTGTGCTCTCTGACGCTCGGCAGCCTCCTTTCTAAACAATTGAATTTTATTGCGAAGAAAATGAAGTGTCTTTTCATGATACATTTTTCTTGACATATTTCTTTAGAAAATCTCTAAATCAATTGAACTGCGCGGGAAAAATTGTAGTTATTTTGTGATTTACTTCGCTATGCTTAGTCTGAGAATAGAGAGTATTTTTGTAAAGGATCGGTGCTGATCAATTTCTGTTTACGGCATAGCACTCATACGACTAGACAGACTAATCAATGGCACACATAGCCAGAAGAACTATCTAGAGCACATCGTATTGTTCTCGTAAAAGTATTTGATTAATTGTAATAGGTATTTGATGGTGACTTTATACTGAACTTCAAGTGACACATCGATGTGTAATCTAATTAATGTATTTGTTTTTATTTTTATTTTATTTCCAATTTACAATGTTAGATTACGTACAAAAATTATCTCGCCAAATTTTTACGTTTGAGGGCGAGATACGCTCATTTTTTTTTTGTTTTTCATCCTTATACTGTTATAGATACTTACAAACTATTTACTTGCATTAATTAAACTATGTAATAGGTATTACAAAGTACAAAAAAAAAATAAAAAGAAAGAAAACACAGAAGAGAAACAAGGTATTTCGCAGTAATTTTTCTTAATGACATCATTTATATAATATATTATTATACACATAACTTCGCAGGACCTGAGAATCCCAGACTTAACAATAAATGCGCGTACGTTCAAACTAGTAAACTAGTAGATAATTTACTTTGTTCGCCTTAATAAACATAGATAAACAATTTTCCCCTCGACTGCGCCTTTTAGATACACTATGTATAAATGAAAGTGGATATTTTTGGGCGGTCGCTGATGGTAAATATTATCCTTGCCGAAGAGCAAAAGTCAATTAAAGTAAATGGGTTACCATGGCCCCTATAGGCATTAGGTTGCCCTTCAATTAGTGAAAACGGGTTAGTATGTCATCTTGTGGACGTCATGGAACTTGGAAGGTGACATACTTACCCTATGGAAGCTATGCGAAATTAACATTGTGGTATTTTAGGGCAAAGAGGTACGGTAATACCATGTTTATATCGGCCGCGCATGTACCTGTGCGCCTTTAAACGTTGCACCGCTAAATGTTGTGTTGCTATTGGATGATTTGTTATTGATTGTGATATTATAGTGTGTATCAGTAAGATGGCAAATAAGCTAATAAGCGTATATTAATAATAAGCGTATATTTAGTATTATTTTTACATCGTAACGAAAGTAGTGTGTAAATTCATCCACTATCGCCTCCAGATTTAATACTATCCTTATATAGTTTTAAACCTAGAGACGATTACTTTTGCGCAAAAGTTACACGCTAGTAATTTTACCTGAATGACCTTGTTTGTGTATGTATGAACTTCGACGGCACGCAATATAAACGTGGTCGATATGCAATGTTTACATACCGACGAAGGTTCCGGTATGATTCAGGAACTTCAGTTTTGACTGCATGGATGAAGAAAGGCAAGGGTAGGGTATAGCCATTAGATTTGGGAGAAATCTGATAAGTTTGCTGTGACCAAATTACCTCAATGAACGGTGCAGTTGTTTAGGTTTTCATCTCACTATCACCTGGAATTAGCTGTTACGTACCACATTGCATTCCAAACGTTGGTATTATTTCGTACGCTTATAGGCATGTTGACTAAAAAAAGATTTTAGTCCGTCTTTAAGACTAGCAAAAATAATGGACACGTATTTTTTCTTTTGTCACACTAACTAATAATAACGAAGATACAACGGGATTAAATTTCGAGTTACATCACTTGTCGGTTCAAATTTTATAGGACAGTGACGTCACAAGCCACCACTCCCGAACTTTAATGCGTTATATCTTAGTAAATATTTCATGTTTTGTTAAAACAAAAAATAGGTGTCCAATATTTTTTGCTAATCTAAAAGACTAACTCGAATCATTTATTTTTAACCCTGTCACCAAGCCTATTATAGTAAAGCAAAATTACCATTCTATTTTATTACCACTAGTTTGATTTATCAAACTAGACGAACTGCAGAAGGTATGGATACATCACTGATTTTACTATGAGAATTTTATTAAAACAATTGGCGATTAAAAACTAGTGTTATTTTTGCCTGGTGCTTTTCATGTTAGTTTTATTGCTAATACAGATATTATATAGATAGATTAGTATTATAAAATCCAACGTAAGCAATAAAGCCAACGCACGATAAAATTGAATTAGAGTAATTGTCAATCTCAAGATATTTTTAGTTATAATAATGTTTTAATAACATTTCTGCTGGAAGTCGGAAAATCGGAACACACAAAGCATTTTTTTACACCATCTACATTGGTGTACACATCTCTTATCGATCAAACTTAAGAGAGAAGGTTTTCTATTTCTTATTTTATCAAGCAGTAGTTCCTATTTAATGTAACAGAATTGGAATAACTCGACACCTACCTACACACCTGCATAATAACGCGAAGCACTACCTCTGCCCTAAATTACACTCAGAAAATGCTTTTAAAAATAAAAGGGTGTCACGTGACGTCATCGCGTCAGAGCACTCGATCGGTCCGTATTTTTACATCGATAAACTTTGTTATCATTCGTTCATTTCGTTCAATGAACGAAAGTGATTCGTTCTCGTATTGAATAATGAACCGCTTTGTACATCAGGATGAACGTTGAAATAAATGACTGAATTTAAATACCTGTATTTATAACCCTTTGTTAGGGATGTCGGAAGCCGTTTTTGTGCATAATGTCGAGATTAATAAATTCATTTGATTATATTTTGGTAATAATCATTTGGGAATGGAAGCATGATAAAGCGGTATGGGTTGTGACATGTGTCTATTTTTACAATGAAATAATATATTTAATTATAAATAGTTAATTGTCATTCTGCCTCCATATTTTATTAACATAGCCCTAAGCTTATTTCGTAAAAGATGTAGAGATTACCACTTGCTGCGATCCTGGTGCATAAGTTCAAAGGATCTCAAATTGAATAAGACATACATAGTTAATAGACTCTCTAAACTACTAAGTTAGCAAAAGTCAATCAAAATTTTGACAAGTGTTTGATTTTGACACATCGTTGATTAGCTTTACAGGAACCTAGACCTGCAACGAAGTCATATATTTTTAAGCACTTACCTGTACGTACTTAATAATTCCATGAACTCACTAAAGATCAAATTTTAAGTTACAGTTTACAACAATATATGTTTATTAAATTCTATTGAATTCATATTTACTATCAAAAAGTTTATAGTTAAGCTTTTGAATATATTACGTATTAAAGAATAATTAAATATAAAACTACCATTATAGTCAGTAATTCATAAAACAATAATAATGAATTGAAATTAAACTACTATATACGGATTTTATCGCGTTGTTTATTTAGCACTGTATTACAAAATTTTGAAAATATTACAGTAATACTACTATTGATTTTATTTTACTAATTTATAAGCTAATAAAATTATTTAAACTATTAAATCTATTTATTTTTGGTTTACACTTGCCCCGACGTTTCGGTTGCTTTTCAGCAGCCATGGTCACGGGGAGACTAAGATGGTAGCTGTCTCAATGATCCAGTGTAGTTATTTCAAAGTACCCGAACATAATTTAATTATTGGTGTTTCTATTAACGCAGAATGAGCTCAAAGTATCATGAAGTCTAGCTGTGGTTTGTTTCTTCTTGGGTTTGACTATTTGAAGTACTGGATCCCAAGCTGGTGGTGGTACATTCCAACCATCTTCTCTATTGAAATTGGGATGTTTTTTGATTTCAATAGCCTCGCGAACCATCCTTGGTAGGAATCGGTGTTCTTTAGCGAGAATCTGTGGTTTGTCAAATCTCAGGTAGTGGTTGGTCCCCTGTTGTACATGTTCACACACAGCAGACTTCAACGAGCGTTTGTGTTTTACGTCAGCTATGTGTTCTTTTATGCGGGTGTTATGTTTCTCTTGGTTTGACCAATGTATGAGAGTCCGCAGTACAGTGCTAAATAAACAACGCGATAAAATCCGTATATAGTAGTTTAATTTCAATGAATAATATTCGCGTAAACAGAAGACAATATTAAATAATAATGAAATTTTATAATTTTAAACATTGCATAGGTAGGGTTTCCTTTACAAAGTATTGTATTTAAATTATAAGTACTATACGATATAATAACTGCGATTTACTGGAAACAGTTACTATACCCACATTTATATAATACTCCGCTCACATTTACAATATCCAGGGTTTGATAATAACCAACTGATCTTATACTCTTTGACTCTCTAATATTAAAGTAACCCAAATATTTTAGATAAGTAAGTATCAACCCTGCTTTTCAATCTTTGTTCATAATGAGGGTACAGTCTCTTTCATATAGCTTTATATAATACTAACTTATGCCCCGACTTCGTCACGTCAAATATGTATATTTTGCCTACAGCTTCATGTGGATATTGTACATTATATCTCTGGTTTTATTAAACGAAATTAGATCAAACGTTGGTCAGATCATAAGTTGATTTCTAAGTTACTAAACTCTGAAAGTCGCATCAAAATACGTTCTGTGGTTTTTGCGTGTTACTGGCACAAACAGACAGACAAGCCACAGTTGTACAAAAATAAGGCTTGTTAGATTGCATTTAAAGATGCACTTTTAATCATCTTATTATTGAATTGGTTGCCCTATAAACTATTACGATGGATAAACAGAGGCAACATTTAAATCCTAGAAGTAGGACCAACAATAGCTTAATTGGTAAAAACACAGTTTATTGAGGTCACGGTTTCAAATTTTGCTTCATAGATTCTCTTTATTCTTCTTTAGACTTAACATTCATTACTAGCATTTAGGGTTCCAATATACTACCTAACACTTGTTAGCCTATCTAGCTAAATTATGCTATACACTCGTTATAGCAGTATACACATGTTCGTAGGGCATAATGAGTGGCATAATAGCGTCTTTTAGATTAGCTACAAATATTGAAATTCCGACGGATTCTCTCCTAGATCTCTTTGTATCTACTTTTCTAACTCATTTATTTTACTACTTTGTGTTCTTGTCGTAACTAATATTGCTTTTCAGCTCATCTAAAGATATAATCACTCTACTTAGTGCATCGGCCACAACATTATTTTTACCTTTTATATAAACAATTTTGTAGTCATATTCTTCCAATTTTAATCTAAATTTAAATAATCAACTTGATGGCTCCTTTAATAAATATACAAGAGGCTTGTGGTCTGTCATCATCGTGAATTGCCTACCTAACAAACATGGTCGAAAATACGGTATGAATTTACGGTAATAATTATGACGTACATCGTCAGAATTTTTAGGTTTTATAAATTTTTTAATAAATTTTTCCTTTTCGGGTATATATATAATATAATATAATATTCTACCACATACACACAACAAATCTAGCCCAAACTAAGCAGAGCTTGTACTATGGGTATTAGACAATGGATAAACATACTTAAAGACCTTTTTTTTTTTGTAAATATTTCATATTATTGAAATTAAACTACTATATACGGATTTTATCGCGTTGTTTATTTAACACTCTATTATATCATTTAGAAACTGTTACACTACTATACTATTAAACTTTACTAATTTTAAGCTAATTAAATTATTAAAACTATCAAAACTATTTGTATTTAAGTTTACACTTTCCCCGACGTTTCGGTTGCTTTTCAGCAGCCATGGTCACGGGGAGTTCCCGTATATAGTAGTTTAATTTCAATGAATAACATTCGCGTAAACAGAAGACAATATTATGTACATTCATATTATACATAGAAACGCCCAGACCAAGACAAACATCCATGTTCATGCACACTAATGTTTGACTTGTGCGGGAATCGAACCCGCGACCTCAGGCGTGCAGTCGGTTACACTAACCACTACGCCATCGAGAATCGATATGAACTAAATATATCAGTTCCTTTTTTAAAAATACACATCTCTTTGGAATTACCTTTAAATTTACTTTTTTGAGTCTTTCGAGTACTTTGAACGAATTTTTAAATTTCTACCAATAATAATTAAATCATCCATATAAATAATACAGTTTTCAAAATTTAGACCAGACATTGCTATAGACATAATACGGGAAAACGCTCCAGGGCAAATTTTAAGTCCCATTGGGAGACGTTTCATTTGGTACTGTCCTGAAATATTATTTGAGTTTGTAGTGAAAGAAGTGAGACCTCTATTGCTAGGTTCGAGATTAATTTGATAATAACTTTGGCTGAAATCTAAATGACTAAAGTAGCTAAAGTCTATAATCTCTGTTATGTTTGGAAGTAGAAATTTATCATTCTGTATTACCTCATTCAATTTTCTATAGTCAACTACTAATCTCCATTTTTTGTTATTGTTATCAGATTTTCTTTGGAATTTAAAGTATAGGGCTATTCCATTCACTATTCACGGTTTCAAATTAATAGATCGACCCATTATAATTGTAGTAGTAACAAATTTGTTCAATAGTTTTTTGTTCATCAGACTGTAAATAAGTGAGACTCAAAGTTGATAAAAGCTGTATAAAGGAGTCTGCCCACTACACCGTCTCATACCATGACCGTGCTAGGAACGTATCAGACTCGAAAAGCAACACGATACGCCCTGCTACAGGAACTGCTGGTCGGTGACGGAACGGTCTAGTGGGCATAGTCTTATACATTTCCTTACAAAGAATATTTTTTTGCCTAACACGTTCTTATCACGGTCATGGTATTAGACGGGGTAGTGGGCAGACTCCTTTACTCTGTATTTGTTTTATTGACATAAAGAGTAATCACCAAAATTTTCTAACTCCGGCTCAAAATATGATATGGTAATGTTTTCTTCACTTGTATTCAAAATTTTAATAGGTATTTTACCATCTTTAGGGTATACTATTCATCCTGCTAAAAATATAGTAACCGCTAATTGTATCGGAACATTTGCATCCTTTTTAGATAGGAAATTAATAAAATGAATAGATTCACTTCTACCTGTAATATATAAACTTCTATTAAAATCACTATTTTCGTATAGGTCTATTCTAGTTTTCACATTGTTATTTTGTAATGTTATCTCGCACTTTGATAAGTTTATATTTGCTTTAAAAGTTCTCAGATAATCTAAGCCAAGAATTCCATCCGCCTGACATGCCATTTTATTTAGTACATGGAACTTAAACATAAGCTTAGTTGAGTCTTTGTTATATGATAACTTTGTTTGTGACCGTTTGTTTAACTGTAAGTCAGCTAATTCATTGGAAGTAATCGTACCACCTATGACTTTGATGACGGTATCATTTCTTTGTAAAGTGATATACTGTGGGACTTTGTTTTTATGTATTACAGACAAAATTGCACCAGTGTCTACTAAAAATTAACAAACTAAATTTCCTATCCAAAACTTGCAGTCCCTGACATGTTAATAATTTATACTCGAAAAATCTTAGTTTCTGATTCCCTATTTCTCTGCTTCTGGCGGGTTTGACTATCGACGCTAATTTTCTGATGCTGACGGGTTTGACTATCACTAATATAAGTTTTATGTTGTGTTTTGCCTCGATAAATACCACTACTGTATGACGATCTGCGTAGTCCATTATCACCTCGGGCGCGATAATAATATTTATTATTATTTATATTATTACCTCGATAATTATTGTAATTTCCTCTCTTGTATTATAATACTGACCTCTGTTTGGGTAATAATCATGGTATTCTACTGCTTTCACATAATATCTTCCTCTCGCTGTCGTGCTCTATCTCCATGATCAGACAAACGCTCCCGCATGCGCCTCACAAAGTTTGCTCGAAATTCCTCACTGACCTAATCCTTGTAGCATTGCCTGTATATAAGCCAAATACAGTACGGCAGCTCCACATATAGCAACTATGGTCGACATCAATATGTTATTTGTCTGGAAATGGGTCTGGGCATCTGTCCGCAAATTATTGTCATCGTCATGCATCCATGCATGTTATTACAGTTTCTTTAGTTTCGCAAATGCACTTGGAACATTCTTTCCCCATTTTGGATACGAAAAGATACAAAATAAATGTAGAAATAAACATTGTCCAGAATATAATATTGTACAAATACGTTCACACTGTGATTTAGACCCGACGCGAATAGCTCATTGTTCGCCGTAACAACGCACATTTGCTGAGTTGCAAATACCTGGACGCGGCAACGCGGCGCGTCGCCTGGCAGGATCGCCATGTGGCGATAAATGAAACGACGTCTTATCTGGGATCTTCTTCTCCCTAGCCTTTCTTATTCCCAAGTCACTTGAGGTCGGCTTTTCTAGTCTGACCAGATATGACTGGATATTAGTTTTTACACGGAATGGCTGCCATCTGACCTCCGCAATTCGATGGTTAACGATACCCTAAGGCTAGACCAGGATATTATAAATAGGGCACTGACTTCCCAATAACGACTGCCATAGATGTTCATGGCAGCCAGGACCGACGGCTTAACGTGCTCTCCGAGGCACGGAGCAGGCGATTATTGTCAATCAATACGCTCATCATTTCAAAAAGTTATATAACTTCCGAAAGTCAGAGTTGCGCGACGTGGGTTCGAACCCGAGACCCTCTGCATTGCAGTCTGTTGGTCTCCCCACTGAGATAACTCATTTATTACTGTCATAATAAACAACTAAACTTTCCACACTTCATCATCTCGCCATCGTTTAGGTCTGCCCCGTCGCCGCCGACTATCTTGTGGCACCCTCTTGGTGACGATTGGCGCCCATCTCTCTGGGTGCATACAGCAGACGTGTCCGACCCAGTCCCACTTGAGCTTAGCGGATTTCAAACCTTCATCAGCAATCCGTGTTTTGCAACTATTATACCCATCTAAAAATATTACCGATTGCAACATATTTACCAAACTAAATTAAATTAGATATGTGAGTTATAATCTTATCTTATCTTGTGTGGGGGCCAGTCAGTACAGACCGGCGACACTTCGACCCAGTGGGATTTTTTGTGTCGACGTCCCCAATAACGACTGCCATAGATATTCATGGCAGCCGGGACCGACGACTTAACGTGCTCTCTGAGGCACGGAGCAGGCGATAATTGTCAATCAATACGCACATAATTTCGAAAAGTCATATAACTTCCGAAAGTCGGAGGTGTGCGCCGTGGGTTCGAACCCAAGACCCTCTGCATTGCAATCTGTTGGTCTCCCCACTGAGCTATTGCTGCTCTCTAATCTTATAATAGTTATACTTATAAAAAAGTGAACATCTAACTTCTCTGTACCCAGTCAATGTTATGTACACCGTAAGTGTACATATCAGACAGAATACTATGTAATGAACATTTAAAATTTAATTAATATGTATGATGTGGTTGTGCTATTAAATAAATAACTGAATACCTTATCCTAACAAACCGTTTAATCTAAGCGGACAACATTACGCTACAAGCGCAAAATGAATATAGTAATTAACCATGATTTTTCTAATCCCGAATAATCCCTAAGGATTAACGTCGAATAGACTAAAAGAGCAAATATATTTTCATTAAAAAGGGCTTAACTTAATAGTATACCTTGGTTACTTTTAAGTAATTTAATCATTAAGTTATTCGTTAGTTTTTCAAGCGTATGTAAATTGTTGACACTCTTTTGAGAATATGTGGATAAAGTCATATAAATATTCGTTAGCAATAGTACTTTTTATAATATTTAGTACAATATTTACCTATGGCATCCCTTGCTTTAATCTAGATTTTGTTAAACAGGAATATACTTATCCCTCAGGAACAGTCCTTTTTATCGGATAAATGGTAATCTATGTCCTTATATGAACCCCTGACAACATGTATGCGAAATTGCACGATTATCGGTCGTATAGTTAAGGCGTGAAAGCGTAACAAACGAACAAACTCACATTCGCATTTATGATATTGATGAAGCATGCATAATTTTATTTTAGATTTATATTTTTACTGTCAATAATATAATATAATATATTAAAGTTTAATAATAGTAGTGTTAGAGTTTTCAAAATTATGTAATAACAGTGTTATAAAGTAAAATAAACAACGCGACAAAATCCGTATAAATTGTTTAATTTCAATATATATATATATATATATAATATAGCGATAGCTAAGTGGGGAGACCAACAGACTGCAATGCAGAGGGTCTCGGGTTCGAACCCACGTCGCGCAACTCTGACTTTCGGCAGTTATATGTCTTTTCGAAATTATGTGCGTATTGATTGACAATTATCGCCTGCTGTGCCTCAGAGAGCACGTTAAGCCGTCGGTCCCGGCTACCATGAACATCTATGGCAGTCGTTATTGGGAAGTCAGTGCCCTATAATATCCTGACACTGGTCTAGCCTTAAGGTATCGTTAGCCTTCGGGTTGCGGAAGTCAGGTAGCAGCCGCTCCGTGTAAAAACTGATATTCAGTCAAATCCGGTTAGACTAGAAAAGCCGACCCCAAGTGACGTGGGAATAATAAAGGCTAGGGAAAAGATTTATACTGCCTAAGTGGTAAGCTAATGGCTCGCCTGATGATAAGTCGTTACGCTATATATATTGCTGCTCCTTCAGTCCAATCTTAGAGCTTGCTCAATAAGCCAAGGAACTATCAGTCACCATAGGTATACTACTAACTTGTTTGACTGCGATTTACCGCAGGATACCGTAATTTAGGTTTATTTATGAATACGTTGCGATAGCCTAGTAGGAGACAGTTGGATTGCCATACAAAGGTCATCTATATTCTAACTTTCCAAAGCATGTGCGTTTAAAATTTTTTTTTACTTCTCACTCATCACCATCTAGCCCAAACTAAGCAGAGCTTGTACTATGGGAACTAGGACAATGGATAAACATACATATATATATTGTTAATACATACATATTATATATAGAAACACCCAGACCAAGACAAACATCCATGTTCATGCACACAAATGTTTGACCTGTGCGGGAATCGAACCCGCGACCTCAGGCGTAGCTGTCGGTTTCACTATCCACTACGCCATCGAGGCCGACTATATATATAGCTAATTATCGTTCACTTTAACGGTGAAGGAAAACACCGTGAGGAACTTGCATGTATTAGAGTTATCCATAATGTTCTCGAAGATATGTGATGTCTGCTAACCCGTACCGGGCCAGCGTGCCGAGCAGTGAGACAGTTTAAAACGAGGCTGATATTATATATAATAGGTTATAAAAGATCACCGCCTTAGCATTTACTGTATATTTATTTAGCCTTGATGGCGTAGTGGTTAGTGTAACCGACTGCCACGCCAGAGGTCGCGGGGTCGATTCCCGCACAAGTCAAACATTTGTGTGTCTTGTTATTGTCTAGTAACCATAGTACAAGCTCTGCTTAGTTTGGGCTAGATGGCGTTGTGTGTACATGTGATAGAATAGAATATTAATTACGTTGTCATTCCTTTGTATTTGTACTACCAACGCCTTTGATTATTTTTAGGATAGCAACAATTTTATTTCGAAGTATCATTTAGAGGTCCAAATTAACTTTTCAACTCCAACCAACTTAATAATTCAACCCCCACAACAATCAAGGGTGGTTTTATTCTTAAATAGAAACCACTCAATAACCTCACGTAACTAACTTAACCCTTAAGTTATAGAGCGTGACGACAATTTACAAATCAAAATATATTATCTACGTATACGTAGGACATTGTTAACCCTTTAATGCGAGCGGGTCGGATTCTATTACCGCTGGGTCCCTTGAGGCCGTTGCGGCCAACCACTATTTTTGGCTGGGATAGGCTTTATTAGGGCCCTTCTAATAAAGAGAATTTATTTTCAGTGTTGGAACACACACGATTATTCTACACGTTGATTTTTTGGTCATTAAACGGTTGAATTGTTTTGTATCTATCTGAGTATTCAATTCGAATGAAGATCAATCGAAATAAGTCCTTTGTGTTCCTTATTTCATTCGGTTATATGGTTCAGCGTACCTAAAAAGGTCGCCAAACAACGTCCCTTTCTTTTATTTCACGCTATCTTTTTGTAGTCTTTATCTGTTCAGTTGTCCTGTAATACCTATCCGGCATTCCATTCGGTCAATTTAGCACGTTCCTTTTGCGGTCGCTGTCATTCCACCATTAGTTCATGCAAGGAACTTTTTTTTTGTAGTACTAAGTTGTATCTTTTACAGGTTGTCTACATCTGCTATGATGCATTAGATTGGGCTATTACAGGTTGCAAATTTCTAGTTTTAATGTTTTGACTGCTTAATTATTTTAGGAAATAAATAATATTAAATTGAAGCACTTCGGAGTTTCGAGAGTGGTATCATAATGACAGTTTCGATGGGGTTATAAATCATGAGCGCCCGGGTTCGGCAAAGTAATAAAAAGTTTTGTTTCTCAGCGGAAGCAGGGAGACTGGCAAATTGGTGAAGGTGGTGGTACAAGATAGGTAGGACAAATACGTAGTTGGTAAAATGTAAATCTACTACATGTCTGCCTGTCACTTTGGTGTTTCAATTAGTGGTCACCAATGGTTTTTCGATCAATCAGCATTTAGACAGACTAAATTTTTTATTGCAAATATTTACTCTGTCCAAGTCTTTGTCGCGAAATTGGTACTGCACCAATATTTTGCAAGTTATTGGTAAAGCTCCCACATAATTTAAAAGCGAGCTTTTTGTCGTATACCTTTAATGAGAATTTTGTGTTTAAAAATTCCGATAGCATTTTAAAATCTTTCGTCACTTCGTATTATAGAGAATATCGAAGTAGCCTTTATAAAAGAAATAAAATAATTTGCCTGTTTATAGCATCCTTATCTGTAACACTATGGAAGACTCAAGTAAAATTAGCACCGAGCACCTGCGTCCCATATAATGCTGAAGTGGATGTCAATTCTGATGGGATCCTGAGATTCCAATCTCTTTCCAATACTATCTATTACTGTACCCTACTTCGTAAAAGGTTAAATTATTATTGTGTTTAGATTATTCTATTTGTTTCTATAGCCGTCCATCTCTAGATTTTTACAGAACTTCGTTATTAAAATATTTCATACACTTTACTTATTAAACGTCAAATAAGTTATAAAAACATAAGACTGCATGTGCATGAGGACTTCAAGACTTTTAAAGGGTTCTATTATAGGTTCAAACAATGTGTTATAGAGTTTTTCTGGCAATAAATATCTAAGTAGCAGCACGACGTCTTGAACAATGTACGCTGGACGGCAACAGACTCACGATCCCTATTAGGCGGTACTTAAATACAACCACTGGCAAAATGTGGATGTAATAGTCCTCCGCCTATCCTTTCGGAGATGTATATGTATGACTATGTCTGTAACGATGGTGATTGTAGCAGTGGTGATAATTATGATCGATTTATACTACCATTGCTGATGCAACAATAGCGTAAACCTGTACTGAGCAGAAATGGGTACGCCAGCGGGGCAGGCTTGTTCAGAATAAACATTACAAAAAAAAACAGTTCGCGTAAAATTACTCTCAAAATCTCGAGCCCCTGATATTAAATCAAAACATGAGCATGATTGCGTACCCTAAACTTGTAACGTACTCTGTATTCAGCGAGTGGAAGCATATAAAAATTCAGTCTTCGCTCGCTAACGCTAACTCCCGTACATCACATAAACTTATGCTTTATGATAGAGCCGAACAAGAAATGTAAAGTCGATCACTTAACGTAGATACGTAATACTTTCATTTTTGGAACATGAGTATTTTGCTTCAAATTCTTTTAAGACGTAAGCTTGATATCTAAAAACTGTCGCAAGTAAACTGTCCCATTGGACTAAAACAAGAATGTTTTAGTCCATTGCGACAATTTACTTTTGCAATAGTTCAAATGTATTCACAGCATGTCTAAGAGTAAGATAGTATTTCTGAAGTTTTACAAGGATAGATTTAGATAGACTGACTTTTATCTAGACACCTATAAGACAAATTTAAATCAGATAAAATAAGAATAATAATCTAATAGTTGCAGCTCACAAAAGCTTGTTACAATAATCCTTTCACAACATAAAGCTTAGTGGCAATTCACATCGCAGCTTGTCAGATAATATAATTATCCCTAATAAGCCGAAATAGTCAAATATTGTGCTCATGATAGAAAAATAACTAAAAATGTCGTAAAGATACGCAATCACGTTCTTCCTTTAATTAACCCAAATACACCTGAACTTTTGGCTTATAGACACAAAGACAGCTAGCAATAGCTGAATGAAACAAATGATATTTCTTCTTCTCCCTAGCCTTTATTATTCCCAAGTCACTTAGGTTCGGCTTTTCTGGTGTAATCGGATTTGACTGGATATCAGTTTTTACATGGAGCGGCCATCACCTGACCTCCAAACAAATTATATTTATCCGTATATATTTAAACGATAAGAATATTAGGGCTAAAAAGAAAAATAGAAAAAGTCTGACGGAATACTAACGGAACCTTTTATAAAGAATCAAGGCAAAACCTAATTTATTATTATAGTCCAAGCACCGATGTAGCAAATTCTCCTCACCTTCAAACACAGCAGTTCTTACATAAATAACGCGCCGATATGAAACAAATCCAATACACGTTCTCCCCAAAGATGTTCCTATACACGTATGGTTCGTTTTCCTTAACAGGGCGAGAAATATCCCCTGTGTTGTATTTCAATCAATTGGAGTGAATATTTTGGCCTATTTTTATTTTTCCTAAGAATGGTACATAATATCGTCACCAATTTTCTTTCTTCGTTCCTAATTGTGTTCAACTAGGTTTTGACTGTCATGAGACGATTCATTATTTAAGATAGGTAAGATCATTAAATTCTGGGCTTTTAATGAATCACTCTGTCTATTGGTGAAAACCGCATGAAAATCCGTTCAGTAGTTTTTAAGTTCGTCGCGAATAGACAGACGGGGTGGAGGACTTTGTTTTATAATATGTATTGATAATTTTTGCATAAATTGATAAAAAAATTATAGTATAGTAATAGCCATTTAACTAGACAAAAATGAGATGATTACATATTTTGTACATTCCATTCGATATACATACAATCTAATGCGCGAGCATACATTACTTTCGCGCATTGAAATGTCAAAATTCTCACTTATATTATTATTTAAATATCGAATCTCGATTTGGCAACAAGATAGTAATGGACTTGCTAATTTCAAAACTTGACAAAATTAAGAATGTGTTCAAAAAACGAGAGCGAGTGCGGGCAGCGTGTAAAACAAACGTTTGAGATATATGGCTTAATAGAAGAGAAGACGATGAAGCATACTAACCGAGAAAAGATGCCAAGAGGCAAGAAGAGCGGACCTGATATGAAACAGTGAGGACCCAAGGTGTGAAATGAAAGGATAGTCAGCCCCTTAGAATAACACCTATTATAACAAATACTTGGGGATTAAATTAAGCAATAAACATGCCACCTAACTGTTTTCCTTCATATCATTTACTCAGCGATATTTCTGTAAGAACACGCCTGCTACCGCCAAGCCACCCGCACCCGCTCTCAGTTGGACCGCAGACTTAATCAAAAGAAGAACCCTAATACCTTTAAACAGGTCTATGTATTTTGATTACAGGACAGGTAGCTACACAATATCAACTGTCTTCACGTACACCGTCTAAATGTACCACATGAAATCTCGTCGATGTCGTAAAACACGACTAAAGGACTGTCAGGTGCGCAGGCAGCAGCCTTCATAAAGTTGACAGAGTTGCACTATGTGGACATACGGACAACTAAGTTACTTCCATATATTCTACAGCAACATCCTTCTATCAAGTAGGTTTCCTGACTTAGCATAAGATCGCTTCCATGTAAATTGAGTAATGCGTATATTATTTTTGTTCGAGAGATTGTATGGCGGGAGATATGGTAAACCTCTTCGGTAAGGAAAATTAAAAAAAAATTATAATGTTCCGAAGGAAGGAGAACACCCATTGTTCGTTGTCCCTGTGGAACCATGAGTGTCAATTATCTACATGATAAGTCATAATCATCTCATCTCTCTCATCAATTTAGACTCCATCTATTTAAAATGATTAATTTCTTAGACCTGAAAATACTTTTAGGCTACTTAATCAAGGATAATTAATATAAGCAGCGATAGCCTAGTGGTAAACCGTTGGACTACACGCAGAGGTCTCGAGATCGAACCCAAGGCGCGCATCTCTGACTTTTCGAAGTTGTATGCGTATTAAATAGTTAATTATCGCTTGCTTTAACGGTGAAGGAAAACATCGTGAAATCCGCCAACCTGCACTAGGCCAGCGTGATCGACTATGGCCTAACCCTTCTCACAGTAAGAAGAAGCCCGTCCCCAGCAATGGGACAGTTTAATACAGGGCTGATATTATTTACTTAATACTTAAAACTAATCACTAGACTACACTGATGATTAGTATAAAGCAATAAAAAAATTAAAACTCCTAGATAATTACGTTACTGCGCTAGTAAAAATTAAAGAAAAAGGACAGGATCACGTTGTATTGACACACATTTTCCTCATCTCAACGAGTTCGGTATTTATTTCTAAATAAAGTGTTCTTCACAGTTTACAGGTAACATGTCCCCATTAAACATTTCATACTCAACTTCAGGCAGCGTTATGCCTAAGATAAGTTTATGTAGGTGGTTTATAAGCGAAACATTGATTTGATTACTAACTCACTTCAACCCTATCACGGAGGCAAATGGTTCAATTTCCTTCGGCGAGGGTTCTTTAAATTTCCTGTTAGTCTAGTCTTTTCGCCTCTTTCCTTAAATTAGCTAAAGAAAGTAACCGTTTACAGACGCTTTTGTGAATATTTAAAAATCCCAACGGGATCTTTTTGCAATTAAGACTTTATAGCGGCGTCGTAAGGATTTTGATACGTTGTTAACCGATTTACCTTTTAATTATGCATTTTGGACGTGAGAAAATTTTTTGATATCCAGTTTGATCTACCAAAATATAAAGAATTGTCCCTAGCGAAGCCACTTAGGATTACTGATATGGAGTCAAATATGCCAGACAATAATAAACAAAGTTACTTGTGCGTAAATGAAACATCACTATATAAGGAAATTTTACATAATATGTATATCCTTAATATGAATAATAAGGACTAGGAGGCTGGCTTTTAATATTAAAAGCTAAGCACTTAGATGGTTTGTAAACGGTCCTCCTGCTTGAAACTTTGTTGCTACCTTCTTTAAAGTAAATGTGTTTCTTTAGCCTCACTACTTCTGTTTTAAGCTAATATGCCAGAACTTTCCATAATTTCGAGTACCTATGTTAGAATTGCTTATATTAATTTTATATATCAAATTGGAAAGTTCGACTTCTTCACTTGTTTCAATAATCTCACAACATAAAGTACTTTACGAGTATTCTACGTGTATTTTCCTTTGAATTCCAATTCGCCACACAAGCAATTTTGTAACTCCCCTAAAATTTTACCGTTTATAGACACCGCAGTGTTTGTATATCATTCGACTCGTAACTATATAAAACGAATATATCCAAACAATATACACAAAGAGTTACGATGCGAACTGCAAGTTTGTATCTATGTTACACCACAACTTTGTCGTTCTCTCGAATGCATTTTCGGACCCTCAATTTGTAAACGTAACACAAGCGAAACTAAACCTTAACTTAATCGAGTAAGTGTCAAAGTGGAAGCAAATCATAAAAATGTAGCACCACCGAGCAATTTTAACAATGTGAATTATACAGGCAATTTTGAGTTCTATTCAATTGAGTTAAGGTGCTCTGATACGCAACATTGTTGCACACAGCCTCTCGTACAGTTTAAACGGTACAAATTGCCATTCAAAACGTCATCGCGTTTTGTGGTGGAGCGTGTAACACGTATATTCTTGTGTTTTATAGTCATATCAAAATGTTTATGCCGTGTGAATGTGAAATTCGATGCGTCTGTCTGTGACGTTATGTGCGGATCAATTGCAAATGAAAAGTGGTATTGACGGTAGTGTTATCTTTCATTTACTTCTTTGTTTCTGAAATAGTAGACGTGCAGAAATTCAACGTTACTGATGTTGTGTATTATACGTGATTGTTACTAGACAATATCGAATGATTCGAAAATTATGGACAAGGTTATTATTATTCGAATAACAATTCAATATTTGTTTCACAATAGGATGTGACACATTTATGGGCATTATGGCTTTGTGTATGATCGTTTTGAATCCTTGTATCTTTTGTGCTGTATCATTATAAGTTTTGTATTAGTGTAGAGTGAGACTATTCCGTTGAAATATAGATGAACTGTGTTTGTTAGACGTTAGAATTACGTACGTAAATTTAAGACGTCTAGCAATTTTAAACGTAACCTATAGTTGTTGATTAGTTTATTATTCACTTGTAATGAGCATTTTAGCGAATGTTACACTACAGAAAAATAAACGAGTGTATTATAGCGAGCATTTTAGTAAGCGTTAAGCATTCTAGCGAAGAGACAGTAAATTTGCGTCAAGCTTTTTGTCGAGCATGAACAAGTCTGACATCTTCACGAAGAATATTTTTTTGACGAGCATTGACAAGAGCGTTCGCTAGAATGATCGTGAAAATATTCGTGGCGGTGTTTGGCTCCATTTATTGTTCCGTTAGACAATTTAAAAACGGCGAAGGCTCGATGTTCTGTTACAAATGAATGTAAATTCTATTAGCACCTTATAACGTGAGAAATGATGATGAAAATAAATGTGGATAAAATACATTCTCCCCTTTTGGGGACATTATGTCTGTATTAATGGATAAAGTAGATCTGTCATCAGTTGTAAATTGTTGCGGTTTGCGTATTTATAATTATACCTTTATAAATATCTATCAATAAAAATAAAATTACTGATATCAAACGCCACGTTTTTTTATTGATTAGAAAAATTAAAGACGAAAATCTGTTTGTACGTGAACGGCAACATTAAAGATCAGGATTACAAATTTAATGGTGTATGTACATAATGGTCAGATTGTGAACTGCATACTGCATCTAACAAACTATCTGGAAAATGTAAATGAGAGCACATAGCCTAAGGCTAACGTTCTCGTGTAGAACATTTACATACCTATCTGTTACATTACCTTTGTAACTATGTCCTGCCCAAGAGCCAATTGTTTTGTTAAGCGCGCTCAGGTTGTTTTAAATTGCCTTTTCTCTTTTATAACAAAGAAAAAGAGCTTTTTTTTAAAGCAGTCAAGCAAGCGTAATATTCTTGAGGACGTTGCGTTATTATGTGGCGCCAGTGTGATCTTTGCACCTCATGCTTGTAGTATAAAAGCCCTTTTTTGGAAGGTTGGAGTTGAAGTGTGCGCGGCATTCCTTAAGTTGCAGGTGCCCATAGCCTACAGTTCACGCTTACGTATTACGCATATTATGTAGGTGGAATGCTAATCGGAGCCTTCGTAATTTAAATATTATTTCAAAATATTCAATACTTATTTACAATAATTATGTTGCTATAAAATTTACGTTTTATGTTTCCAGGACGGCAAATTTCAGCCTATCTTGATAACCATTCCGTCCTAATTGTAACACAAAAGTCCAATAAGAACCAAGGTCCAACACAATACTGCGTAATTCCAGGCCCGCGAATCACAAATTGACGCACCAACACATTTGAATATGCTCAAAGCAGTCAGCTGCCGACATCTGCCATAGCAGCTGAATGCCAATATATTATGTGAAAGCAAAGTGCTAAAGCCTATATATCGTTTTGGTTTATAGCTATTGTTTAAAATATATTAAAACATAATTTGATTCAAATAGGGAAATTTACGGAAGCTACCATAAGTGTAGTTTTAAAAGGCGACTTTTATCAAAATTTATACTTTTAATCATTTTTAACTGTAAGCAAATAATGTCCTCCAGACCGATTTTCGGTCACGGCGGTCAATCTTAACGGAGACTGGCCATCTGCGCAGGAGATATTATAGTGCACAAGTATGTGCGCAAACACAAGTGCACTCTCTGTTCCCTTACCCTCATGCTCCGATGGGACGGATAATCCGACACGACCGAAGAGAGATCAGGCGCAGGACCAACGGCTTTACGTGCTTTCCGAGGCACGGGGGTGTCTAACACCGCCAACTTCTTAACTCCGGGCTTGTATTGAGATTTCTTAACAGAAAAACCCAATACCTTTATGTTGGCTCGACCCGGGAGGACCCAACTGCCTCTGTGGCGCGGCGGTACTGAATGCGACTGCTGTGCATGAGGTCTCGGGTATTGTAAGCAAATCTTTAGCAATAAAGGGTTGCTCAAGATTTATCCTAGTAATATTATACTCGTAAATGTGAGAATGGATGGATGTTTGTTACTCTTTCACACAAAAAGTACTGAACCGGTTGCGATGAAAGTTGGTACGTAGATAGCTGAAGACATGGCTACTTACTACTAATTTTATCCCGATATTCCCACAACACCGGGACTTACGCCGGTGAAACCGCGGGTAGCAGCTAGTAATACGTAAAATTAAATGTATTATGATAATATGTGCTATAGAAATATACATATACTTAGTTATTTAAATTATAATTATGAAATATTCCCAGTAACAATTGTATTTATTAGCTTGTCCTTGAACATAAGCCTCCTTTAAAGTGTCTATTTTTACCCGATTGCGTCAGAAGGAGGGTAACGTTTTTCGAGCGTATGTATATATGTGTGTATGTACGTCCATTTCTTTGGCACGCCCTACAGGCCAAACGGTTGGACGGTTTTTGACGTATGAGGTGTCGTTGAATTCATCAGAATTGTGGTGAAAACGTAGTTTTGGTCGATCTTTCTTTGCCCGTAGGTAACAAAGTATTGTTTGTCCCCGCCTGCAGCACTATAAAGTATTTAGTTTAACTTATTTGAATATACATATGTAGTTATTTCATTATTTGATAAAGTAAGTTTGCAAAAAATGCGTTAGTCAGTCGAATTTTATATAGATATTGTGATACTTATTTTTCTATTTTCAGTTCATTACTTTTAAACAGTTGGGTTTTTATTTTATAATAATTGGATCTAAAATGGACCTCCTATTATGTAAACTCTTAATTCAATCTTTTCCCCTGTCTTACTCATTTTTCATGCCTGAAATATCCTGTTTCTTTTTTTACCCCTTTTCTTCGTTGTCCCTGACCTGCCTTGACTGATTTCATATTTTTAAATCCTTAACACTGGATTCTAATCCAAAATCTTTTCTTAATATTTATCGAGATACAAATTACTGTTTTATAATTATAGACTGTACGCCTGTTAAATGCTCTAGATAAATTAGACACATGTGTGATTGATTGTTGTCGGTAGTGTAATGGATGGCAAATGATAAATTAAAACCATGATCTATCGATCTCAAGTCAAATGTCTTAGCTCTTATACAGCCGCAGTTTAGTCAGAGGGTGAGTTTAGTTTAAGTCTATAAAATCTCAAGAAATCTTTGCTTGAGCAGATTTGATACTGAAGATTTGATATTGCCTAAAGTTGTAGGCAAGATAAATTTTACGACCCCCATTGAAATAAATGACAAAGTTACGACAAAAATAATATCAGAGGTCGTAACTGCGATCGATAAAATTACAAGTGCACACTAAACTCGTAAAACAAACTTCTGATGGTTGAAAGTATCATAAAATTTGTACTTTACGATACAACTGCAACGACTTTTATTGTATTTGAAGCAGTAAGTTTATATATCAACGAAAAAACATAGTGGCCATCTCGTATAATTTGCAGAGAATCGGATTTTGGCGACACATACATATGTACATACTCATGATGTATCACGTGCATATATTATCACATACTCACGTAACTTATAATATTAATATTTTACCACATACACACAACACCATCTAGCCCAAACTAAGCTGAGTTTGTACTATGGGTACTACACAATGTATAAACATACATATGTACTTTTGTTTTGTAAATACATAATATTATACATAGAAACACCCAGACCAAGACAGACATCCACATTCATGCACACAAATGTTTGACTTGTGCGGGAATCGAACCTGCGATCTCAGGCGTGGCAATCAGTTACACTAACCACTACTACACATACTCATATACACATACTCAATCAGATAAAAATATGTGCATAGTTCATACGTGCTTAAAGAATATAGTACGAACCCTGGTCACTTGTTTCTTATGACGTGCACTCTTAACTCTGTGGTTGAACAGACTAGCACACACAAAAATTTATATACTAGATTTTTCCCGTGGCTTCGATCGCGTAGATGTTGTTTAGGTTATGTCAGGTTATGTTAGTAGCAGCACTTTTATCTGGATAAAACCCTATGTCCTTTTCTGTACCCCTGACAACGTGTATGAAAAATTTTATGATGATCGGTCTAGAAACTCACATTCACATTTATAATATTTCTTAGGATTAGGATTCGAATATAGGTTTTTATAATTGTTATCAATCATAAGACGTTGAAAACTTACTTACCAGCTTAAGAATTATTACCCATTACCTATCAACAGTTGGTCGATCCAATAAAGTGTTTCAGCAACTTTCAGATAACTCACCTTACGATACGATAAAATATTTTCTTATATAACATGCCGATACTTTTGCGAACAATTTAGCACAGTCAACTGAAGAATAAAAAAATGTGTATTATATATTTTTGATTTTATACTGAATATCTTCTTTTCCCTAGCCTTTATTATTCCCAAGTCACTCGGGGTCGGCTTTTCTGGTCTAACCGGATTTGATTGGATATCGGTTTTTACACGGAGCGGCTGCCACCTGACCTCCGTAACCCGAAGGCTAACGATACTCTAAGGCTAGATCAGCGTCAGGACATTATAGGGCACTGACTTCCCAATAACGACTGCTATAGATGTTCATGGCAGCCGGGACCGACGGCTTAATGTGCTCTCCGAGGCATGGAGCAGGCGATAATTGGCAATCAATACGCACATAATTTCGAAATGTCATATAACTTCCGAAAATCAGAGGTGCGTGACGTGGGTTCGAACCCGAGACCCTCTGCATTGCAGTCTGTTGGTCTCCCCACTGAGCTATCGCTGCTCGATTTTATACTGAATATAATATCTAGTAATTAGTATCACCGTTTTAAATTAAAATTGGATTATTTTTAATAATTGTCAATGTTATGTAAGCCGTAAGTGTTCCTACCCATAAGATACAATACTATGTGACGAAAATATTTTATTGTTTTATTATTTGTAATATGTGAGTGTGCTATTAAATAAATAAAAGGAGACAGTTTTTATTTACGTTCTATGTTTTTCTCATGTGGCTGTTAACGGAATGAAATGATAATTAAGTTGTCTTGACTATCCAATTTGCAATGCTGGATATGAAAGTAAACTTTTTTTTAATTCTACCAAAGTGGCAATCAGGCATACGGCCTACCTGATGGTAAGTGGTCACCGTAGCCTATGGACGCCTGCAACACCAGAGGAATCACTTGCGCGTTGCCAACCTTTTTGAAAAACCCCATATCGTAGACTGTACTCTTATTTCAGTAGAATCTAAATTCGTCTTAACTTTATATAAATACCATCCACAATTTTCTTCCCAACACAATATAGCTCGATCACATATGTATAGAACGCAATGAACCAACTCAGTTTAAAAACCTAGCTCGTCTATGAACCCAAACGATCTAGGCACTAGGAAAATCTATTTTCTCTAGATACAAAGACCGGGTCGTCTGCCCGAAAGAATAAAATGCCCACGGTGTTTTAGACCGGAGCCCCGGCTTAAGGCGAAGGCGATTCCAATTTATTTACTTTTAAATAAGGCTCTAAGAGATTTCCAAGGCCATTGTAGTTTGGATATTTGTGTTCTTTCGTTTTCAGATAGACATATATATCTATTGGCCTATATCTGTTTCGAATACTACGAAACAGTGGCCAAATGTAGACACACGCCGTTTTTACCAATGGGGTAGGCAGAAGACGTGTATCAGATGCACATTTTATCAGTTATGCTTTGGAGTTCCATGTATTAGATGGGAACAATCCATCGGTCCATTTAAACGAATGCTACTCAGTAATCCGTAACAGCAAAATCCAAAAACGCTTTCCTAGGAATCAAAACTGAACCTTACGATCGCACACAATCATAAACGCAAATCAATCACGTTACAATCATGCAGTTTATATGTATGCAATACCTAATATATATTAAGAATTTTGCCTTGAAAGTATATATCTAAGAGTTTACATAGTTCTTGACGCAATTTGATACGTAAATGTCTTGATCAATATTCGAGAGAGTTATTTCCATATTATACCTAGTTGAAACCTATTTAAATAAAAGAAGAAGAATTTCATAGAAAATAACTTAATATTCAATCGAAGACATGGTTTGTCGTACATTTTGGTTAGTTCATCGCATTTTCTTCAAAGAGCGCTCTTAAGAAAATATATTGACAGACATGATAATTTAACATATCTAGTAGAGTCAAGAGCTCTATTAACGTTGTCTAACTCACTGATCGATCAAAGTACGCAGTCGCCACTTCATCACGGGTCCCTGTAGAATACCTACCCTTATAACCATTTCTAACTCTAATCCAAGGTAACAATCCAAAGTTAGACATTTAAATCGTAAACATATTTCATTATTACTGCAAACTTAGCCTTAACTTAACCCATACAAGATTCCCGGGGTACATTCGTACCTCCAATCAAAATAATAGCAGCACCTAAAGATCCGTCCAGCTAGCCATTCCATTCGGTCCCGTTCATTTCATTCGTTCAATCGGTTCCATTCGCCGGATAATTTGAAACGCTGACTCGTACACTTGTTTGTTTTCTATTCAATCTATTTATGGATTTTGTCCGTCACTTTATCGTGCAAAATGACGTTTGTGCAATATGAAATTATATTTTTATAGAGAATTTAATGAATAGATTGTATTGGATTATTGTAAACGGCGAAGCTCAACAAAAGTGATCCTGTAAAACAGCTGACATGTTTTTTTGTAATGGTACCCGTTTTATGGAATTTCGTCTTATCATTACGGTTTCACAGATTGCCCCTTACACACTCGTAAATCACGACTCGCTTTAACTTAGAGTTCGCCTAATATGTAGCAGCTCTTTTCAAATACCTTTCGCGCGTTCCCGCTTACAACCAGGCCGTAAGCTTGTTTGCCGCTTTTATCATACGCGGAATATATCATATCGGCCATCGGAATAGCCAATGATCGCTTGCAATACCGGAGGTATTACTAGCTGGTTGCCAACCCAACAAATCAAATAAATTTTCGATAAATACACCTCAGTTGTAAAATGAAACAAAAACCTATACTTAAACAATTATGATACGTAGATTGAACTGGAAAACTAAAAATTATGCAATTATCCAACACAATGAATACAATTTGAAATACCTACGTAATGAATATCAAACAGCTAAATATTGTCAAAATCTGATTACCATCCGCAACGTAATTAAACTGGTTTATCTGACGTGTTGGCTGATAGCAGTAATTACAATGTTCAATTATATACAAACACAAATTACAGTCACGCCTAATTAAAGCTATGTGTGGCTCGGTGTATTACCAATACCAATCACATATCTCATAAGAGCAAAGGTTATGTCGTCAATAACGAGCAATAATTACATGCTCTGAACGAAACTGAATCAATAAAAAATTTGGAAATAAGCACATATCTACCTAGATATGTGCTTATTTCCAAATTACACCAAAACACTGCTGTATTACCTAATACAGCAGTGTTTTTTTTAGTACAATAGGTATGATGACAGAGCTAAAAATAAATGATTCCAATAAGTCCATCTTTTAGCAAAAAATATTGGACACCTATTTTTTGTTTTAACAAAACAATAAACATTGACTAAGATATAATACATTAAAGTTGGGGAGAGGGAGCTTGTCACGTCACTCTTTTGTAACAACCTACAAGTGACGTAACACGAAATTTAAACGCATTGTATCTTCGTTGTTATTGGTTTGCGAAACAAAAGAAAAATACCTGTCCAATATTTGGTGTCGGCTCCGTTCGCCCCTTGAGTTTCGCCCCTGATTACCTAAGTGTACCCGTTCGCCCCGTTGCATTTTAGATACTCAGTTTCGCCTCCGATTACTAGCCAATGAAAAGTACAGTCAGAAATGTTAGCGATCAGCATGTTGGATTTTGTTTTTGTATGTCGGGCGTCTATTTCACATATATGTGTAGTATTAAATCAAAAGCATAAAGAACAGTAGCTAACTAATTAATGCTATTTTGTAAATGAAAAGTGACCCCGTCTATTTGAAAAGTTTTAGCGTAGATAATGAGTGTGCGAAGATTTAGATTAAAAAGTTTGAGATGAATATATCTGTATTAAATGAACTACATTTAAATTGTTTTTTTTTACGATTACATATTGAGTATTTGAATAATACTTTATCAGTATATTCAGTATTACATTATTTTATTTCGGCTGTCTGTACTTAGATACTTTAAATTTCTATATAAATCTTGTACGGGGCGATCAGCTACAACAAAATAAATAATTAAATATGAATGTGCCATTCGCCCCCTATGAAGGGGCGATCATCGCCACGAATAAGGGGCGAACAGAACATTTTATCAGAAGGGGTGAAACTCAAGGGGCGAACGGAGCTGACACCATTGTGTGTATAAATATTCACTTTTTCAATCATTCAAATATCGTCAATGTGTGCGATAATTATTAAATTGCACACATCGTACCATACAATAGCCACATTTTTCTTTTAAAAGCCATAATTATTCTCCAGTAATGCGATCCATTGCAAAGTCCTATCATTCCAAATAGTTATTTCTGTAGTAATTAATGTGACTATTTCAGTAATTCCCTTAGATACTTTTAATAATTTAATCCCTGGTCTTCTAGTTAATTGCGAACTAAAAATCTATTGATTTATTATTGAATGTCGTTTGCTGCATCCGTTAGGTACCAACCTAAGGAAATTGTTGAAATAGTAACATTAATAAATTCGTTTACACGAATTTTACATCGAAATTAAACTATCTTTCACGGACTTTACCGCGGTCACAGATAATATAATACTATACTAGTAGTACAGATACTCAATCGCATACAAAAATATTGGACACGCCTAACTCTGGTTATTCTACTTGCTATTTTGTTATCTTTCATTTTACACTAGATGGCAGTAAAAAAAAAACGTTACTGCTGCTATCTACACGCCGAAAGTACACATACTGAATCCTATTTGATACCAGCTCATAAGAGATGGCGTTGTGACAGTAAAACAAGTACTTGTCTGTTTTTCCCGAATAGAACAGTAATATACCTACCTAGATAATATATTTATTGGAACGAGCCGAGGCAAAATGTGAGCAACCTTGAAAATTAAAATTAACCTATAATTTTGTGGTCGGCATGCGTACGATCACAATTTGATTTAGTGATCGATTTACTCGGTCGTATTTTCGTAAATATATGTTGCTGTCAAAATTTGATTTTGTATATATTTTATTACTTATATAATTTCAATGAATGCGTTATAAAGTATTAATAAAACAATATATTTTATGTATGCGATTGCGATTGACGTTCGGATACTAAACACCCCATAACAAATAATAATAATAATAATAATATAGTTTCCGGTTGATCTCGTCTTGCTAACGGCGAGTACTTGCACAGACATAACCAAGTAGCCAGAATTATCCATCAGCAACTTGCTCTGAAGTACAAACTTGTAGAGGTCGAGGTGCCTTACTACAGGTATGTAGCGGAACCAGTTCTCGAAAAGGACCATATCACACTGTATTGGGATCGATCTATTATCACAGACAGCACTGTTGTTGCCAACAAGCCTGATATTGTGGTAATAGATCGATCAGAGCGCCGTGCAATGATTGTCGATATTACCATCCCTCATGATGGCAACCTCGTGAAAGCTGAGAAGGAAAAAGAACTAAAATACCTGGACTTAGGTCACTTACACGAGGTTGTCGATATGTGGGATGTGGACTCGGCAATCATTGTACCGATAGTCGTTACGATAAACGGTCTAATAGCCAAGAGCCTCGACCAACATCTTAAGAGGCTCGCGTTAGGTGCTTGGGTCAAGGGTCAGATGCAGAAGGCGGTTCTCCTCGATACGGCACGCATAGTGAGGAGATTCCTCTCTCTGGACCCCTAACCACCGACAGCTTGGACCTTGTCTCGATGTCGGTGGGCATCCATAATTTTTATATTTTTAAATGTGTTTTTTTATAATTATATATTAAAAAATGTAATTTTTATTGATAGTTACTGAATAAATGTGAATAATAATAATAATTTATTTCATAAAAAGCAGAAGTACATGATTAAACAAGTTTACATTTTCAATTTTATATATAATCTCAGATATCTTTATGGCATCTGTGTCTGAACTAGATAAATTATTATCTGTATTTCAGACAACAGCGCTCTCCCTGGAAGTGATGCATTTAAGACAAAAGAACAAATGAGGACAACAATAATAACATGAATCAAATAAATAATAATAAATCACAATAAAAATACAAAAGAATATCAAATAAAAAAAAAATATATTAAAGAAAAAAGTAACCAAATTTGATAAAAATACAACATTAAAAAAAAATATGTAAAATGTAAAAATGACCTCCCTGTGTTTGGAGTGATGATGATTGTGTGTGTGTGTGTAGGAGGGTGAGAGTGAAAATTACCATTATTGTATTAAAGTTAACAAGCCTTCGGTTTCATCGTATGTTAATTTACGAATATAGTCAAATACTTTATCCTTGCACTCATGTTTATTTAATCTCTGTATTCGGATAGATTTGTCAATTTTTTTGTACAGATATGGACCTAAGAAGCAAGAGTGTTTGTTGACGTATGGGTGTTTAAACGTAGGTCTAGTAGTGAAATCCGTAATATAACGACGTCGGGCAGTCGTAAAGCCTAACTCCAAATTAACATTGGCATGTTCTTTCAAAACAATTAGCAAAATAAATAGCTGACGGACCGAAAGTACTTCACATTGATTGACAATTTATATTTGAGTTTACACTTTGCCCCGACGTTTCGGTTGCTTTACAGCAGCCATGTTCACGGAGAGACTAACATGTAGTTTATGCAGAATGAGCAAAACACAGCTAGACTTCATGATACTTTGAGCTCATTCTGCATAAATAGGAACACCAAATATTAAATTATGTTCGGGTACTTTGAAATAACTAGCTACATTTCAGAACGTTGGGACAACTACCATCTTAGTCTCTCCGTGAACATGGCTGCTGTAAAGCAACCGAAATGTCGGGGCAAAGTGTAAACTCAAATATAAATTGTTTTAATTAGAAAATATATAGATTAAATAGTAGTAAAATTTCAATAATAGTAGTGTTAGAGTTTTCAAAATTATGTAATACCAGTGTTTAAAGTAAAATAAACAACGCGATAAAATCCGTATAAAGTGTTTCATTTCAATTTTTTACCTGAGTCAATATTTTTTACGATATAGTCTACAAGCTCGTGGACCGCGTCACAAGCAGATTTACCAGTTCTGAACCCAAACTGGTTATTTGAGAGAAGTTTGTTCGATTCCAGATATTTCAATAGTCTTCTGTTTATGACGCGTTCCAAGATCTTGGACACCGATGGCAGTATAGAAATCGGCCTATAGTTGGTAACACAATCTTTGTCACCCGATTTATGAATAGGATGCACCACCGACTTCTTCAAAACTGTGGGAAATGTTCCTTCATCCAGGCACAAATTAAATATATGTGTCAGGACAGGGACTAGAACGTGTCTGTTTTCTTTAAGGAGCCCGTTTGGAATAGAGTCCCATCCAATGGAGCAAACATTTTTGAGTTCCAAGATCAGACAGTCAACTTCCGACTCATCGGTATTCAGTATTACAAAAGATTTTAATAATCTATTACACTTGCTATCAAAAATCATAGGCGTGCAACATGTTTTCACAGCTCCCGTTCTTATCCGCTAATGTTTTACCCACAGAGGCGAAAAACTCGTTTACGTTTTCAACAGATTTATTTGGAGAAGACATATTAATTAATTCTGTGGCTGTATTTTTCACCACCGAAGTGTGAGTGATATTTTTAATTGCTTTCCATATTTTTCTATTATTCTTACCCGTATTTTCTAATAAATTGCGTTCATAGTTAATTTTGGCCTTTTTATCAAGTTTTTATCAATTACTGAACACCCATAATTGTCTGGTAAGTTTAATTTTCAACTCGTCAATTCTGGGGTTGACTGTAGGCCAGCGCTGTTTAGGGCTAGTCATTGGCGTAAACCTAGATTCATTTTTAAGTATCTCTTGAAAATAATGTTAGATGTACGCCAATTACTGAAAAGCAACCGAAACGTCATCGGAGAAATTATACACATGCATTTAAAGTCGTTTTACCTACGGACTGTTAATTTTTATACATATTCTATAACATGTTAAAATTAAACTTGCCGCAGCTGTAACGCATTGTTGCTTGAATATAAGAACCGGGCGTTACTAGTTGACGAATGATCAAGTTGTCAGTTTTAATAAATTTGTATCTTATAAAAAGTATATACCTACACAGGTTTTAGAGCTCAAGCTTCATACCACATCATTTTTAGAATATCGGTCTAGCTGTAGAACCGTAATACTCTTCGAATTGCTTATCTTTAGTTATCTATATTTAACTATAATAAATATTAAATAATGTACATAAAATAATGAATTCACATTTTTGAAATCAACTAGGTATACAATGTCAAATATTTAGTCTCTGTTGAAATCATGACTATTTTTAAAATACATTAGAAAGATTCTTTTGAATTTAACTATCAAAAGTCAAAATAACTATTATATAGTAAGTCAGCATTTTCTCAAAAGGATTCATAGAGTTACATGAAAAAAAGCAGCGATAGCTCAGAGAGGAGACCAACAGACTGCAATGCAGAGGGTCTCGGGTTCGAACCCACGTCGCGCAACTCTGACTTTCGGAAGTTATATGACTTTTTGAAATTATGTTCGTATTGATTGACAATTATTGCCTGCTCCGTGCCTTGGAGAGCACGTTAAGCCGTCGGTCCCGGCTGCCATGAACTTATATGGCAGTCGTTATTGAGAATTCAGTGCCCCATAATATCCTAACACTGGTCTAGCCTTAGGGTATCGTTAGCCTTCGGGTTGCGGAGGTCAGGTGGCAGCCGCTCCGTGTAAAAACTGATATCCAGTCAAATCCGGTTAGACCAGAAAAGCCGACCCCAAGTGACTTGGGAATAATAAAGGCTAGGGAGAAGATTCGAGGAAATTTGATATCGTAACATCGTCAAACGTCAGCAAATCTTCTATTTCTCGAAGTAAAATAATAAACATCGTTTCATACTTGGTCTTGTAGTGCGAGGGGGTGGGCGGGGCTTACCCTACCTACCCCTGCGCCCGCACCCGGCATGGCGCGTGCGATCCTGTGTCTAACGAAACATAACAAACATAATGAGTTTCATAGACTTGTATAAAAATATAAAAGTGCCATCTAGTGCCCTATATTTAAAAGAAAATGGTAGATCAATAACCTTTGTGTGATGATTACTGATTTAATGATATCTATATATCGTAAAATAAAGGCAATTACATTAATGTCCGTGAATTAAATATGTTTAATGTTTATGTATAATAATATATTTTGGTCAATTTCTTTATTTTTATGCATTTTATTTGATCTTAATATTAACATTGGTACACATAGTGCCATCTATGATCTATTTTTGGAACTGTTTACTTTTTGTTCTAATTGGTATTGCCCAATTATCCCATGTTGGGGCTTATTTATAAGGCAACTTTAAACTATTTAATCATAATTTGAACCTATTAATATTTATACTTTCCCGATGTTTATAAAAAAATTATCTTATGTATAGAAATGATTTCAAAACTATTTTGAGACATCATTTGGTACAATTGAAAATAAACCTCTATACTTATAAACATATTTAAGCTCGTACACAAAAATATACAAATATTTCATTTAAATGAAAAACAATTTTGTTGAGCTGTTTGAACATTCTAGCTATGTTTTCAATTGCACGCACAATATTATGTAAGGTGTCACTAGCAAAACCATACGAAATATAGCAAAAACATTATTCAAATTTAATATTATAAATGTGGAAATACTTAACTCCGTCTGTTTGTTACTAAAGCTTAGGCTTTATTAGTATTGACTGCTATAACTGCTGTAATATAACGCTTCCATGATTAATGAAAAAGTTCAAATGCTAAAAGGGTTTTGTAAATGCGTCCAGCACGCACTTTCAAGGACTATAACTAAGCGAAGCCTCACGTTGAAAATCTTCGCAACTATTTTATCCTCACGGTATTAAGGATATAAATTGTTGAATTTGGTAATAAATCTCTTTGTTATCTAAACGGGTAACATGTGAGCCGCGGTGTAACGTTATACAGCTGAAATAAGGTCTAAGCGGCACTGTTACCATGTTTTGATACTCGCGGCTTTATCCGCGGGGACTCTACACTTCGCATGCAAGGTAAATCACAATGCACCATTGCAGCTGGCATAGCGGTAGGTAAAACGACTGCTATGCATGGGATCTCGGGTTCGATTCTCAAGTTAAGCAGAAGGTTATTCTGTTAGGAAATTCTTACAGCACTGAGCCTGGAGCTATGCCCGGTACGACAAGAGTGTCCCCCTTGATACATGGGACCTACATCATATATATCTGCTAACCCCTTCGCAATAGAAGCGTTTTTCGTTTTAGCGACTTTGTATGTAGGTAGGTGTATAATGCTCGACAAGAATTAGATGCTACGTGACATTAATTTTTGAGCTAGCTTTTGTCTCTGCTTTAAAATCCGTTCAGTGGTATTTGCGTGAAGCTCGAAAACATACACGTAAATAAAAACATGGTTTCGAATGCATAAATTCTTGATTTGTCATTTTGAGCAAATTTTGCATTTGTCAAAGCATGTTTATCGCAAACACGCTTTGCGGAGAGTTTACTAGTCCGTGAGTAATGCGACCAGCTCCATGGGTTTGATTTTGGAACTGGATAAAATGAAATTGCGTTATGGTTGAAATAACGGACGCTCGTTATTTAGATTTTTATAAAAGTCGATAGCTAGCGATAAAGGAAATTCGAATATTCGAAAATTGTATGTCACTGCATCGTTGTCACAGAATATAACTTGAATCAAATCGAATATTTGAAACTTTGATTTGATAATAGCATGATTGATATGGGTCGTGATCGATCGATAACGCTCGACGATGTATAGTATAGACTCGGACGATAGTGATGAGCTTTTCCTTTTCTCTTCCGTAACCTCATGTTGTAAACGTCCAAATTTTGACATTGATTTGACATTATATATGCGTTTTAGCATTCGAATATACGAACATAATTATGTCAATGTTTTGAATATTTCGATTAGCTTGGACATTTCAAAATTGGAATGACTATAATATACATCATTTGTTGGCCAGTTTCATAATCCAAAAAAAGGATTCATTGTAACTACGGATAGTTAAACACATAGTCTATGAATAATATGTCAAAATTTAACTGTCCGTAGTTAAAACGAATCCATTTTATATATTAAAACTCATCCTATAAAGCAAACATAAACTGCCAACTAAAACACCAACGAGTTATCAAACAATAATCACTTTCACCGACAAATAATACTACTCTCCCTGAACCTGATTGAACCCGAGCCTGAAACTCGGACACATGAACAATAAGGTTCTCATCATGTAAACAGAAACAGGACCGAATATAAAGGGCCACCACAAACAGTTTCAAAACGCTGTCAAAGTTCAACTACCCAATTAATCGGTGCTAATCAGAATTACTAATTATTCCTATTGATTGCTGTTATACAGGCAACAGACGGGGTCGCCTTGAGGTCAATATACACTGGGAATAGAACTTGAGTATCTCTTGTTTATGATTTCAATAGGCGGTAACTGGAAGTCGAATTCGTTTCACTCGTTTATATTTTACTAACATTTGTTACAATACCATATACAAATGTGGGGATCATTTTGAGTCTTAGCCAATTGTATTCGTATACTGTTTGGACTGTTAAGGTAATTCTTTTGACACACAGTCAAGAATCATTTATTCATTTAGTTCATTAAGTAACACTATGAACGTGAAAGGTTATCGGTTAGTTACTTTACTGAAGTTATTGAATGACAGCCGAGCCAATGGCTCATTAATAATGGTATGACTATGATGAATCCTAGGCATTGAAGAGATAAATCCAAGGGAACACAGTAATCTGCTGACTAAGGTTAAGGAAAAGGATGTCTCTTAGTCGTAATACAAACTTGCTTGGATACTAAAATAATCAGAATGTTAGAACCAACCCGTTCGGTATGGAATTATGTGGACGATACCAAAGAATACAGAATTTTGTCAGTTATCAACTTATCATACAAGACTGAGAATTAGTAAGATACGAAATCGCAGTAGAAATAAGTGTGGTGCAGTAATCATAGTTAGAGGCCGGATTGCCACTGGCCGTATCGTATTATCACTTATCATGAACCTTTTAAGATCCTGATATATGGTAAATAGTCGTTTACGCTCTGATCAGGTGATATTTTTGTCATCTATAATTTTAATACTTTGAATTGCTTTCCACAACGCTATGTTTCAGCGTAGATTCGTATAAGTATAGCGTAATTATTTATTTCTCATGCTACCTATTAAGAACTTACGAACAGTCTCTTCGGTTTAAAAGTACCTATAAGATCATGAAATGTGTTGGTAATTAATGTACTTGTATCGCCTAAGAGGTCAGAGGGATAGTCAGAACTTAGTCCTAGTCCCTTGGAGGTTTCAGACGTTACGCTACGTTATGCTTGTGTAGGGCAAAATTATGAGGCTTAATTTCAAGAAATATAAATATAATTTGATATTGCCCGACTAAAACAAATTTTACCCATTATTTAAAAAAATATAGGTGCATAGTCAATGTTATATTATACAATATAGTTATGTGACAAGGCATTAACATTTTAATGAGTGTGTATATAAAAAAAACAATAGGCAACCTACATAGTTGTGATTTTTACGCATGTGTTTGGAAACGTCCTTTTAAAAAGAGGGCATATTATGCTTTAGATATATCGCGCGCATAAGCGTCAAGAAGAACTAAGACAAGTGTACAGATACCCTAAGTCTCAAGGCGTTCTATTATCAGAGTGTTTCTCGAACATTCGCTCGAAATAATTAAAGTCGTCATGTGCTGTACTGGATAGGGTTTCGTGTTTGTGACATCTGAACATGTTAGGACTGGGGCACAGTTGTGTTTTGTGTAACTTCTAGGAAATTGTTCCAATATGATTCATTTGTTAACGGCCTCTGTCCTTTGTTAGAAAATTGTCTCTTTTGATAGCTTAGGAAAAATATTTTCACAGACGTTTAATTTCAGAACATAGCATTGAATACTGCAAATTTATAGCAAGCTTTATTTCATTGCGTATTCTGTGCCTTTTAATAATTTTTATTTGCACGCTTTTACCATTGTTTTTACACTTATTTAGTACCTACCATAAATTATTTATTATATATTGATCGATATTGGATATTTCGTATCGATATATCGACACATCGGATCAATATATATCGGTTAAAAATATCGATATATCGATACTTTTTCAACAAGCTTAATTTAAATATGATGGCATATCAAAATATATTATTTAACAGGCATTAAAAAAGGCCTTTTACCTCTGGAGACCTACTGGAGACATGGGAAACGGTTTATCCGTCGGCTTTGGAGAGGTTATCGTTAGTAACTCTGCCGGGTTGGCGAGCGGCTATATTAATTTGGTACAAATCTGGACAGTATGTACTCTCATAATTATGAAGTTCCTTTTGAGCTCTATTTACAAACTGCTTATATTATATATTGCTGAGCATAGGCCTCTTCTCAGTATGGAAATGAAGAAGATCATAATACACTACGCTAGCCCAGTATAGGTTGTATTCAAATATCTTTGAGTACATTATAGAGAATTTTAGACATTCAGGTTTTCTCACGATGGTTTGCTAGAATATCCAAGAATAAAATATTCCAGTTGAATATCCAAGCTCCTGGAGCCTCCTCCTGTCAATATCTTGGCGATTTCTATGGCATTATAGGGTACAGAGCTATCGTATTCTGACCTCTTGTTCTAAAATCACGTTTAAAAACTGGATCAACAATGTAGTTAATTATGTTACTTCCCTCCTAAATAGATGAACCATTATTCAAACGTTTTATGACTGTACGAATAATCCGACTTACCTAGGTAAATTATACTCTTAAAGAAATCCGGTATAAAAATATCAGAAGGGTTACCTCTCCCATTCCCATACCTTTCACTCCAACCTTTCCTCGGGTCGACGTCGCGCGACTGATATACCTAATATTGCATGCTATAATATTCTCCAGTAATCGCTTAGGTACCATACAACGTGTGTTTGTTTACCACCTAAGTAGAATTAAAGAAATACAAGAGACCAAGAGACATATACTACGTAACAATTTGTCAACAATTTTATAAAATATTTATCATACCATGATAAATACAATATCTATCTTTGAAAACTTTTGATTGGCCTTCTTTTTCGTATCAAATCTGTCTATGATACTAATTTAGCTGTAAGTTTTCCTAAAATTGTAAAATAAAAAATAAAATAAAATAAAATCTGAAAACATTATCTTACGCATTATTCACACTAATATTTTGTGCACAACAAAGGTCATGCAAAAAGTAATGCGTGCAAGATTGCAAGTTAGGATGTACGTACAGTCAACGACATAAGTAGCTAAACATTAATTATTTAATTTGTAATAGAACTTATAAAATATATCTAATTACTTTTTTGTAATAGTGGATTGTAATGAAAATAACAATCCTTTATTTATTACTGCTGTAAAAGATTGGAAATTATGATTATTTTGTATGATGAAGCAATTCAAAATCTCACAACTGTTTATCGATTTATGTCGCTGACTATACGTGCGCGATCCTTCACGCATAAGTTGCTATCTCGCACGCATTGAACGTGTGGTACATCATACATTTACGCTATTTTACATAAAATTATGTTAATTTATGGATATTACTATATCTTCCAGTACAAACAAAGCCTAAGCAAGGTTATCTTAGAGGATGCAAGTGCATGACGTCAGTACGACGTCGAGTCACTGCAATGCAAACATTAATCTAAGTCTTGCTTAGTTTGTGCTTATCCTTAGTACTAATGAAAGGGTCTTAAGATTACCTATGTATTGTACTTGACTAGAGGATTGCATATTACGCCGTGGTCTAAATATTCTTAGTGCTGATGTAGAGCTGATGGATTCGATTGCAACTTGAAGTAGTTCCTAATTAGGATGTCTACAATTCATTTATATCCAATCTTAGCACATGTCATTTCGTATGGTAAAAATCTAGAACACCTAACCAGTGCACATATTGCTTTCTTCTCTGTGTTGGTTTCTATAAGCGGAGCATAAAAAGTCTCTCTTAAAGCTGTCAAACTGTTTAAAATTGGATGACCGTACAGCTATCACGTGTTTCACGATTCGGTTCATTAAACAGGCATTGAAAATAATTTCTTAAGGTCGTCAAAGTTTGTGAAAATCGTCTCCTTTAGTATTTTTGCAATATTAGTCATATAATTGGTGGTAGGACATTAAGTGTGTGAATGTTGATTCCTATATCACTTTTGCAGTTTCTATCAGTGATTGAAGTGATGGTAAGACTAGACTATAGGATTTTTGAACCGAACATTTTATTATCAAGTAAGATAGAATAAATTCGATAGACGAAATCTTATAATAAGGAGTCATTGTGCTATCTGAAAATTTACATGAATTAAATATTGATCTATCTAACTTACGATTCGTTGAATATTCAATTGAATATCGAATACAAGACATACGGGCTTTGATGTCGAGCACAAAGGCAAAAGCTGTCCAATTGATGTGCCTGAAACAAAGTGTTCATATTCAAACAAAAACCCAGATCCATTTTTGTGCCTAAGAATCCTTTACTGTCCAAATTGTTTTAGGTATCTATAAGCTTAAGACTAGTATAACAGAAAGCCGTTTCGTTTGGATGGATTTAGTCTTTGATTGAATACATTGTATTGTGGTGGATCAAATAAATGAGTATAATATGCGTGCTTGGTTACAGGACTTTGTAAAGTATGAGATCAGTATGCTGTCGAATTATCTGGTCATATATTTTTCTGTTTTGTGCGAAGCCTCCAGGCATTAGTTACATTTATTGAAACCAGGACTCCTACCGAAATGTAAGGGATATTCATTATTATAATTGATTTTTGTAACACAGTTTATTTACTTTACTGTTTCTTTTAAATTGATTTGCTAATGATAGTCAATAGTTATATGTAGACGGTAAACCTTCAATTGATGTTTGCGTGCCTTAACGGCACAATTTACTTTTGTACATTGTGCTGAAGCAAAAGTATGGTTGAATCCTTATTCAACCATAGTTTTCTAACCTACATTTCAAACAAATCAATCATATTAATAATAATAAAACAACAGTATGTATCACAAAGCCTCATGCAGAGGCATAACATATATCAAATATTGTGAGTTCAAAGCGGAATACTGCATGTTGGAGTACACCCGGATCCCACAACGTGACTGTCCTTCGTTACAGGAATTCGTCACCCTTTTTGTATTGCACTGATTGGGTAAATCTGAGGTTTCATGGTGGGTACCACGAAACCAGATTTACCTAATCAGTGCAACCCTCCTCTCTTAGCAATTAGTAAATAACATTAACTATTCTTCTCAGCGTTACTTAATTGTAGATATCAGAAAATCCAGTCTAGCTACCTTCAGGAGCCATTACCAATAACCAGAACATCGGTAAAAATAAATATTCTTTAATTCACGTGTGAATTACACCTAAAACTACAAGCCACACAAATTCAAATCAACATTTTCTAAATAGTGTGTCTTGTAGTAGTTGCCATGTGACGGCATAAAATACCATAAAGACATAGCCAAAAATTGCGATATCAAACTGTGCTCTTTAAGATAATGTGTTTATATAAAGAAGGTTTTAGTACCATCCTTCCGCGATACATAATGGTAACGGTAAGCTTGCTTTTGCTTAAATCTAAGTATAATACGTAGCTCGTTAAAAATATAAAGCAGACAAATAATTTTTTTTATGTCCCAAAGATGGAATCGTATAATTAATCGCCCTGTTCGAAATACGTCACTCATGAGGTGTACGTTAACATTGATTGCTTTTTATTAAAAAAGCATGAAATATGTAGCTTTATCGAGTATTTACGACGAATGTATTACATTGAGTAAATTTTGATTTAATTCTCGGTTCTATTAATTTTATCCGATTGCCACCTACAGAAGTCCAGCGTACAACATTATTTAGTTCTATACTTACTATTCTAGTATTGTATATTGTAATGGAAATTTTAAATGATGTATCATGGAAATATCGACAGAGCTATTATTTTAATGAAAATTTAAATGAGTCTAGTTTTTGCGAATACAGCTAACTATAATAGCACTTATACGTAGAAATGTGTTTGTTTGTTTAAAAAAATGATTGAGTATGTATCATTCAATGCTAGACCTGCTAGGAATTGTTTGCGCAGTGGAAGAAAGGCTGGAAAGATTCTTCTAGCCTAATCTAGCAACAAGAGTGAACGGTACTCTGGCCACGATACATGGCTCTAAGTCCATTACAAAATATATTCAAAATTACTAACCTTAAAATTGTTCTTCAGTCGATGGGCTGTGAATCAATGGGGTGAGCAAAATTGAACAATAAACGGATTCGAATACAGTCAATGAGCTTACCTAACCCTTGAACAGCGTAGTGGTGAATGGTTACCATTCACCGCAATAAATGTCACTTTCGGAGTGCCCCAGGGGTCACACGCTGAGCCGATTCTTTTTATTATATTCGTGAATCAAACATAGCCGATGCTCCCTATTTGCTGATGACTTAAATTTCTATCGTCAAATTAGATCACGAGAGGATATCACCCTACTTTAATCCGATCTAGACTCGTTACACGGTTCGTGTTTAACTAACGGCATGGTCCTTAATCTTCCTATACTCGCGCGTTGGTCTATGAGACTGACGAAACACATTTTCGTAGTTATGTTTATGCACGAAAATCCTAAGAAGTTGAGTTCCTTGCTAGCTGCCGGATTTGTTGCTAACTTCATTTTAGTGCACGCCGCGCGTTCTGTCCGCGAGACCGACGCGAGTATAGGTGCAACATTTTGTGTATTAATGGAATATATTTAATGCATTTATATATTTTTTACAAACTTTGAATACTTTATGACGTATGTATAGTAAGATGTATGTATGTGATATGTGATTTTATTTTTAGATTATACTTCATATCAAAATGGATGATAATCGAATCAGATTGCTGCTGGATGAATTCATTCTGGTTCTATAGGAAGACGAAAATGACAGTGAGGTGGAAGACTATGTGGAGGTCCAAGAAGAGACATACGACACCTAACAAGAAGACGACAATGACGAGATATATGAGGTAGAAGATAGTGAAAGTATCCGTGATTTTTACTTAGGAAAAGATGGACAGAAAAAGTGGAATAAATCTCCTACCTTGAACCCAACTAGGTGACGTGCTAGAACATAGTTACTCAACTTCCAGGCGCTAGAAGAGAATCCAGAAATTTGAAGGAACCAGGTGAGCTATGGAAGCTTTCTCTCGGAGGGCATTATAAATCTGATCGTAAAGTACACTAATGAAAAAATTAATCGATGGAAACTTAATTACAAAAGAGAAAGACATTGTACCGATACAGATAAAATTGAAATTCACGTCTTTTACTGTTTGCTCAGAAGAAACGGTCGTCCAAATGTCAAAGATTTTTTTTAAACAAACGGATTATCCGCGTAGATATTTTGATTGACTATGAGCTTTAGCAGGTTCTATCTATTGACGCGTTGTCTCAGATTTGACAAGAAAGATACACAAGAAGAGATAATTAATCTGGATAAGATGGCACCTATTAGAGATTTGTTCGATGAAGTTGTGGGAGCGTTAAAAATATGACAGTGTGTCAATGTATGTTACAATTGACGAAAGTTAGAGGCTTTTAGAGGACGTTGCAGCTTTCGCCAGTACATTCCATCGAAACCCAATAAATATGGAATAAAAAATTATGTGTTGACAGATGCCAAAATGTTTTATACCCATACCATGGAAGTTTACGTTCGTTTACGTACCAGACGGTCTATATCAAGTTGACAACTCCGCTGTGGCTTTGGTTTTGTGATTAAGTGAAAATATTTACAATACTGGGCGTAATATCACATGTGATAAATTCTTCACTAGTATTCCATTGATAGATAAGCTTGAGTCTCAACACAAATTGACAGTTATTGAGACGATTTGTAAATACAAAAGGGAATTGCCTAAACAATTCACGGAAATAAGACGAAGAGCCGAAAAGTTCAGTTTCGGGCACCGTGGCAATTGCAGTATTGTATCCTATGTACCAAAAAAACGCAAAAATGTCCTTCTGTATCCAGCATGCATGATGATGCCCAGATCAATGAAGATACAGGTAAACCGGAAATTATAATGGACTACAATAGAACCAAAGGTGGAGTTGATACCGTGGATAAAATGTGTGAGACTTACAACGTTGCACGTGGTACGAATAGATGACCAATAGTGATATTTTATAGCCTGATGAATGTAGCGGGTATAAATACGTTTATAGTATACCTACACAGCAACCCTACCATGAAAATTTGCCGTAGGATCTTTCTTGAACCCTTAACATACGATCTGATCAATCCGCAACTTAGACGTCGGGGATCGACGCAAGGATGTAGTGAGTACTACATCCTTGCCGAGAACCATAAGGCTCAGGCTTACCAAAATATGTAAATTAGATGAACCCAAGTCTTCAGCAACATCTAACAATAATAAAATTGGTCGTTGTGGATACTGCTCATCCAAAAAAACCGCAGGATATGTTACAACTGCACCTGCAAAAAATAATTTTGGTTGGAACATGCTGTAACCGTATGCCTTGATTGTTATGGTAAAGGTCAAAAATAAGCCAAACATAAATAAATATGTCCTTTGATATATTGTTTATTACACTATTTAGATTAGATTTTTTTTTTAAAGACACTTCTTTTTTTGTTCTCCTAGTACTTAAGAACAAAAATCTCAAATTCGAAGACTGATTTGTGATAGACTGAAAGTGAAATAATTAATTAATTAGGTATTATTCATACAATTTTATTTCATTATATCATAAACTTTGAAATATTAATAATATTTTCTAAGCTAAAAAATTTCTTGTAGGGGTACGAACTATCGGTCTGTGACACCGTGCGCGAGTATAGGTGTTACAGAAATTAGCGTGAGTATAGGAAAGTTAATGCATCAAAATGTTGCCACATTAAAGTTACTAGGAAAAAGCACCCCGTACCATCTGCCTATTCTCTTGATGGGTCTATCCTAGCAGAAGTCAAAAACATACGGGATTTGGGAGTAGAAATAAATCTCATTTACGTCACATATAGATAACATAATTAAGAAAGGCATTCTATTGCCTTTCTTAATTATGCTAGGATTTATTAGCAGAGTGGGTAAAGAGTTTAGATGAACTCAGGCATTGAAAGTGCTTTACAACTCTTATGTACGCAGTATATTAAAATATGCGTCTCCCGTTTGGAACATGAACATGTCCCAGATTGAGCGCATACAACGTAAATTCACAAGTTTTTTAAGATTCAAAGACTATATTATATGCCCTTACGGATCCGATTACACACAGCGACTAAGTTATTTCAAACTAACATCATTAAAACAGCGGAGAACTATTAGCGATCTATGCATGTTGCACAAAATTGCCAACGGCATAAGTTCCACTCCAGACGTTCTCAACAAAATAAAACTCGCAGTAACCCGGCAATGGCACGTCCGCCCTAAAAAGCCAAACAACACATTTGTTGCTAGTAAGTGTCGCACAAACCTAGGTCAAGACGCCCCTCCCAATAGAATGATAACTACTTTTAATAAAACCTGATCTTCTAAAACTGACATCGATATTTTCTTTGATGATCTGTCTACTTTCAAAACTAAAATAATGAAATCGATGAGCTGCGGTTCGCTGCCTGCTTAATAATATTTATTAATAGTATCACCATATTTTCAATCTTATCCTAATTATAAATAAAAATCAAACTGTTATTTATTATGCATATTATGACAATCAAATAATGAAAATAATGAAAGTATACATTACTAGGTGTCCCCACAGTTTTACTCACGCTTATTGGGATTACTGCGCTGCTCCTGTGGCTAATAGCGTGATATTATATAGCTTCCCTTGCCTATGTATAAAGTAGTTAGAGGTGAAAAATATATTAGAATCGGTTCAGTATTTTCAGATTTTATTGATTACTAACAAATCCTCCGCTTTATAATATTAGTATAAATAAAAATTCAAGTTGAAACTGATAAACAATAAAGTACTCTACAGAAATAATATCAGAGTAATAAAAAACTAAAAACGAAACATTCTGTTCATTATGTTTTCACTAAGTTTTATATTACACGAGAACGCGGACCCCGTTATTCATGCTCGGTATTTCCGGCAATGCTAGTTCACTCGTTTCCGTATGAGCCGTCCTTTAACTTTCACATATGTGATACAGCCTCGTTGGTCAAGGGTTATGGAGTCTCATATTCGATTATTATGTTTCTGATATCACGGGTACTTTTCTGATATCATGGGTTAGAAAGATACCGGGTCTTTTCGGAGCCTAATACAGACATGGGTCCTTACAATGGCACATGGGTCCAACGTTAAGGGTTCCTTTGAGTGGTAATTTATTTCTTTTTATTAAGACGTCTCGCGCACACGAACACCTATTAAGACACTGGCTGAAGCAGATGCAGAACTAATGCTACATTTCGAACTTAGTCAATCTAGGCTATAGTGCTATCCACATCATATTCCAGATTTAAGATGAGGTGAATACATGATAATATAAAATTATTTCACCTTCAGCTGCTGTAGGGATAAACAAGAATACTAGTTTCGGATTCAATATTATGTCATATCAATACTAATGGCATGCAGTGTATAATGGTTAGCAGTTGCTTCAACGCCTGGACGAAAATCAGTAATACAGGTTTTTTTATTGTATACGAGGATCCTACTATCCTCCCAGTTTATTTGTACTATAAACTCAAACCTGTATATCCTTGAAAAAGAAAGGTAGAGGTGAATTACGTCCATGTTTAAAGTAAATCTCAGGATCGTAGCCAAACATCAACGCTATCTTATTCCTCCGGATCAACAAGGTAGGTTAGTAAAATCACTAAATAATTATCAAAATCCTATTTTCTAAAAAATAAATCTCTCACCCTAGAAATAATATTTGTGTCATGTGGGACTTTACAAACATTCAAAAAACGGGCACAAAGAACTACCTGACTCTGAACAATCATTTGTGGACCACACAAATTTTTGTTCCGTGTGGAATTCGAATCTACAGCACTTAGCACAGTGGCCGTGCAATGCAGCAATCGTGGCTTCACGCCTAGTTAAAATTTTAGGACCATACCTACGTGACATACATATATTCTATCATAACACACTTTTTATTTTATTTTTAAAGTCACATTTTTACGTCGTCTCCATGTTTTAGTAGACGTTATTATTTTTGATGTAGCTTAAGTTTTATGATACTGTTAATAGCATGTTATAAAAGTCGGACATGAAATTGCTTTGGTAGTAGTTGTAGTTAGTGATATGTTATGGGTGTTAGTAACTAAATAGCTACCAGTTACATGGAATTACGAGTAAATAACGAGTTGGAAATGTCTTTAAACGTTATTAGTACGAGAGCACAGCTTCGGTAGCGCTGCGGTCGGGAGTGTGAGTGTTGTATTTTGTTCCAGCTGAGAATTACAACTGTTACCTCACAATCAATTGCAGTGCATACTTATACAAGGGTACCAACGAGACAGTTCGTTATACACATTGTATCCATGATCCTTCCAATATATTTATACAAAAAAAATATTTATCGAATAAATTAAAGCAATGATGCATTCCTATTCTGTGACGCAGAATAGGCGTGCGTCATCACATTTAATAGCTTCAATTACGTTAATTCAGTTTCTTTACTTTTCACGTTGCAAATAAGTATAGCCCATCTTATGGTAAGCGATTACTTTAGTCCATAGACTAAGTCGCTTTACCATGAGGTTGAAGCACAAACGATGTCACCCAAGTTTTGCCAAGTGCCTTTAAAAGTTCGTTACTTTGTCTTAATTTGCCCAGAATTGTAGCACGCGTATGAAAACTGTATACCACATCCTCCGTTTTTAGCAGTCTGTGACTAAAACTGTACTTTAAGGTTTATATAGCTTATAAATGTACTTGAACTGGCTATAGGTATTTATACTAGCTGTCTCTGACCGTGCGCAATTTAGCTATACGGACATTGTACATACAGCGACGCATCAACCTAGACTGTTTGGACTTTGAACTATTAGAAGTTGAACGCTGGGAATCGTGCGAGAGAGTGCGTTATATTTTTGTTATACTCTATCCCTAACATTACATCGACACCACTATGTACTGTCCCTTTCCGTCAATTCTCTATTTTGTATGTAGCGTAGTTATGCATAAATAGGGTGTCTAACTTGATGTGTAGCCGTGTGTATGTACATTATTGCTTAAGTAACATAATATTCCCAATGGATGGGAGAGCACTAAAATACTATGTATATTATAATAATAAATACAATTATATAACATATTTATAGCCTATGTTATCGTTACAGTAGTGTGTCAACCCTGGAGGTTTATGCGTGCAAAAGTTCAACATAAACCGTTTAGTAGCTTGTGCGTAAAGTTTAAATATGCAGATATGCATATAGAAAATATGAACAACTATATTTGCGGTTTCAGTGTCATTGCTTTTGAGCGTGTATGAGGAATGTTATGAAAGTGAATGAAGCCAGAGAAGTGTGTCAGGATCGTAGCAAATGCAAATCCGTAGTCTCTGCCTACCCCTCTGGGAAACAGGCGTGAATTTATGTATGTATGCATGCTTTTGAAGTTATTACAATTTTATTGTTTTATCTATATTAAACTGTTTACGGATTTTATCGAATTTAATGTTATTAATTAAAACTATACAGAAGTTTAATTATTTCAATGTAACATTCTCGTAAACGTAAAATAATAAATAAAGATTATCAAACATTTTTCAGATTATAGCTTCTTTGAGCGATGTCCAATTTAAGATTATATTTATATCTTGCTTAAGTATGAAACACACTCTGGCGTTTCTGCTATTAAATTATTTGCTAGATTTAAGACGAGAACAGAGACAGATTCCCCCGTGTATAGATTAAGGACCAAGTCGATCGAATATCATATGATGCATTTGAACACTTTGTTCCAAAATCGCTTTACCTAACTGTACCTAAGTTTGTTTTAGTCATATAAGAATCGTTCATCTAAATGATAACTACTGCCAAAAGTAAAACAAACTAGTGGAATGCGATCATCGATACAAATGAGAATATGGTAATGTGACTGCATAACGAATAGAGTATGGAATATTAGACGAAAAATTTTAAAAAAAGATTATCAGTGCCTCATCACTCGCTTATTGGAGGCTATTGTCCATCGACGTGTATGTGAACATCGTCAGAGCTCGATCGATCAGTCACGACCTATCAATCAATCGTGTCGTAATCAAATTAAGTTACGAATAATTTACTATGATTCGAATTAATATCAGTGATAACGAATTCATCAAAATTCGGATGCGAGATCATACATTAATTGAATTTCTTTTGCATAGAAATTGCACATTATATTATGAAACCTACAATGCTTTATACTATAAAAGAAAGCAATTACACTTACTATTATTACATATACTAGATATTGCACGTTCATGTATAACAATAATATATCAGTATATTTCCAGAAGCTCAAATGAACAGATAACATTCAACCACTTTTTATCTCGTATCGGACGAGGAAAATATAAAAGATATTGTCGTGACAGGGGAGAAAGGGAATCGCCTAATGTTGCCTTATCGCAACTCCTTTGTCCCCTCCCTAATGTTATTACAGATCCGATTTACTGGCCGTTAGCTTTTGTTAATTGTTTTATTATAATTATTATATATGTGCTTTGTGTATTAACAGGGGATAATATATAACATTGTTAAGATGGCAATTTTGTTTTCGGAGATTATTCAGGATGAGGCGTTTAAGAGCGTAACTCTTACATTATTACGTATTAATTGGTTTGTAATGGCAAAGTGAAGCAAGGATATTTAAGCCCACATAAGTGGTATCCGACGGTAGTCAATTCAAATAGATTTATATATTGCAGTCCACAACTGGACAGAAGACTATTCAGTATAATATGAGCGTTGTATATAAACTGTGCCACTCCTAGATATGAGCCTTTCTCTGTATGAGAAGGATTAGGCCATAGTCCATCTCACTGGTCCTGTGCGGGTTGGCAGACTTCACATATCTTTGAGAACAGAAAGTCTCACAAAAACGTAAAAAGGTCCGGTCTCCTGACTTTTAGATAAAACCATTTACCGTTATCAGGTCCTCAGCCTACCTGGCCAGCATGTCACCTTGTGTTTACAAATACAAAGTTTGTAAGGCTCATTTGCTGCAACGGCCGCATCGCATGCAGCTTATTGCCACTTGAGGTTATTTGCTGCATGAGAGAGCTGCATCGGTAAATTTAATTCTTTGGCGCATAATCTTGTTTCTGAATCTGTCCTCTAAACGAAATCGTGAAAAAATACATCTGTTCCATACATTTTGGCGAGGTCAAAGTCCAATTTTGTATGGAACAGCTGTTTCTTTTTTCGCGGCAATGTCCCAGAACTAAAGTTGTTCATAATAACAAGTATAATTACCCCCTGAGAGGTTTTCACTATACTAAGAAACACCCAGTATATCTCATATTTTCTATATAGAGCTTAGAGGTCTAAGCATTTGTATTTTTAAACTTTCATAAGCATCACTTGATTTTTATTATAACATATATTAATTATAAGAAACGGTTATATAAGAGCATTTAATTTTTCGCAAAATGGTAATTATATAGGTATTATTAAGTATTTACATATATATTATTTTAGTGAATATGGTATCCATTAAACTTTTTCATCATATCAAAAGTGTGTCAGGATCATAGCAAATGGAAATCCGTAGTCTCTGCCTACCCCTCTGGGAAACAGGCCTGAATCTATGTATGTATGTTTTTATCATACTTACTCAATTAATGCGTCAAAAAAAATATTGCCTGTAAATATTTATTTTAATTAGTTGAGTGCTGTGGTAGTATTCCTTCAAAGTAATATTTGACCAGCACCATGATTTTTAAGGCCATATCGTCTACACAATCGTCAGTTTTATAGCACTTTATTGCTGAGCGTAAGATTTTTCAAAGCGCGCCACTAAGGCTCTGTTGCTATATCCAAGATTTTAAGATAAGATTTAACGAACAGTAGAATATTGACATATTTTCAATATGCGTCATAAATTGTTGCTTTTGCTAGCTATAATACAGTATGTCTTACTTCAATTAATCGGAGGATATCCTACGTTACATTATGCAATGTGGACTCATTCTATCAGTACCTATATAAAATATATTTTATGATGATTATATTGTATCCAAAACGCAACGTTGAAAAATGCCGAATCTCGTTCAATAAGTATCTAACAGAAGAAGAAATATTTTTTGGAATTTATTTATTCTTTTTTATTTTAATTTTAGGTTTGGACTCTGAATCTGGTCTTGTATTAAGACTTCAGAGTTAATTAAAACAATACAGCCAACTTTGTGTTCGGTCCCCAGAAAATGAATTCCAATTTATATTCAGGTATATTTCGATCACATTTAAAATTCACTCCAATCAGATAATGGAGAAATACGTTTCATCTCTTACCAAGTCTGGTAACAATAAAACTTCGTCGGTCAGTTTACCCTTTACAGTTTTGATGATTCTGCCTTACTAAATGCTCGATTTGTTTGAAATTTGTTTCTAAACTCGATCCAGAACTCCTTTATAAATTACAGTAGGTCTTCAAAATTGCTTTTTAATGATGTTTTGTGTTCTAAGATTATGTTTGAAATAACTGTTATTGTATTTGGCAATCGTTTCTGCTTTCTTAGGGTTTCTTATGTCTAATATTCTTGTTATAAGTTCAAACTCTTTCTTTGGTTAATGGTTTAAATACTTAATATAGTGTGGCGTATGTATATACGCACAGGCAACATATGACTTTACGAGGAACTTGGAATCGAACGGAGCATCGTACAACTAGCCGCGCCGAAAGCAAGCGACGCGCGAAGGCGATCGAACGGAGCATCATACGTCTAGCCGCGACGATATCAACTTTGAAAGAGGTGACGCGCGAAGCTTCCCTCTGCTTTTTATACGTGGCACTACTTTTATACTCGCGAACAGATTTCCAAGAAATCATTCGTAAATGTTAGATTTTTGTTTACTTGTCGCTGATTGGTGAAAATGTTTATTGTACACATTAGTGTTAGCGTTACTTGCATGACTAATAAATGGGATATAAGATAGGTGAAAAATTGTAAATATATTCTCAGTTGAATCAGTCTGCGTGTTTCAATATAACCCTAACGGTTACCAGCTACGGACCTGGCTTCTGTCCGCCGGCTGGTAACGCGTTAAAATAGCTTCAAAATGATTACATTAGTCAAAATATTTTGAAAATAACGTCTAATGACGATAGGTAAATAAAATATATTACAGGTTCTGCAACAGTTACAATTCATGATTTAAATTGTACTGTCACGGTTCGATATAACCTTTATAACAATTCACTTATATCCTTTTATATTAAAGTATAATACAAATTATAATTGTTAAATAAATTGCTCTAAAATATTTTTTTATACTGCGTATAAAAATGTGTTTTTGTACGGAGCAATTATAAAACTGTCGTCAGTCGTTCAACTTGCTATTTACAGTCTCAGTTACGCACTATTAGGTATAAGATATACTCAATGGCGGTTAACTATGTCTTGGTCGCCATATTTACCAAAAATATTCCATTGGCATAATACTCTGTGATTTGCCTTATAACCAACAAGTTTGTAGTACTATAATGCCAATAATAATTACATAGGTATGGTGTTGGTAAACATACCCGAAGTTCTGCTGACATTAATCTAGAATCTCCTCTCAAAAACCTTATTCTGCAAAATAATCTTACAACAACTAGTTAACATAACAATCTAATCGTGATGCAGTCACAAACAAGCTTGCTATAACATATTATTCTATAGAGGAAATAAAGACAGAAATATTGAAACGTATATTCGTATCTTTCAAATTTATGCACCTTATAAAGAAAAAACACGGAAGGCGTACCAATATCTAAATATATACCAATTTCCCCTGACTCACCGCAACCGAACAACGTAAGGTGGAGGGTAGAAGTGAAACAATTTCAGCATTGACATGTTAAGACATGTGACTCTATACCAACTTTATTTTATATAGGCTGTGTTTATAGAGCAGGTGACGGCCACCGATCCGTCTGGATCAATGGCGTAAGATTGTTTACGATATTTCGCGTAATGGGGCTTGGGAATAAGGATTGGGAGTACACGATTGAACAGTCGTGTTTGTCAAGGGATTTGGTGTCGCTCAGGGGAAAATTTGGAAATATTTGTAAAACTAATTTGGGACGGTATCTAATAATGTATGTGACTTATATTACTGAAATATGATTTAAATAATAACATAATAATACTAATGTAACTACGAGTATATACCTATAATATTGTCTTATATTTACGCGAATGTTATACATTGAAATTAAAATACTATATACGGATTTTATCGCGTTGTTTATTTATCACTGTATTACATAATTTGAAACTGTTACACTACTACTACTATTGAACTTTACTAATTTATAAGCTAATAAAATTATTTAAACTATTAAAACTATTTATATTTAAGTTTACACTTTCCCCGACGTTTCGTTTGCTTTTCAGCAGCCATGGTCACGGGGAGACTGAGTGACTGAGTCTCCCCTTTCAATATATACCTATAGTTATATTATGCAAACTGTAAATTACTAAGATTTTTGAAATTTACGCAAATGTATATACGATACAAGCGTTTTAATTCTAGTAATAGCGGTAATTGTCAAATGACAGAAAAAGGATGCACGTTGCAAACTGTGAGGTAACCGCTATTTAAATGCAGGTGTTCGAGAAAGATAGCGCGATATCTCCACTTTTTCTTACATCGACATTAAAAATATTTATTTCAATATATGCAAAGAAATTGCCACGTTGCATTTACTTCAAAAAGACATGACAAGGTATTTATGAAACAGCATCGCGCGACTTTCTTAGTTACCGCTTGTGATAAGCGTTCAATAGCAACGGTAAACGCTTTTCAAATGTCTGGGTTACTCTTTTGCTACATAGTTTTCTTTTATGTTTACGTACGTGAGAAAGTACGAGAAGTTTTTAAAAAATAATCTAAGCAGAAGTCATTATAAGGAAAATTTAAAATAAATCTGGCATAAAATCTATCACTATCGACACATTACGATTACACTCTTTTACGCGTAGGTACACATTGTATAATTTTCTTGCTCTTCGTATGAAGCTGATAATGATTGAGCTTTTCGTACGAAGAAGCAAATATGTTGTCCTTGTCTCGCGGCGGTTTCCATTAGTTCACATGCTCTGCCAGCTCAGTGTTTCTCAGAACTTGCGGGTTGTGCCATTCTCTCTTGGTGCGTAATCTTTTCAGCGCCATCCAAGCATGATGTACCACATACGACGCGCACACTGTCCACTAGAGTGTCGCCGCCGCCGCCGTGTCCCGTGTTCTCTTATATCGTCGGATTATGCCGCGTAAATCGCGAAATTCCACGATTTGTATAAACTCGTATAGAGCGTCGCGCTTTCTCTATAGCTATGATGATTGCCGTCCTCTAGCTTGTAATATGTCGGAAGTAATTAGTTTTTCAGTGCCATGATGCGTGTTCCAGTCCCTGCTTGCATGAATCGTGCTTCACCGCCACACATACGCGTACTGGGTACCTCGCTATACATGTGCGCGTGCTTCCGTAATTTGGGGCAACTCACTGTACACTGTCACTCTTCTTCATTTTTACGGCAGGCGTGGGAGTTCGCGATGCCAACGGCGTTTGCTCCTAGCTCATGTTTTACGAGATGACGCCATACTTATGCTTCAAATACACATGTCACTTAGTTTGGGGTCACCACTTTAACGCTTCGTTTTCACCGCGAGAATCTATTGAGCGTTAAATGAGCTATGCCACTGATCACAAGGTGACTCTGGGTAGTATCTTATTAAAATAATGTTCTCGAGTATAAAACTGTTCATATATTCATACTAAATCCCCGAGAGAACCTTTCAGTCTGACCAGTGCGCAGTAACTGCTCGGCCACACATACATTCACGCACACCTACGTTTTTGCTTACCTTGCACTCAGCCTTACGTATGTAATAATGTGTGTCAGCCATATGTAAGTTATTTATCCTTCACTAAAAACGTAAATTCAAGCTTTCGATTTTAAATTAACTTTAGAATAATTTTACTGAAATATATTTTCAATTATCCATATACCTTGGTAATCCTTGAACATGTTGATAGACTTTTGTATTAAATGTCAATTAGTGTATTTCGTCTATCTCTAGGACAAACTACTGGATGTGTCCTCGACTAACACGTGTGGCAAATTTGCCTGGCGATCGATTGATTAAAAAGGTATTTATGATTTGACTCGACCAAAAGTATACACATACATAGGTACATGTCTCTCGCCTATGGTCCCGAATGTGTAGCCAGAGATGTATCAGATTCCCATATTTCCGAATATGGTTTTAGGTCCCATTTGATTGAAGGTGAGTCTATTGCGTTTACTCGGCACAGCTCCAAACTGCGCGCAGCTTCTGAGAATCCCATAAAAAAACAATAACGCTTTGCCTGACCCGAGACCAAATACATGGCAGCCGCTTTTACTACAGCTGTTACAGGCTATATATTTCAACGAACATTGCCTTTAGATCCAATCGCTCCACATTTGGACCTAACGGCTCCTTCCCGTCTTAATTAAGTCGTCTGTACATAGTACGCCCAGAGCACCCCAATCTGTAGAGATAATCATCGACGGTCAACAGTTTCCCCTAGTTATCACTCCTACGAAGTGAATGCCCTGTACATTGTCAGTTTAACTAACTGGCGATATGTGACGTAATCTTTGTAGTCAGTAAGCCAACTATGTATGGTCACGAGTAGATATTCTTTTTTTTTTAAATGACAACTCCCGCACTTGCTTTAGTTCCTGTGTCGCAGGGGAATTTACAAACATTCAAACAACGGACTTAAAGAACTTTGCTGGTCTCCTAATACAGGTAATGTTTACCTAAAAGGAGTACCCCCACTACTGATTATAAAAGAGCATGTAAGAAAACTATAATTTTTTTTTATTATTATTTATAAACACCCACACTCGGACCAACTATTTGTGGTCACACAATTTTTTGTACCGTATGGGGAATGAACCCACGACACTCCACGCAGTGACCGTGGCGAGGTGACCACATAAACCACTATGTTGTGTGCATTAGAATGGCGGGGGTATGGCTACCGATGATCATGACACGTGCAGGAGAGCAAATACGAGCATAGTACCGAATGTGCGTTTGATACAATGTACAGTCAACGACATAAGTCGATTAACATTATTGAAATTAAACTACTATATACGGATTTTATCGCGTTGTTTATTTATCACTGTATTACAAAATTTTGAAAATATTACACTACTACTACTATTGATTTTATTTTACTAATTTATAAGCTAATAAAATTATTTAAACTATTAAATCTATTTATTTTTGGTTTACACTTTCCCCGACGTTTCGGTTGCTTTTCAGCAGCCATGGTCACGGGGAGACTAAGATGGTAGTTGTCTCAATGTTCCAGTGTAGTTATTTCAAAGTACCCGAACATAATTTAATCATGGGTGTTTCTATTTACGCAGAATGAGCTCAAAGTATCATGAAGTCTAGCTGTGGTTTGTTTCTTCTTGGGTTTGACTATTTGAAGTACTGGATCCCAAGCTGGTGGTACATTCCAACCATCTTCTCTATTGAAATTGGGATGTTTTTTGATTTCAATAGCCTCGCGAAGCATCCTTGGTAGGAATCGGTGTTCTTTAGCGAGAATCTGTGGTTTGTCAAATCTCAGGTAGTGGTTGGTCCCCTGTTGTACATGTTCACACACAGCAGACTTCAACGAGCGTTTGTGTTTTACGTCAGCTATGTGTTCTTTTATGCGGGTGCCTATGCTTCTCTTGGTTTGACCAATGTATGAGAGTCCGCAGTCACAATCTATTTTATAGACCCCTGCATCTTGTAAAGGTAATTGGCACTTGACGGATGGTAATTTCAATTTATAAAATACTGTTAGAAATTTGTTAATGTTCAGCTACTTATGTATTCTTTTAAATTGTTTCTTTCTTGTTTGTTTTGATTTTCTGTTTTTTTTTTGTTATTAAACATCAATTATTATAATAAGTGAGTGCCGCCTTGAGGATAGCGTGTAACGGTAGGCTTTTCACACTCAGATCAGACTTTTGAGTTTGAAATGACTACCGTAGCATTATACAAGCAATCTTCGTTAACATATTATTGTCGGCCTCGATGGCGTAGTGATTAGTGTAACCGACTGCCACGCTTGAGGTCGCAGGTTCGAATCCCGCAATACAAATATTTGTGTGCATGAACATGGATGTTTTTCTTGGTCTGGGTGTTTCTATGTATAATATGTATGTATTTACATAAAAGAAGTATAATGTATGTTTATCCATTGTCTAGTACCCATAATACAAGCTCTGGTTAGTTTGGGCTAGATAGTGTTGTGTGTATGTGGTAGAATATTATTATTATTATTATATTAAAACTATTACCAGATTTGGTTTATGGTTTTTTATGAACTTTGTAGTACCTACTACTATTTACCACTTTTCTTTTTTCTGCACGTCAAAATGATCACATTCCACCTGATGGTAAGCGATTATATAGTCCAAGAGCAGTGGCCTCCACACCATACTCATAACAGCTGAGGCGATGTTAAGACCTCTACCTTGACGTCTTGAGAAGGTGCTATTTTACGCCCCGCTTAAAGGACCCAGGATTGAAGGAAGAAGGAAACACGTGCCGTGGCAGAGAAATCCATGCCTTGATGCCATTAATGTAAGAAAAATTTAAAAAAATCCAACAAAATTGATTTAACGTGGAGACGTATTATTATTATTAGCTCTGCTCAAAATTTGTTCCAATATTGGACACGGGTCTCTTTAAGTAGAAGTCCATAATCTAGCACATTGGTCTAGTGCAGCCTGGCTTTCTTCACATATATTTAAGAACATTATGGAGATCTCTCAAACATAATTATAGGTACCTAGGTAATACAACGATGTGTTGCTTCACCGTTAAAGTAAGCAAAAATAAATACTACGCACATAATTTCGAAATGTCCGAAGTGCGTGTCGTGAGTTCAATCTGGAGATCTCTGCGCAGTGGTTTAACCGACTCCCACTAGGCTTTTGCTTTTAACTAAATTGTTATATTCTATATTATTATAAAACTATATGAAAACACGCTCTTCTTCTTCTCCCTAGCCTTTATTATTCCCAAGTCACTTGGGGTCGGCTTTCTAGTCTAAACGGATTTGCCTGGATATATATCAGTTATTACACGGAGTGACTGCCATCTGACCTCCACAGCCCGAAGGCTAACGATACTCTAAGGCTAGACCAGTGTCAGGATATTAGAGGGCACTGACTTCCCAATAACGACTGCCATATATGTTCATGGCAGCCGGGACCGACGACTTAACGTGCTCGCCGAGCAGCAGGCGATAGTTGTCAATCAATACGCACATAATTTCAAAAAGTCATATAACTTCCGAAAGTCAGAGTTGCGCGACGTGGGTCCGAACTCGAGAGCCTCTGCATTGCAGTCTGTTGGTCTCCCCACTGAGCTATCACTGCTATATATATGTCCGTTAAATATAAACAGAAAATAACTCAAATCAAATAATTAAGGGTTTCTAATCCAAACGTTATTGAACTGATAAAACTATAGTTATTTTTTATTCTACTAGCAACTTGGGTTGTAAATTACTAGTATTCTTGTTAACTCGTCGTACTACCTGCTTGTGTTACGAGCTGGTTTGCTTTGGTATCGTCATTATACTTCCATATTTCCTTCCACCAATGTGTGGTGAGAGAACGCGCGACTACTTCTGAATCTAATCTAAGTATTAAAATATATATATAATTATTTATAAAAATAAATCAAAGAAGTTAAAATGTAAGTCTATAATATAAATCAATATTTAATAACAGTAGCATATTGACGAAGTTTTAAAATGACTGATTAAATTTGCAAGCTATTACACGGCCAAATACGCACGAACATCGTTGTCAAAATATAATAAGCCCAGGCCTAAGAAAATATAATATTGATTTGCTCAAATATTGGCGCTTTTATAGAATCAACTCTTTTAAATTGTGTTTCATTATTCTCACACAATGTTGTTATTAACGAAAGGAATGATTCACGATACATTGGCCTACATTACGGCTTCAAGTACATTTCAGTTTTGATCACGGCTTCAGTACCGTTTTCTAAAATAAATAGAGGTGTTACTTGGACAAATGCTCGACGATTTAGCTACGGTGCATCGTTGGCACACAATATATGGCAGCAAGTTATAGGATACAGCGGCATGTGCTTCAAATGCGGCGAATAAAAGAAAAATAAATGTGCAAAGAAATTGTAGGGTATTTTTGTTTTATGAGAGCGTTTTCGAGCGCTGTTGCTATTAGATTCTCTGGAAATGTTGGTACAGTTTTAAAATTGATAATGAATTTGGTGAATATAGCTACATATATAAAACAGCTTGTATGTATATTCATAAAGTAGCTAAATTTTTAGTAGCAACGCTTGGAATGCGTCTGGTATATTCTCGCAAGACAGCAATACTCTCGTCAATAGTTACATGTAGCTTTATAAACCTCTGTAAACATAAAGCACTATGCATGTTACATTGAACGTCAAATTTAAATGTATGAAGGAATATTTTCATTTAAAATAGCCATATGCATGCAAAGCCAGTCTACGACAATAATAATCTCGACTAGTTGTTCACGGCAATTATTTTTAAATCAGCGTAGTTTAGGTGATAAGTGGCTAGTTTCCGTCCGGGCTACGGCCACCTGAATCCCACGGGAGCATATACATACCTATGTGTTAAGATTACGCGTGATTGAGTGCCGAACATCTTCACAAATTCTCTCTATTTATAATATTAGTAGAAAATTGGATATTGTCTATAAGGTGTTGCCATGCCGACAAAATACACCAGTTCTCAAATAATTAATTATGCAATATCTACAGGTGTGATAGTAATATTTCATGCAGTGCCATAAAAAGAAGATCTCGATCACTCAGTGGTTAGTGTAACCGACTGCCACGCCTGAGGTCGCGGGTTCGATTCCCGCACAAGTCAAACATTTGTGTGCATGAACATGGATGTTTGTCTTGGTCTGGGTGTTTCTATGTATAATATGTATGTATTTACAAAAACAAAAGGTATATAATATGTATGTTTATCCATTGTCTAGTACCCTTAGTACAAGTTCTGCTTAGTTTGGGCTAGATGGTGTTGTGTGTATGTGATAGAATATTATATTATATATTATAACTACATAGAACCCGCACATTCACTTGCCAAATTCTAATCTTTTTACCAGAAACCCTGTATGTCTCAGGATCAAATGTTACTAATATCACTCTGCGGCCTATATAAACATGGCTTCTGTGCGAAAGAAACACGTCAGTACGTGGCTACATTGTCACGTGAAAGAAGGACAAATAAACACGCTTTTGAATTAATGATATTAAGTAACAAAATGTAAGAATAAAGGAATGGAAATTACACAAAGGAAAATTATATTTTAAGTATATTAAAGATGGCTCTTAAGGATTGTTCTCAAAAACATGGCAGTTAACAAATTAAATAAATGTTCTGCTTGTTAATTAAGACCGTTTGGTATTAAAAAGAACCAACTTGATTCGTTGTAACCAATTATTTTTAATTTATATAACCTTGGGGGAGACCTTTGGTCGGCAACCCCGTCTTTGGGCTGAAATGATTAACCAACTATTTAATGAACAATGTATCTTATCTGCCGACTTGACAATGCGTCCAAGTAAAAAAAAAAATGTTGTATTCACCTATAATTAGTCGTACAATTATGATTTTGTAAAATGATATGCTTTTAGTGAATGTATTGTTGTAACAGCTGTTGGTGAATCTAATAAATAAATAAATAAATGCCTGAGTAAGTGACTAATCATGTTTCCTCTTCCCTATTAGTTATTATATTTGTCTGTTTTCTTGTACTATTTTCTATATTTCTTCAATATTGCGTTTTTCTGTCCATGACACTTTCCATGACATGTTTTCTTTATTAGAATGTAAGTCAAACGCAATTATCTACAGCACTATACATGAATAAGTATTTTGCGTTATTGACTGCACAAACTAAGTATCGCGTTGTACACTACTGTATTTAAATATCATTCGATTGTGATCAACAATTAAGACCATTGGAAGTTGAGAATTGTCTGATTAGTTGAGTAGGAAAAACCAAGACGCGACTTTTTGAAATTATGTGCGTATAAAATAATTAATTATCGCTTGCTTTAACGATGAAGGTAAACATCATAAGAAAACCTGCATGTCTGAGGGTTCTGCATAATATTTTCGAAGATATGATAAGTCGGCTAATTTGCACTCGGTGAGCGTGGTGGACTATGCTGCTGATCTAACCCATCCCAAAACTGAAAAGAGGCCTGTGCCTAGGAGTAAATTAGTTTATACACATGGCTGATTTTATTATATAAAAATAACACAATTTACTAAGCAACAGGAAGCAGTGCTCTTTATGGTTTATATCGTATCAAATCGGCCTTAGTCAAAATCTTCTGAAACGTAACATCTTCCAACTTGTACCAGTCTAAAGCGGAGACATATTCGGAACTGGCAACGTTCGAACGGTATGGATTGGCTCGCCAAGTACGATTGAGGACGTTCCGCGATACTCGCCTGATGGTATGTCGATACGGCAGACATGGTCAACGTGTTTAGAACTTGGTAGAGAATCTGATGTACTCGTCGATTCATGAGTAGTAAATGTTTAATGATATGGGATATAGCGTATGCTTAAACAAGGAGCAGCCAAATACATATCTTTTGGATGCACCGGGCATGCAGCTTTTGCTAATATGAACTAAGACCTACTACTTTATTTATGGCATATACTTACTTATTTAGCTCTTATATTCTTGAAGGGTTAGGCGGAGATGTATTAAGCTCATATTTAACTAGCTATATTTGAAGTTCCACGTAATAAAGCCAAATATATTGTCGACAACTGGTCAAATTTTCAAATTTTATAGTACTATTGTCAACTATATAACATAAAAACTGGCCCAGAAATCGAGTCTGGAACGTCTAGATAAGTCACAAACATTAGTTGAAAACACCACAGTTAGTCTTAGAGATGTACTATTGCATCAAACCCGTAACTTAAGCCTATCTTTAAAAAAATAACGGATACTAAACCAAGCTTTTGTACCTGTTATATTTGTATGAGGAAAAGATCATGATGAACGAGGCACTACTTTAAGCTATTCTGCAGATATACAACGGTAGCTTTGTATAGTTTTGATTTATCGGTTGTAAAATTGCAACAAGGGCAGACAGTTTCCTTACAAATGTGATAATAATTCGTCTCTCAAGCTACTGTGAGGAGTATTCGAGTGCTGTTGCGCGCAAGTTACATCGGGTAACTTCAAAACTATTTCTCTACAAGTTTAGGTACAGGGTTATTATTGCATCAATAAGATATTTTGTCAGTTTAGTTCAGGTCGTATTTAAGAATATTCTTATCTGATATATGCATGTATAGTGTAACACGCATTATTTCATATTATTAATTATTTTAATTGCGTTATTTACAAGTAACTAATGACTATATAATGTAATCAATAAACTTATATATTATAATATAATACACGGACCAATACGACCTACAAACCTTCAAGAAAAGAGCGTACTTCTTTTTAAAAGGCAGGCAACGCATTTGTAACTCCTCTGGTGTTGCGGGTGTCCATGGGCGGCGGTAATCGTTTACCATCAGGCGATCCGTCTGCTCGTTTGCCACCTATAACATAAAAAAAAAAAGAAAAACTTATCGATTACAATATTAATTCAACATTTTAATAAATTTCGCATTGAAATTAAAACACTTTATACGGATTTTGTTGCGTTGTTTATTTTAAAACACTTTTATTACATTACATAATTTTGATACTCTAACTCTACTATTATTGAACTATACTGAAATTAAGCTATGTAAATAGAAACACCAAAGATTAAATTATTTTCGGGTACTTTGAAATAACTAGGAACACTGCAGAACATTGCATCTTAGTCCCGTCTTATCCCGTGAACATGGCTGCTGTAAAGCAACCGAAACGTTGGGGCAAAGTGTAAACTTAAATATAAATAGACTTAATTAATTTAAATAGCTTAAATTCAGTAAAGTTCAATAATAGTAGTGTTAGAGCATCACAATTATGTAATAAAAGTGTTTTAAAATAAACAACGCGGCAAAATCCGTATAAAGTGGTTTAATTTCAATGTATAAAATTCGCGTAAACATAAGACAATGTTATGTAAATTTCGCATTGAAATATATATCATATCATAAACACAGAAACGATTTCGCATTGTTTTTCTTTAAATATAAACTATAATTTTTTCCGATGCATAAGTTTAAGATCCGATTCCGATCATGTCTTGTCTTTATGTGTTTTTCGGAACAAGTAAAGCTTATCAGTTGTTTCTGTTATCAAAATCTCAAGCAGCAACGCATCTGGTAGAAGGCTATTACGTGGTATTTTAATATGGCTGACAAAATGTGGGTGTCGTCACAAGTCTGTCTTCTTGTTCGAGCTTACACATGTGTCTATCTATAAGTGAAGGTTTCTGTGTAACATTTAATCGAGCAACCCTCTTCACATTTTAATGCCAAATAAACCTAAAATTACCTGAAGTATTTTGTTACACTAAATTTCAATTTGCTACCTCCGTACACTAAGACTAGTCGATCCTATTAGACCCTTTAGTAAATCACATTACAAGTGATGCCAATCTATAAATTAACCCATTATGTCCGATTCAAAAGTGTGTACAAGCGTGAAAATATAAAACAAAACATTCAAACCCTGTAATTTAATGAATAAACCCTTTAGAGAACTATGAAAAGCGTTCGAAAATTTAATATCATATTCACTAAAACGATGAAAAGTAAAATAAACTGCTCGCCATAATGATGTTTATAAACCGCAGAAACAAACAAATTGACTAGCAAAACCTGTTCACCATTGTTTTGGAGAACAATAGCCTAAACATGAATAGCCGTTGATTGTCGCGATGCCAACCAAATTTAATTTTGTTTTGAAGTTCGGACGGAACCGGTGTCTGCCCTCGTGTTGCTAATAATTGAATGTGTCATAACATTACTTTAAATGTTTGTTTTCAATTATTTTAATATTATTTGATGTTTATAAAAAAGGGATTTATTTGTAACTCTTTACTTGTACTCCAAAGCAAAAGTATTTACAATGAACATGTAAAAAATACAACATTTGTAACATACATATTTTTGATGCAAGTATTATATAGGACCAAAATCAAAAAACAAAAATATTAGGATTTAGAAATCGTTAAAAGCTTGTAAATATTATTCATGTATGTATGGATATTTTTCATGTCTGCTTTTTTTTTTCATTTACTTGGGTAACAAACAATATCACAATGTGTTTATTTTTTAAGTATCAGTTCATACAATATTTATAATTGTGACATCCACATCGTTTACCACTAATAAACAGATAAATGAACGTTAGCACAGTGTTGAAAGTATGTAATAGGCAAGGTTAGTTATATTAACATTTAAATAAATAAATTCAAACAAATAATTTCAATGGAAATAAAATACGATAAACCACTAGCGCGCTATGCTTAGATTTCTCAAGCAGCAATTTCATAAAGTCTTAATCTACGCTTAAAGTTCTAAAATTTCTATTTCATTGAAAATCGATAAAACACATCAATAAAATGCGTCCCGATAAGATAGACATTTAATACTTTCTAAAGAACATATGGATAGATATGAATGTGTATATAGATACGTAGATAGTTAATACAAACAAATGTAAAATGTTATAGCCGTGCTAGTCCCCAGATTAGGCAGATGTTATAAATGTTGATCTAGATAGAACGCAGAAACATAAATTTTGAAGTTTGTACATCCCGAATGGTCTAAACATAGCTGGCAAACTCGTCACGGCCCTAAGGGGAAAAGGGAGAGAGGATACATTTGTTGTAGTCTTCCCACAACATATACATGCGCTATACTACCAATCTTCCCACAACATATACATGCGCTATACTACCAATTTTCTGGCAGAAAGACATTGCCTAGGTAGTCTATTCTAGCATCTTACAATCAGTTGTTTCGCAAGCGTCTCTATACCAACAGGCCTAACTAACTTGTACATTGTCAATATTGTACATTCGATCGATATAACAGCATTTATCCAATATAAGGCTAACGACACCAATTCTCAGCACGTCTGTGAGGTGCCAGTTGGCCCGTCATTAGTTTAGCATGTCAAAGACACAGGACGGACACTGTATAGGAAACCAAAGGTTAACTTCGGATATATCTTCGATGTTCCGTGTGTGTTCAATACCGGATTGATAGTGTCGCCTTTGATGTCCGATCTCTAAGAGGAACCCATGTTTTTGAATAAGATGCAGATTTTGGTTCGAAAATGGTGTAGAGTCGAGTTGAATATAACTTTAGTTTATTGAACTTGGTTATAATTTTTAGAAATGGTAGACGTTTTATAGATAATTTTTATATAATAATATGTTTTAGGTGGCACGGTAAATTAATAAAAAAATCTGCATTAACGCGAGCGAGTCCACGGGCAAAATTTAGTGTTACATTATTTTGATTTCACTACTATATTATACGACGGACGCTTAAGAAAATAAATTATAAAAGATGAAACACAACCTCTTTTTAATCTATTATAATATTTATTTTTATACTTTCTCTGACGTTTTGATACTAAAATAGTTGCCATAAAAACTAGTTAAATGTGAATTCTTTTTGTTTTATATTATTCCTTAATCTGTATCATAATAGTCAATAATCATAACAATCATATAGTGTTCCTAGAATCCAGCGCGAGTATTTAATTGATTATAATTCTGCATTGCTTCGTCTTGATCGAGAAAAACGTGGTAAAGTTAAACTTGATCGGGTGTTATGACATACACAGATTTGATGGAAATAATGCCTGTATATCTGATAATGTTTTAAGCTGTTGACTTAGAAATAAATATGTTTAGTGGCAGTAATTATAGAATATACATCGTGTAACAGAAAGGTGTGGTCATATTTAGGCGCCACTTAATAAACCTCATGTGTAATGGAAAACCGCGACAAATAAATGCGTATACATTATTTTCACTAAGATATAGCATTTTCTTTTTATCGACTTATCAGTATCAGCACATTCTTTTTAATACATAAACAACACTAACAGCTGAGACGATGACATGCGTTTACCCGAAAATGAGCAACCGCAATTTCGAATGTGATGTAATGCGTTTGTTTAGATATTTAAATAATAAATAAATAAAACGTTTGAATTTGTCATAACATTCTAAATATTTTTTTGATCTCGTGGCATATAGAGCACTCTTGCCAGATGTACGTTACAGTCCTAAAATATGACCACACCTATCAGTTACAGGATGTTTGTTAGAAAAAGCATTTTTTATGTTCATGAAGGAAAAGCACATGCTTTTATTAATGTTAAGATTTGCGATGTAGAGGTTGAGGTTTGAGAGAGCCTTAAGTCTTACGAATTAAATCAATGCCTTCAGATAGAGATAGATTAATTGCTTAGCTGGAGAAGGTAACTTTTAACCCATGTTAAAAGCAATATTTAAAAACCTTTTATCTCTAATATTTAAAATCCGGCATAACTGACGTTCTAATTAAATAAAATACCCTTACGTATTTTATATCATAAAGCAGTAATTAAATGAAAATACATTTTAACTTTATAAAGCGAATGCCTAGAGTCTAAATATTTGTGATATAATCAAATTGTGGATTTAATGGTTTTAAAATAGGACCTAAAACTTAGTGGACGAAATATAGAAGTTATATATCTTGACGTACTTTCTAGGTTATTAAAAAGTGATATAGTACAGATACTATTAGACTGCTTGAAGTTTAATAGAAGATTCTTCGCTAAGCTTTGTTTTAATACATACAGCGTATGAGCGACTCAATACAAGAACACTAGAAACTGTTCAAAGATATTTAGGTGTCGTCTTAGACTCGGAGTTCCTATATTTATCAATTTCCATTTTCATTTCCATTCAAGTAAATTTTCGTTCTATATTTCATACGTAGCTATAGTAGTAGGTAAAAGATCCCAGATCTTAACGAAAATACTACCAATAAATTTCGTATTTCAACTAGTAAAGCAAGCACTAACTTCATCAATAATATTACATCGTGCTACTTACACGGGCTGAGGAGGCAACTCAATTTACCAATTACGAGGAGGGAGGGGTGCCCCAAGGCTCGTCACTGGTCCCACTAACAATGTTATGTAAGGAAGAATTGCGTTGCGACTGTCAATATTTGGTGCTCTCATCGCTCTGTAGGTTAAGATAAGTACAAGGTGAACTTAAAAGTGACATATCAAGATATGATGTACTAGAAATTAAACGTAGTGACGCATGCATTTGAATGCATGCGTTAGATTTGCCTGGTCTGGACACAGCACACACAGGTATAGAGTTCTCAATTATATCAATTATAATGTAAATGCTGCTATTTATCATGATCAAAACTTACTAGTCGTCCTGTTGATAAAACAGCACCTCAACCATTATCGTCTGAAACCATCTTATTTATTCTGTTTTGCAGTTTTGCAGAACTATTAATTTTATTGTTGTACATTTGACCTGTTATACTGAGAATAAACACTTTTTCTCTATTCTTTCTTTTGTCTTCTCTATAGAGCTTGAGAAAAGCTGAGATCTTTCTAAGAAAGACATTCTATGTACACTTAGGTGTAGAATGTTCGCCCAATCATGCTGTTCTATGCCTAAACGAGTATATTGCATTTGGTTAAAAAGGATTAGCTCTTTTAAATATAACTGGTAATATTATTTTTTCTTATAAAGAGAGACTTTCTCGTTCCAGACCTTCATTAATCTCCAATTTTCTGAAAATAAGAATATCATGCCTGTAAACCTTGCAAAGGTTGGTAGTCAGCCACAAGCTGACTGTAGACAAAAGGTTTAAATATATTAAAAGCATTGTATAAAGGTTAACATATTGAATACACTTTTCTCTATTTCAAAACCTATTTCGATATAAACAAAAACTATAGCATTATACGCTAAAAGAAATGGGGGAATAATATAAATATAGTGTAACCAAGTGGAAAGGATAAATGAAAGGCGATTAACGAAAAGGATTTATCGAGTGAAAATGTGGAAATGCCACGAGTGGTCGCCTAAAAGGCTGTCCTTTTAACCAATGGTCACATTATTAATGTTGGTAGGTATACAACAACCAAACCGAGTCACAGGGGAGCGTGTGGAACAGTTTTTGAATTTTACACTTGGTCAAGTTTTCATCACTGTTAATGATGATCTCTCGGTCTTTATTTATAGTGATAAAATGTTTAGTAAATTTGTCTTTAGGTGCATTTTAAGTAATATTTGTAGGGTCATGTGCTGCTATTATCTCTCTGGGGACGTGTAGTTAGGCAATCTAATTTAATCGTTAAAAGTGACTAAGACTTTAAGTTCACTTTTAGTCACCCTCAACGACCTTTACAATAGCTTCATCAAAACAGATTCTTAGATTTACTTACGTAGAGGGATTGATTGACCTCTAAGTAGACTGTCACTCGCCAGCCCATAATTATATTAATAATTATAAGCGGCGGTAACCCAATGGTTAAGGTATTGAACTTGCGATCGCGAGGTCGTATCTCACCCATTACAATACCGATGCGAACCAACTCCTAAAGTAAACCCAAGTTTTGCTGGAAGGATTAACAATAATAATAATCATTTGTTACCCAAGTAGCTAGAAATCCAAAAAATATAAATAATGATTTACGCCGATCCAGTGCTATGTAAAAGAAGAACAAATTCGCCTTTGCATTTATTTTAACACTCTAGATTAGGGATAAGTACACTATATGTATGGCGCGATGGGCTGAGTGGTCACCTTACACTGTTGGAAGTGTTCCAGGTACAACTTGGGATGAAAAATTGTATAATGTATTCATTTAAATTGAAAATTGTTACGAGTCGAGTATATTTTTTGTAAAATTAAACTATCTATTAAATTTTATCGATCGAATATAGCACGCATGTCACACGATTGCATAGATTGGTTTCAAATACGTTACAAATATACAGTCAAACGAAAATGATTATTTAAATTGGAAGTCTAAAGTCGCAACCCTCATAAACCATTGCCGTCGATAACAAGCGAAATACTCGCCTTGGGCGTATGCGGAAATTGTAATTATAATTAGGGAGTTTTCTTGAACAAAAATGTATCCCTCGGGCCAAATTGAAGAGATACACAACGTAAGATATGAATACTGCTGGTTTTAGAGGCGTCTTTTTAACTTCAGTATTGAACGGGAGTCGTGTTAAGAGGGGTTTTTAGTTGACAATTTAGATGGGGAGACCAACAGACTGCAATGTAGAGGGTCTCGGGTTTGAACCCATGTCACGCAATTCTGACTTTCGGAAGTTAAATGACTTTTTGATATTATGTGCGTATTGATTGAAAATTAATTATCGCCTGCTCCGTGCCTCGGAGAGCACGTTAAGTCGTAGGTCTCGGCTGCCATGAACATCTATGGCAGTCGTTATTGGGAAGTCAGTGCCCTCTAATATCCTGACACAGGTCTAGCATTAGTGTATCGTTAGCCTTTGGGTTGCGGAGGTCAGATGGCAGTTGCTACGTCTAAAAACTAATATCCAGTCCAATCCGGTTAGACTAGAAAGCCGACCACAAGTGACTTGGGAATAATAAAGGCTAGGGAGAAGAAGAACTATGATTTCTCACACAAGTTTTTGTGTAAAAATTGTAGAAATCTTTTATCATCTTTTAAGTAAAAATGCACATACTGATTGGGTACCATCGGTTTAAACAGACTTGATTGCTACTACTAGTATTAAAACAACTACAGAATAGTACCTGCATGTTTGGTATAAAGTATGAATTTTTGAAATATGCATGTACGGCTTAGCGTTCTTATTAATTACACTATTGGATGGTGCAATATAACAATATATCTTTTACCTGAATAATACAGGATAATAAAAAACCTGTTCTTTCCAAAAATCGGATCAGTTTAATATTCTTTTAATTTTTCGAAATACTTAATTGTCTTACGTTTACGCGGATCTTATACATTGAAATTAAATAACTTAATACAGATTTTATTGCGTTATTTATTTTTATAAAATACATTTATTACTTAACAATAGTAGATTAACGTTTCAAAATTATGTAATAATAGTATTTTATTAAAAATATTAACGCGATAAAATCCGTAGAAAGTTATTTAATTTCAATTTAGAAATACTTTCTGATTTCATCCTCTATTACGCATGGGATATCACCTCTGTACTAAGTTTGTATAGTATGGTTGAAACGTTATGTAAGTATCTCGAATACCTACAGCTTAACAATATAATGTAGGTACATATCCATACAACGCTTTCCGGCCCTGATTATCATAAACTTGGGTGGCTTTACTTATCTTACTGCATGCGCTTAACTGGAACTCCAATGTTATTCCACCAGTTCATCAGCATAGTAATTCCTTCCTAAATAGTAATCTTAGATATACACATTAAAGTAAGCGTAGTGAGGCCTCCTTGGGACCGTAGCGTGACTTTGCTTGCTTGTCCCAGATTCATACAACTTATTTTTGAGTACATGGATACATATTATATTTATTGACTGCACGGACGTAGTGGTCTATGTGATCGCCTCACCACTGGTTCTACACCGAGGGTTGTGGGTTCGATCCCCATACGGGGCAAAAACACAGTACAGTCCTTTGTACAGTCCCCCGCAATACAGAAATTATAACGAGAGCGAGAGTTGTCTTTAAAGAGAGATATGGTAGAGAACGGTGCTTTCTTTTTAAATATTGGTAACTGTTGAGCTACTTCTAGTATACTTATTGAAAAATAAATTATTTTTATTTTTTACATCGCTAATTTAATAATAATCAATCGTATGACTTGCTTAACGCTAAGCTGTCATTTGCTACTGTATATGGCCAGCAATGAATTCTTTCCTTATTTTGAGGGATTGAAAACGTAGCCCTGTGGATACCATCAATACAATTGCGTTAAACTTCGTTATGCTGTGAGAACTTGTGAACCTCAATAACTATTGAGGACAAGGCGAGCTAGTAACTTATTATTAAAGACTAATTACTTCATGTGGGCGATGGATTCATTTCATTCATTTGTGGTATTTAGTACTTTTACTGGGGCTAATTATTATTTGCACCCTTTGCCCTCTTGTACACACTACTATAATACTATTAAACTTTATTAATTTTAAGCTAATTAAATTATTAAAACTATTTATATTTAAGTTTACACTTTCCCCGACGTTTCAGTTGCTTTTCAGCAGCCATGGTCACAGGGAGACTAAGATGGTAGTTGTCTTAATGTTTTAGTGTAGTTATTTCAAAGTACCCGAACATAATTTAATCATTGGTTTTTCTATTTAAGCAGAATGAGCTCAAAGTATCATGAAGTCTAGCTGTGGTTTGCTTCTTCTTGGGTTTGACTATTTAGTAGTTTAATTTTAATGAATAACATTCGAATAAACAGAAGACAATATTAAGAAAAACATCGTGTCTACAAACTAAAATCGTGTAAACAAGAGACTAAGAGTACCTCATGATGTCCCCAAAGATATGTGAAATTTGCTAATCCGCAAGTCTACAATATTTAGCCTCTCAACCAATCCAGTTATCAAAATACAAAAAAGCCATTCAAACAAAAGAAGACTATCATAGCAAAAATTACGTTTTAAATAGTCTGGTTAAGCTCGGATACCGGCGTCCTAGCGTTGGTTGAGAGGTCAAAGAATTCTTCATAAATTAAATCATTTTACTATTTTGAATTATCTTAATTAAAAGTACTTTTCCTAACATCGCAGTTGCGAATAAAGTAGACCTGTCGACTATCTGTCGGAAAAAGCCTCAAAGTAGTTTAATTTCAACCAGTATAAACAGTAAAGAACTACAATTTTAGTGTAAGTCAGGTAAACATAAGACAATATTAATACCAAAGCTTATTAAAATATGCAAACACAATTTGCCTACAACAATAAACTAGGTGTCGTATCCTCCAAAAACGTAACAAAGAAATATAATTTATACTACGCATTATACCGCCAATTTAACGATATGATAACAAAAAAATAACACCATAATAATGTGTAACGTAACCTAAACAAACGTACTATAATGGCGGATGGCAGCCATGTTTATTTTGGCGGCCGTGTCAAACATGACCGGACGGGGATTATCCGGGTAGTGAGGGCCGGTTGCGGGAAAAAATTGACCGGGATATATATTGCCGGCGATTTTCAATGGTTTTTGCATTCATTTTTATTGTACGTACGAAATGGTTTGTTTGGATTTTATTTCGGTGCTAATCTGGTGAAAAAATGTTTGTGTGCACTCGTTTTGTGATATCCAATGAAATACAGGAGTCATTAGGGAGCGTGTTTTCCAACGAGTAAGAAACTGATGTTATTGTTATACGCTATACAAAGAATGAAATAAATAAAAAGGTATGATAATGCTTATTAATATTATAAACGCGAAAGTTTGTATGGATGTATGTATGTTTGTTACTGTTTCACGCAGAAACTACTGGACCGATTGCGATGAAATATTTTTAACGATTGGTATGTAGATAGCTAGAGACCTGGATTCATACATAGGCTACTTTTTATCCCGATATTCCCACGGGAATGGGACTTACGCGGGTGAAACCGCGGGGAAAAACTAGTATATAATATACATACTAGCTTTTGCTCGCGACATCGCTCGCGTCAATGGGTTAATAGGTTGACACTCTAATCACCTAGTGGTATGAAATATACTTTATCTATTCTCATACCTACTAAATATACTTAAAAATGTCATAAAAATCGGTCGAGCCATTTCGGAGGAGTGCGACCACAAACACCACACACGACATGAGATTTTTATATATATAGATTTTAATAACACTGCTCTTCGGTTCTGTAGTTATTATATTTAGTAAAAGGATTTTCTGGTTGTTCTAGATTTTAAACTATAATAATAACATTTATTTTAACAAAAAATAGCTTTAGGTCCTAGATTACAAGGGTTGAGACTATTGCTATCTACTGAGCACATCCAGACTCCATGCTACTAATGAGAATTGTTAGGCAGAAAAAAAAGTTTGCTCTTTTGCCTAAGAATCAACAACTTCACTGCACGAACATATGCATACATAGTCGCTTGTTAATGCCACTTGATCAAGAAGGCCAACAATAGAGTACTTATATCTACCCACTTATCGATTACACATAAGCAGTTAAGCAAATAATCTAATATTTAGCCTAAACGAAGCCTTATTTTCCGCGTAAGAAAGGCTAAATAGGTAATTATGTACAACATGATTTGTTCGTAGGCGATATATTTAAGTCTTTATTTATTTTATTGTATACAAAAACAGCTTAGTCTTTTTATGAAAGTGGTTATGGACTATACTCTGCCTGATAATAGGCAGCCATATAGTCTACGAGCAGATCGTAATCCTCAATACAAATGAAGAAGTGCCGAGACCCCTACTTAGACGGCCTAAGGTAGTGCTTTTTCACGCCCTTCTTGAAGGACCCACGATCGAAGCAAGAAAGAAACACAGGTTTTGGTGTTAAGCGATTGTATTTATTACACTTTATATAGATTTATAGTTTCACGTCCATATGTAAGGTGTATTACATTCACATTTATCCATAATAATCGTTTTAGTAGTAAGTAATAGTTTTAGGAGTCTTTTACCATCCAAACACAGTTCCAGAGAACTGTGCTTCATAGGTGGAAGAAGGCTGCTTCATGCTTCTATTGAGGCTTTTGCAATGCAGTTAAATATTTGAAGTATGCTTACGGTTACCTTTATCATTGCATCAATTGCCAAGGATGGGGTGTTCGCTCTTACCCTTCAAACCAAAATTAATCACTCCTTCATTTCAGAATAATTGACTCCCACGGACGTTTACGAGAATGTACCCTGCCATGGCTTTTCCAAAAACTACAGAATCACCCAAGAAGAACATAAAGAGTCTTTTGCAAGGTTAGAAAAGTGCAAATAACATTCCTTACGCTACATATGTCTATACGCCATCATAATCCTTTATCATGGTTTACATGGAGCCACACCGTTTTTACGATAAGGGTAAGGCCTACAGGCCACGATAACCCTTTAATATTATTAATATAATTTAATATAATTTAATATAATTTAATATTTAATAATATAGTCTTCATGTAACCAGACCTTTTTCTTCTTTGAAATGGCGAATCCCGCCCTTGGATTATATTCTGCGTCACAAGAGACATTACAAACATTCAAGCAACAGACACAAAGATCTGTATGCTTGTTTACTACCATGAGGCCAGTAGTGTACGCGACTGCTGTGCATGGGGTCTTAGGTTTAATCTTCGGATCTAGCAAAGTATTTTCCAGTTTTCTCTCAAGAAATTTTCAGTAGCTGCTCGGAGTCTGGGACTGTGCCAAGTAAACGACAATGGACTAGCCCTTGTTACGTAGGACTTCAAAATAATATGTATATATGACTGTACCAAGAGTTGTGGGTTTGAATCCCTCACGGGACAAAAATCTGTGTGATCCACAAATGGTTGTTCCGAGTCTGGATGTTCTTTGTGTCCGTTGTTTGAATGTTTGTAAAGTCCCCCGCAACACAGGAATTATTCCTAGAGTGGGAGTTGTAATTTTTTTTATAGAAACTGACAAAAGTTCGCGATATGTAAGTGTAATAGCACTTCTGCCTAACCTTTTGGGAATATAAGCGTGAGATTATGTATGTATAAATCGTACATCCAGCTTTACTATATAGATATAAAACTAGATGTCTAGAAATGAACCAAGCTCTTCAGAACAATACAGTAAGAAGATTTGACCAAATATTGTATTTAGCTTCACACGAAGATCCAATACACTTAATCCCATCTTAAGTATTACACGAGCACGAATAGACATTTATTAATACCTCGTCGTAAAGTCTATCACAAAACGGCTTTTTTAATTATTAATACGATACAGATAAAGATTTGCTATTTGGTCAGAGTAAAACAATCAACTCGGACCCTACTCTGTTACTGTCATGTACAATCAAATGCTAGTACTTCGAACGAGAATACCAATTATATTGTACATCTACCTACACTCTTATCAAGATATAAATAAGGTTGATTTTTGTTGGGTTTAGCAGTATGTTCAGAGTAGCAAATAGGCTATTTATGTTACAACTGAACGTTAGAAAACAAAAGAAAGTTGCCGCTACGTTTGATAGACACGTTCTATTTCGAAGTTTTGTGCATTCATATTATGTTTTTATTTGTAAGTTCTTGATTGAACGATATCGAATACAAAGAAGTGATTTTATTCGAATGCCTCCGTGGTGTAGCGGCAGTGAATGCGATTGCTGTGAGGTTTGAGTTTGAGGTTTTGAGTTGGAATCGCGAGTCGGGCCAACAAAAATTTATTGAGTTCCTCTGCTAAGAAATCCTAATATCTGCCCGGAGTTAGGCAGTTGGCATTGTTAGACACCCCTCGGAAAGCAAGTAAAGCCTTTGGTCCTGCGCCTGATCTCTCTCCGATCATGGCAGTTTGCCGTCCTATTGGATCATGAGAGTTAGGGCATAGAGAGTGCACTTGTGTTTTCGCACACATATATTTTAGTGCACAAGGCACTAAGCTATCTACTGCGGAGATGGCCAGTCACTCTTAAATTTGATCGCCGTGAGCGAAATTCGGTCTCCAGGACAATATTAGTATTTCAAAATGCCTAATTCCGATTGCTTGATTTAACCATTTCCCTAATTGTTTAAAGATCTATTTCTAACCAAATACCTACATAGGATATGTTAGATGATTTTCTTGAATATATTATGAATATAAGCCTTTTTTGGGACACATAAGGTTTGCACTAATTCTAATGTTAACATAATATTGATGTCACTAACAAGGCAATGACATTGACGACTTCGTCTGTTTGCCCAACATTCGCACAGACCTCATCCATTTCCTTCCATTCTTTTTTGTATAGCGTGCTATCCTGATCCATGTTTTCCTACAATCGCTTTTAATTTCATCTTTACTTCTTCGAAACTGTCATCCACGTTTCCTTCTGGTGTTTTTTGGATACCAGAGTATTATATTTTTATTATTTTCCATTAGAAATAAAAAAATATAATACTCTGGTTCCTAACTAAAGTGAAAATGGACAGGCCACATAATAAGATATCAGTTTATCTTATTATGTTTAGTTTTTAACCCCCGACGCAAAAACGACGGGGTGTTATAAGTTTGACGTGTCTGTGTCTGCGTGCGTGTTTGGTCCAAGATGGCCGCCGCCAAAAAATGGCGGATTATATATTTTTTCACAACTCCCTCAATATGAGTATTAAATGAAAGGGCTTGACAAAGTAGAATACTATATACTAAGATAAATTTCAAATCCAAGATGGCCGCCACCACAAAATGGCTATTTACATTTTTGTCACATCTCCCTCAATATGGGTATCAAATTAATTATGGTTTTTTAAATTTTAAATTTGTTGTTATATTTCACATTAGTTGGATACCAGAATATTATATTTCTGTTCTATTTATTAGTAGTAATGGTCTCGGCACTTAATTCCTTTCATAGTTCAAGCGAACAAAGCGTACTACATACAATTTGACTGCACGGATGGCGTATTGGTTTGTATGTCACCGCGTCGAGTGTTGTGGGTTCGATCTCCACACGGATAAAAATTTGTGTGACCCACAAATGGTTGTGCCGAGTCTGGGTATTCTTTGTGTCCATTGTTTAAATGTTTGTAAAGTCCACACAGGAGTTATTCCTAGTGTGGAGGACTTTACAAACAGGTTGTCTTTTTTAAAAAGAAAAAGAATTAAGAGTTTCACGTATGCTCCCGAAGATAACCATTAATACTACTACAATATCTCTCATATAACATTTTTCATTATACTTACATTTAATTTCAATTTGGCTACATATTAAATCTTAAGTTTAGAACAAGAAACAATAAACAACATCCCTCCCATTACAATAATACTTGAGAGGGTGCCCTACCATTACTATAGCAATAAAACCCGTAACATAGATGATGTCTATCATAGAACACTGTTAAGCGATGCCCCTTATCGTAAATGTATATACCGATTGTTTATAAGTTTGCGTACACATTATAAAAAAGATTAAACGTATAAGTAATTACTAATTAGATAGTGCTTGTTTGAAGTTAATAAAATTATCGAATTCAAATAAATAATATGATATATTCGATCATCCCTTCCTCTACGACTATCCCAGTTTATGATATAGCGTTCCTTTACACCAACCGATTAGGCTATAATAGAGGAGCCGCTGTACCTTCCAGTGCCCGAGAGCACCTTCCGGGACCAGTTATATACAGGTCTTGTCCCCAAATCCCGACTCTCCACCCTAACCTCAGAGATCCGGTTCTCGTAAGCGAGCTACCTCGTGCCCAAGTGACACTACCTATTCTCCAGATAGGTACCGGAGCAATAAAGCCGCTCACTACTCGCAACTCAAAGGAGTTGCTAACGATAACCTCGCTGAAGCCGACGGAGAAGCCGCCTCCCATATCTCCAGTATGGTACCGGAGCTGTGTAAGGCACGCTCACTTCCCGACATACATCCGTATGCCTACCCAAATAGGCCTACAAGCCGGGTGTGGCCCGAGTCACTCCAGCTATGACTCTTACTTGCTGAGCAGGCAAGCTCCCGAGATGCGTTGCGGCAGTGAAAACACACTGCCACTTCGCTAAAGGCAACTCCGTGCCTCATGCGACCGACTGGTTCGCACTGGCCGCGTCTGAGTCCGACGCTCGAACGCAACGTGCTTGCCGAGCAAACGAACATGTCGTCCTCAGCGGCCAACCACATACCCCTGCGAGTCCAACTCCAATGTCAGGCACCGCGCACTCTAGTCAGCGGTCGATAGAACACGCCTTTCGAGGCGCAGTGGGCTTCCTGACCCCGCAGTACCCTGGTCCAAAGGGGGAGACCCGTAGTTCTCCCCCCGAAACCCTATCTACTCGGGTCCTGAAGATAGGGACAGATATATTCGATCAGTCGTAGTCGAATGCGCATATGTTAGTTTTGGATAAAGGCGGCCTCGATGGCGTAGTGGTTAGTGTAACCAACCAAAAAAGTGTCGCGGGTTCGATTCCCGCACAAGTCAAACATTTGTGTGCATGAACATGGATGTTTACGTATGTATGTATTTACAAAAAAAAGGATATAATATGTATGTTTATCCATTGCCTAGTACCCATAGTACAAGCTCTGCTTAGTTTGGGCTAGATGGTATTGTGTCTATGTGGTAGAATATATTATTCTTATTATGCTTCGATTTTGATGCGATGTGAGAGTAGGTAGGAGTAGGTAGTAGGTACCTTTTATTTCGCCATTAACAATTATGTTGGTGTAGTATTAAATGGCTGATTATTAAAAGCTTAGCAGCTTTTAGAAACATCCAACAGACGTCCACTGCTGGACATAGGCCTGCCCAAAGTTTTTTACACAAACCGGTATTAGAAAAATACTGCATATTAAATCCACAAAAAATATGTCAATATACTTACTATTCCTATTATATATAAACATAGTGTCTTGGTAACTCATTCTTTCTTAAGATATAATAATATAAGTCCTTATTAGTAAGCAATTCAAAATTAAACTCATGCGTTATTTATGAAGTTGCTGCCCTTGCGGTTTAACCACGTTGATGCTACTGCATCGCCCTCGGGGCGTGTAGTGTGATGTTATATGTATATCGTAAATCATTTCACAATAAAGAGACTATCTATAGCATAAAGCATTTTCAATTGAAATTAAACTACCATTTTAATTTGTTTTTTCTTAGAGAATAGGGTGTTAAAGAAAGCGACTAATGTCTTAAGCTTTATAATAATAATATCGTTGATAATTAAGATAAACCAATGAGGCTGATGAGCTTTTGCCACCCTGGGACGAGACGTATAGCAGTCGGCAGTCAAAATTACCTACTATTTAGTATTACATATACTAAATAGTAGGTAATTTAGATTTGCAATGATGGATGCCCAGCCTAAGCTGACATATCAGATTACTTGTATTTACATGGAGTAGCACGACGCCTTCAGGTATAACTAACGGTGAACTATAGCTGAACTAATTGGCTGTCAATTAGTGTCTCTGGCCTCTGAATATCGGTGGAGGCAGCCTTAGGCGTGGTACTAAGGTTGTGTACACACTCCGAGGAGTAATCGAGTCTCTTAGTGTAAACAGTTTAGATTATCAACTGCAGTGGTGTATGCACAAGTTCAGTATTTATTACGATAAAAGTTTTTAGACTATCGTGATTTGTACACATACTTAATTTAATGTTAGACAGTGCGAATATAAATAATAGTGATCAAGTGAGGGTAGTTGCCGAAATCCGCACTTCACGAAGGCGCCACTGAGCTCACATCAGTCAACCCGTGACCACGATCGATGCAATTCGGTCGAAACGTCGGGCAATCAATAGATATTTATTACCTTTTAAATACTTTATCGCGAGTAAGACCCGTTGTCTAACATAACATATATTAAGTATTTAATACGATGCCGAGGAAACTTGCTTTTAGATTGAAAATGTAGGCACTTATGTTAAAGAATTTACACTTCCAATCTATCGTTGGGTTATTTGTTTCAATGAAACGTTTTGCTGATTTGTGCTTTCTTAATAATGTACACAAATCTTATGATTATCTAATTTATTTCATCTACAAGTATATCACTGAAGTGGTACGTAGAGGTGTATTCAAGTTCAAGATCAAGTTCTTTATTTTGTGTCCATTGGTTTTACAAGGTGTTAAGTTATAAAATATACCAACCGTCTATGTCCCACCAGAAGGTATATAAAATATTAATTGCAACAAATATTACTATAATAAATCTATGGTAAATATTATAAAATTACACATTAAATATAAATATACAATACAAACATTGAATTTAAAAGAAGAAATTCATATACATAGTGAAATTAATATAAAATACAATTATAATAAAGAGAATGTCAGATTAAAATAGTCAATATATTAGTAACATTAAATTAGAGCTTATCGTTAAGGTCGAAGTGACATAACCGTGATATACCGCAAGTAGTGCAGTTTGATTCGCGATTTTACCTAGAAATAATAATAGTGCATAGGAAAACTTATTGAGTTCATTACAAACATGTTCATGTGTTTGCCTTGACATGTCACTGTCGAGATTCAACCCTAAAATTTTCGTTACATTTTCGTGACATCGGTTCTATCTACTGATTTTTCCTTGTAATTTATACGTACAAATGAGTGGAGTTTCTATCGTAATTGAAAGTCGTTGTCACTGTAGTTGTTAAAATATTGATTTTAAATTATTCGCACTTAGCCACTCAATTATTGAAATCAAGCTATTGTTTAAATCTTTTTCAATTTAGTTGATGCATTCATTGTTAAATACTACTGTGCTGTCATCGGCGAACAAATACATATGGTGCTCAGTCACACTCGGGAAATCATTGATGTAGCAGCGGTCCTAGGACGCTCTCTTGCAGCACGCCGTAAGTAATTATCCTTTCATTACAATAATAGGCAATTTCCATTTTTGTTTTAAGGTTTAATTGATTAATTTTTTCTGCTTCTTAAGTATAACTGTAACAAATCCAACATATTCCCCCTAATGCCATAATGATATAGTTTTATTAATAGTAATTTATGGTCTACGTAATCAAAAGCCTTGGTCATGTCCATGTATAGAGACATGACCTGTTGTCAAGACTATGATGGATTTTCTAAGAAATTATATGTGGCCATATTTATAGTTCTGTTTTTCTGAACCCATTTGTTCTTCGCTATATTTTCTTTTTAAAATAGTCATTTAAACAAGTACGTAAGTATTCTCCTACTACATATTTTTGAAAAATCTGGTTTTAATGCCACTGGCAATTTATTAATGTTTGTTTTGTCTCCTTTTTGCTGTAATGGCTTGAATGCTGTAATCTCTCGACCTCTCGATGGCAAATCCAATGCCTTATACCTTGGGCTACCGTCACTTCAAATATATGTTTATTACGATTTCACGCCATAACTACTTACGAGGGTGCGTTTTTAAGTTCGCGGAATGGAATAGAAGGGGATGAAATAATATTACAAAATTATTTTTCCTTTTCAATATATTCACCTGAAACCCTAATACATTTCTCAGATCTATGAATTAACTTATGAATACCTTCATAAAAAAATGTTTTGTCTTTCTCTGAAAAATACGCCGAAACTGCATCCTTCACTTCTTCATCGGTTGAAAATTTCTTTCCTCGAAGCTCTTTTTTCAGATTTGGAAAGAGATAATAGTCGCTGGGAGCCAAGTCTGGGCTATAAAGGTGGGTGATCAATGATATCGAAGCCCACCTTGTGCAAAGCAGCCAACGCAACTCGACTCTTGTGAACAGGAGCATTGTCGTGCAAGAGCAGGACACCTTTGGTCAATTTTCCTCTTCTTTTTTCTCTGATTGCCTCTTTTAACTGCTCTAAAATTGAAGCGTAGTGTTCTCCGGTTATGGAAACACCTTTTTCTTTGTAATCAACCAACAAAATTCCTTCTGTGTCCCAAAAAACTGTCGCCATGAGCTTTCCCGCCGATTGCGACACCTTGAATTTCTTAGGCGGTGGTGTACCCTTTTTATGCCACTGCATGGAATCTTGTTTAGACTCAGGTTCATAGTGATGAACCCAAGTTTCATCCCCAGTAACAATTCGCTCCAAAAAACCATCCTTGTCTTCATTACACTGGCTCAAAAACGCACGCGAACACTCGACGCGCTTCTGTTTTTGAGGCGGTGTGAGCATTCTAGGCACCCATCTTGCACTGACTTTTGTCATGCCGAGATGATCATGGAGAACCTTGAAAATGGTCGTTTCAGATACTCCAACCATCTCTGCGATTTGTTTTTTCTTCAAACGTGCATCCTCCAATATTAATTTTTCGATTTTTTCGATAAGATCTGGAGTGGTGACCTCAACAGACCAGCCAGGCCGGGAATCGTCTTCAATTGATTCCCTGCCTTGCTTAAAGAGGTTGTGCCACTTGTATACCATGGTTTTTCCTGGACAAGAGTCCCCGTATACAGATGACATCTCTTCCAAAATGGTTTGAACATTTTTTCCTTGCTTGGTAAGGAACTTTATAACGGCGCGGAACTCGATTTTCTCCATACTTCACAATTTCTTCCAGATTGAGTTGCTTGAGGGACGATAGTTCAAAGACTAATGACCTCATTATGATAATACTCGGTATATATACTAATTATTAGTTGCTAAACACGTTAGTGACTAAACAAGCACCCCCACCACCTTCCATACCCTCCATTCCGCGAACTTAAAAACGCACCCTCGTACATCGTGCAATTTGCATACACGTTTTCAGGGGTACAGCACTTTTTACGACATAGGGTACCTTTCATCCCGAAAAAGTATTGTTACTCACCTAATCAAGCCTAACCTACATTTATGCAAGCTGATCCGCTGGCAAAATCTAGAACCTAATAACTCGAATACGTAGAAATGGGTACCAACAGAATTCTGTTCCCATTTATGTGTATAAATAAAACACACACACTATTGTAGTAAATTCAGTATTCCTCTATTTTAGTAAGCAATCACTCATGGAGCCACTGTTTTATAGATATTTTACGAGGGTTATAAACTGTTATCAAACCGTTCACTTGGCCTGATTACTGTACATAATTACAAAGTGTTATTGGATTAGTTTGTTTCTGATGGTGATGTTGACTACGTTATTGACGTCATCAATTATAACAATAGATAATTATTTTCTAAAGCATGTATTGAAGTGAAAACTTCATTAGGCGCGTTGAGCACTTTTAGGGTCAACAAAAATCATGGAACTCGTGTCATCGTCACCGAACGCGTTTCATGAGCTATATGTATACTGTGTATATATGTGTACTTTTTGGGTGAACAAAAACCGTGAAATTCACGTCATCGTCACTGCACGCTAGTTTTCACTTCTATCGGCATTCCCCAAAGACTGCCCCGCGTGTTTTTTTTTTGTAGTAAATCTGTGTCGCAGATTATTTTACAAACATTCAAACAACGGACAAAGTATACCCAGACTCATAATAACTGTTTGTGGATCACACTAATCTATGTCTCGAATCGAGATCAGACCCATAACACTCGACGCAGTGGTAATGGCAAGGTCATCACTGCAGCCTCTACATCATCCGTGCCGTCATAGTAGTTTAGTTAATACACTTTAAATGACGTAACATACAAAACCTTTTCTAAAGTCTGTGGTCTATATAGACAACCTACTTTTTGATATATTATGTCAAAATATAGGTCAGAGGCTAATAGGCATGTTGATTAAAAAAAGTTTTTAGTCCATCTTTAAGACTAGCATAAAATAAAGGACACGTATTTTTACTTTTGTCACACAAACTAATAATAACGAAGATACAACAGGTTTAAATTTCGTGTTACGTCACTTGTCGGTACAAATTTTATAGGACAGTGACATCACAAGCCCCCTCTCCCGAACTTTAATGCGTTATATCTTAGTAAATATTTCATGTTTTGTTAAAACAAAGAATAGGTATCCAATATATTTTGCTAATCTAAAAGATGTACTAATTTGAATCACTTATTTTTCACCCTGTCAACATGCCTATTCTCGCATTAAAATCTATTCAAAATAGAGTTAAGTTTTAGCCTCACTATATAAATATGTGTAACAAATGGTATTCATCTAAATTAAAATAAACTTCTAATGTGAATATAATTTGCATTTCAGTTAACATATTATGAACTCTACTACTAAATATTTTTATATATGAAAAGGTATTCAACAAATGGAAATCGTATTAGTAAAGTCCTATATTTCTGTAATGGCAAGATATCTATTGCTTTGAATAGGGACACCATAATCTTTATCCTTTTCGCTGACAGTACAGTGAGTTTGCAGTATTGGTTATGCGCTAATGATTCCCTTGGTGATATAAGCTTATTTTATCTACGGTAACCGAATACTACCAAGCGGGTCGTATACTGCAAATATGGCTGCCCATTGTTCATTTGTTGTTATTACGTATCTCATTATATTATATTGGCTTTTGCCTTCGGCTTTGCTCACATAAAATTAGGTTAGGTAATTTAGTAACAGTAGTTTTAAAATAAAATATAGCCTTTATTACTTGGTGGTAATATAGCTTGATTATGGTAAAATAAGTTTTTTAAATTGGTTGAGTAGTTTTTGAGTCAAATCTTTGCAAACAAGCAAACAGATATCAAACCTTTCCTCTTTATAATACTATGGTATAGATATAGAAAATCTGTGGTGTATTGAATGAGTATAGGAGTTGTGTAAAGTGGTGTTAGTATTAAAAAATAATAGCAATATTCCTACTGTTGTGTTTCGTTTGGTGAGTGAGAGTGCCGCAGGCCCAATAACCCTCTTACCCCTTCCCGCTCCTTCTCCTTCCCACTTCCTTTTTTTCCTAAACGGTCGGCAACGCGCAAGTGATGCCTCTGGTATTGCAGGCATCCATAGACTGCGGTGAACACTTACCATCAGGTGGGCCGTATGCTAGCTATCCAAAGCAGCTGTACAAAAAAAAACTCAAAGTACTCGTGAAAGTAGCTTTGGAAACAGGCGTAAGACCTGCGCTCGTCGTATTCAGTGTTGTTCTAAAATCGAAATATTCGGTAAATTTTATAAGATTGCTGCACGAAAGCAGCGCTCATGCTGCGAACGCCAGCCATGGTAAAATTTCAGATACTGTGCAACAAAAACAGTAGATTTTAAATTAATAATATTATAATATTGTCTTCTGTTTACGCGAATGTTATTCATTGAAATTAAACTACTATATACGGATTTTATCGCGTTGTTTATTTAACACTGTATTACAAAATTTTGAAAATATTACACTACTACTACTATTGATTTTATTTTACTAATTATTTATAAGCTAATAAAATTATTTAAACTATTAAATCTATTTATTTTTGGTTTACACTTTCCCCGACGTTTCGGTTGCTTTTCAGCAGCCATGGTCACGGGGAGACTAAGATGGTAGTTGTCTCAATGTTCCAGTGTAGTTATTTCAAAGTACCCGAACATAATTTAATCATGGGTGTTTCTATTTACGCAGAATGAGCTCAAAGTATCATGAAGTCTAGCTGTGGTTTGTTTCTTCTTGGGTCTGACTATTTGAAGTACTGGATCCCAAGCTGGTGGTACATTCCAACCATCTTCTCTATTGAAATTGGGATGTTTTTTGATTTCAATGGCCTCGCGAAGCATCCTTGGTAGGAATCGGTGTTCTTTAGCGAGAATCTGTGGTTTGTCAAATCTCAGGTAGTGGTTGGTCCCCTGTTGTACATGTTCACACACAGCAGACTTCAACGAGCGTTTGTGGTTTACGTAAGCTATGTGTTCTTTTATGCGGGTGCCTATGCTTCTCTTGGTTTGACCAATGTATGAGAGTCCGCAGTCACAATCTATTTTATAGACCCCTGCATCTTGTAAAGGTAATTGGCACTTGACGGATGGTAAAAATTGACTTATCTTCGTTGGTGGCTTGAAGTATGTGTTGATTGAAGCTCGCTTCAAGATGTAGCCAATCTTGTCAGTGACACCCTTTACATAAGGCAGTATAGCACCAGCCTGCGAGCTTCAATCAACACATACTTCAAGCCGCCAACGAAGATAAGTCAATTTTTACCATCCGTCAAGTGCCAATTACCTTTACAAGATGCAGGGGTCTATAAAATAGATTGTGACTGCGGACTCTCATACATTGGTCAAACCAAGAGAAGCATAGGCACCCGCATAAAAGAACACATAGCTGACGTAAAACACAAACGCTCGTTGAAGTCTGCTGTGTGTGAACATGTACGAGGGTGCGTTTTTAAGTTCGCGGAATGGAGGGTATGGAAGGTGGTGGGGGTGCTTGTTTAGTCACTAACGTGTTTAGCAACTAATAATTAGTATATATACCGAGTATTATCATAATGAGGTCATTAGTCTTTGAACTATCGTCCCTCAAGCAACTCAATCTGGAAGAAATTGTGAAGTATGGAGAAAATCGAGTTCCGCGCCGTTATAAAGTTCCTTACCAAGCAAGGAAAAAATGTTCAAACCATTTTGGAAGAGATGTCATCTGTATACGGGGACTCTTGTCCAGGAAAAACCATAGTATACAAGTGGCACAACCTCTTTAAGCAAGGCAGGGAATCAATTGAAGACGATTCCCGGCTTGGGCGGTCTGTTGAGGTCACCACTCCAGATCTTATCGAAAAAATCGAAAAATTAATATTGGCGGATGCACGTTTGAAGAAAAAACAAATCGCAGAGATGGTTGGAGTATCTGAAACGACCATTTTCAAGGTTCTCCATGATCATCTCGGCATGACAAAAGTCAGTGCAAGATGGGTGCCTAGAATGCTCACACCGCCTCAAAAACAGAAGCGCGTCGAGTGTTCGCGTGCGTTTTTGAGCCAGTGTAATGAAGACAAGGATGGTTTTTTGGAGCGAATTGTTACTGGGGATGAAACTTGGGTTCATCACTATGAACCTGAGTCTAAACAAGATTCCATGCAGTGGCATAAAATGGGTACACCACCGCCTAAGAAATTCAAGGTGTCGCAATCGGCGGAAAAGCTCATGGTGACAGTTTTTTGGGACACAGAAGGAATTTTGTTGGTTGATTACAAAGAAAAAGGTGTTTTCATAACCGGAGAACACTACGCTGCAATTTTAGAGCAGTTAAAAGAGGCAATCAGAGAAAAAAGAAGAGGAAAATTGACCAAAGGTGTCCTGCTCTTGCACGACAATGCTCCTGTTCACAAGAGTCGAGTTGCGTTGGCTGCTTTGCACAAGGTGGGCTTCGATATCATTGATCACCCGCCTTATAGCCCAGACTTGGCTCCCAGCGACTATTATCTCTTTCCAAATCTGAAAAAAGAGCTTCGAGGAAAGAAATTTTCAACCGATGAAGAAGTGAAGGATGCAGTTTCGGCGTATTTTTCAGAGAAAGACAAAACATTTTTTTATGAAGGTATTCATAAGTTAATTCATAGATCTGAGAAATGTATTAGGGTTTCAGGTGAATATATTGAAAAGGAAAAATAATTTTGTAATATTATTTCATCCCCTTCTATTCCATTCCGCGAACTTAAAAACGCACCCTCGTACAACAGGGGACCAACCACTACTTGAGATTTGACAAACCACAGATTCTCGCTAAAGAACACCGATTCCTACCAAGGATGCTTCGCGAGGCCATTGAAATCAAAAAACATCCCAATTTCAATAGAGAAGATGGTTGGAATGTACCACCAGCTTGGGATCCAGTACTTCAAATAGTCAAACCCAAGAAGAAACAAACCACAGCTAGACTTCATGATACTTTGAGCTCATTCTGCGTAAATAGAAACACCCATGATTAAATTATGTTCGGGTACTTTGAAATAACTACACTGGAACATTGAGACAACTACCATCTTAGTCTCCCCGTGACCATGGCTGCTGAAAAGCAACCGAAACGTCGGGGAAAGTGTAAACCAAAAATAAATAGATTTAATAGTTTAAATAATTTTATTAGCATAAATAATTAGTAAAATAAAATCAATAGTAGTAGTAGTGTAATATTTTCAAAATTTTGTAATACAGTGTTGAATAAACAACGCGATAAAATCCGTATATAGTAGTTTAATTTCAATTAATAATATTATTTCTAATTTAGCTAACTAGAAACTAATTTAAACCTAATACAATACTTTTATTAGGTTTAAATTATTTAGGTTTATTATATTGATTTTAAACTACTATATACGGATTTTATCGCGTTGTTTATTTAACACTGTACCTATTACATAATTTTGAAAACTGTTACAATACTACTACTACTATTAAATTTTACTAATTTATAAGCTAATGAAATTATTAAAACTATTAAAACTATTTGTATTTAGGTTTACACTTTCCCCGACGTTTCGGTTGCTTTTCAGCAGCCATGGTCACGGGGAGACCACGGGGAGGGGTCACCATGGCTGCTGAAAAGAATGAAATTTCAATGAATAACATTCGCGTAAACAGAAAACAATATTATAAAATACTTTTATACTAATACTAATAGATGACGCTAAAATCAACTGAGATTTCGATACCAGGAACTGCGCAGAAAATAACTGAATCAGCAATTTCTTTCTATTTTATAGCGACCTATAAAAGAATTGCACGTTTCATTACCTACAACTGCGTTCAAGCAAAAAGAGGATTACTTTTCAAAATAATCTGCGACAACTTTTGATATTTACCAGGAAAATCCGTTTGCCTTTTCTGTTGTTATGTGTATCAGGTAGATCAGAGCAAAGAGTTTTGTGTTATATAGGAACAAAATCGACGTATCACATATGTAAGTTCGCTTTACCTACAAAGTACTTAATTAAATCTCAGTATAATTATAAAGTACTAGTTTCTGCTCGCGGCATCGCTCACGTGAATATAGGTTAGGTTAGTGGGTATACCAGCAGTTCATGCTGGGAGTTCCCCACACCCCACCGGTGCCGTCCTCTAGCTGGCGGACCAGTGCATAAAGCATTTTTGCTGGGAACAAAAAAAAATTTAAATATCTAACAGTTCGGCGGGGTGGCGATTGCATGTACTGTTTCTGGATGAAAGATACCCTGTGGCCTTTTTTGTTCACCTGACAACGAGTATGCGAAATTCGATTATGATCGGTCGAGTAGTTAAGGCGTGAAAGCGTAACAAACAAACACACATTCGAATTTATAATGTAGTTACGATATAAATGTAATGTACAATTCAAATAACAAGTTATTCAAGTATATCAAAACAGCTTTAGGCAGAGCCGCGTGTATTGCTTTCGAATATCAATTGTTATTCGAATATCATATCTTTCTTTCTTTCTTTTCGTGTAGTTAGTGGCCAACCTGTTGCCAAGAGTTGTTCAAGATCTCTGACATGGCTTGACGACTGCCGTCAATTTGACAACAACCGGGACTGACTTTTTTTTACGTGCCTTCCGAAGCACGGATACACTCAGATGAAATAACACTAAGCGGTCACCCATATATAGATTGACCGCACCCAACGTTGCTTATCGTTTACCAATCAGTGAGTGCAACTGGCTATGAGCGAATATCATATGGCAACAACGAATAAACTCACAATCGATATTCGAATATTTTAATCATTCCAATTTCTGTAACAATTACACAAGCTTAATAAAAATTGAGCTTCTGTTCAGGGAAATACTATATAATAACATTACAACATAACACACGTCATGTCAAGGAGGTAAAAATCATAAAAAAAAGTTAAAATAAAACCGATACGTGAATTATTTTTTAACAAATATTTTTTATCAATATATAAAATTATTTCAAACTAACTTATACCTAAAATATTATACAACAGAAATAAAAAAGAAAAAGAAAACCTAAAACTAAAACCCTCTAATAGGCGTCATCAAAATTCGCCGCATCACAGTCGACTGGTAGTATGCCTATAAAAATGAATACTTTATATGGGAAAATAAAGATCAGGGTTTTATATAAGCAATCACGTGGTTTTAAGCCATGCCACAAATTCAAATTCTCCCCATGTAATAGTAATACACTCAAGATTTTTCAAATTCCAGACAAGGAACTTCAAACGCGGGTGTTATAAAAATAAAACGAGTAGATGAAAAACCGAAGGACTTATGAACGTTCACAGTTCAGGTTACGTTTACTTAAAACGAAATTTCCTCGAGATGTGTGTGCGATTATTTGCCGTGAATATGACCCTTAAGGTCGCTATCGTGTTACTGAGGGAGAAATACCTTTTTATGTTTACTATTTCTATGAGTTTTATTTACATTGTTATTCCGTCTCTATGTGTTCATATGGCAATAGTTTCTTAGAGTAATAGTTTTTCTGAGTATGTCATAAATCTGTAGGAATATTGTGTAAAGAATTGGTTAACCGGGATTTGGCTTTTAGAGAACTAAGCACCGTAGCAGCCTAATTATCAATCTATTATAGACTATAATTATTATAAGTATATTGCGTTGCTAAGTTAAACATTGTCTTCTTATATATTATAAAAAAAAATATTTGATTTTATTCATAAACTATTCAACCAATTTTAAACAGTCTTTCACCATTAGAAAGCTATTTTATCACCGAGTAACATCCTTACTAATATTATAAACGCGAAAGTTTGTATGGATGTATGGATGTTTGTTACTCTTTCACGCAAAAAATACTAGATCGATTGCGATTAAACTTGATATGTAGATAGCTGGAGACCTGGATTCGCACATAGAATACTTTTTATCCCGATATTACCACGGAAACGGGCTTTACGCGGATGAAACCGCGGGAAAAAACTAGTAGGCTATATTTTATTTCAAATAGTACTGTTCTTAACATAATCTAATCTAACCTTATCTAATTTTACGCGAGAAAAGCCGCGGGCAAAAGCTAGTAAATTAAAAGTACATGAAAAGTCACTCCGACTTTTCTTTGATTGGATAGTAATAATCACTTCCATAACGTTTATTTTTTTATAGCAACATCAGCATACAGACTTACGGTGCACTTGGTGGTAAATGGCTACCACAGCCTTCAATTGCTTGCAGAACCAGGAAAATTACTCGAAGGCTGCTTACCCTAGAGAAAACAGTGTTAAGATGGGATACAAGGTAATTTATGGGAAAGGTAGGTATGTGAGTTTCTCAACTCTTACTTACATATATGGGCTCGTAGTAATAGTCTTTACTATTCATACTCTGGTTTCTTATAAAAGAAAATTTATTTTCTTTCCGAGTAACTGATCTATTTATACTGTCACCCGTTTTATTTTTATTAAATGCCATCATAAAATGAATGGCAGGGGCACTCTCTTGCACTTAGAAAATTAATAATTTATTTAGTTTTGGAAGCATACAACTATTGTTATTGTATAATAACCGAGAAACCAAACCAGGATAGGATTAGAAAGCCTTTTACAAGATTTCATTGACAGAAGCATAATATATCCAATATATAATATGTACTAAGTGAATGACTCAATGAATTTCATTTGATTTAAAACATATCTATATAATATACAGGGTGTCCGGTAATTAATGGATAACCTTGAAATGTCTTATAGTAGAACTGCAAGCCGTTCAGACGTCCTGTATAGACGTAGCGCGTGGTACTAAATAATATGTATGCTACAAGTTTATAATATACACTAAAAATTAACGTTACTGCCTTAGCAAATCTAATATTTAATTTAATAACAAATGTTAGGTACATAGAATGTTATATAACTCGCAGATATTTAAGTACCTGTTCGCTTTTATTACAGGGTTCCTACAAACGTCTGATGTGTTGACTTGACCTATATAATTCAGAAACATTATCGATTACGAACACTTGATACATGACCATACAATTGACTTTGTTGGCAAGCATGTCTGTAAGTTTGTTTAAATGTCTTACTTAGTTTTAAGTGAGTGCTATAATTAAAGATTTGCTTTAATATAATTCTTTCGTTCAATAAAAGTACCGTTGGTTCGCAAATTGTCGACGCCTTGATTTAAATCTTATTGCATTTACATACAATTACTATTTTTGTAACACATTTATGAGTACCAAATAACTAAAGTGTAACTGCCAGTATTTATTAAAACACACGACTCACCAGCGGCGAGGAATTGTATTTTACAACAAATTACATACTAAAACATAAACAGGAAAATTTATATCATTCTTACAAAAACACACATTCTAAAGCAAAAGAAGCAAAGTAATTTGCAAAGCAACCAACCTCATAAATAAAACTTCAAACATTACTAAGGAAAAACACATATTTTTTGCAATCACAATGTTCAGTGAAATTATTACTGTGCGCCATCATAAATAGATACGAGCCATGTGAGTACAGAACTCATTAAGAGTAAAGCTTTAGGTGCTTCCTGGTGAATTTATTACGTCTCGTGACTCCGATGGGTTTATTGTTAGTACTTATAAATATGACGTCTGGGGATTAAATGTGTGTATGGTACGAGAGAAGTGTGATATTGAAATTATGAGGCTTGAGATGAAAATAAATCAGTTTGATGGCAGAATACTGGCAACCAAAACGTCGAATAGCTTCTGCAATCGATAAATTGTTTATCTGACCAAGGTTGCACCTACTCTCAAATCTAGTGTCAGTACCAAAAGCTTGAAAGATAATTTTTAAAAGATATAATATTGAAGCTAAGTTTACGTTACGTAAGACATTATTTGACATAAATATCAACGTTTATTGTTGTTTGGCTAGTTGTTAAGTATTAGTTACTAAACCTGAAAACTTTGAACAACTGTAACATAACCAAAAATGACATAAAGACAAGAAATATATATTAAACTTAAAAGCGAAGACTTGATTCAAACTAAAAAGTCAGCATCCGCACGTTTCTGGCGCCTACTGCGTGGTAACAACACATTATAATATTGCGATACCCAAAATCAGGTTGTTAAAATACTTGGCAGTTGCAAATTTTATTGGCTGCGTTTGCTACACTTTATATTCCTGGCTGACGCTAAGGGAAGTAGGAGGCGTCGGCGCTACAATATATTATCGGAACATCGGAAACCATACATAAAGTCAAGACGTCCCCTAATGTCGCGTTTTGGATGTATTTTTAGAAATATGTCGTGTGTCTAAGTGTCTTCCTTTTGCTGTTAATGGTCCGGTTGTTTGCGAGGAGTGTGAATTTCGGAGTGCCTTTGTCAGGTCTATTTACTTAAGGAAATGTGTCTTTACATGAATGCTCTTCAAAGATTACACGGATCCTTTTGTTTCTAGGGTAAGAGCGTACATTTGCTCATTGTTTTTCTGGTTAGGGCAAAAGTTTTCAATTTGAGGTCCAGATTAGACCAACGGATGCTGATGTTAAGGTCAGTCAAAAATAAAGCATTCTAAAGGGGTATTTCAAATCCGGTTATTATTGTAGGTGTTCAAGGTATGGAAATTACTGCTTTATAATGCATTCGCGTAAACGTATGAAAATATTATACTGCTTTATAAGTAAATCGCCGTATAGATAAAAACTATGGGCATACCTTCCTTCCAAAGTTATTTTTAATATACGTCTGAGAGTAAATTGCTGCATATCCCTTACCTACCTGGAATTAGAACACGGTACTTTATGATAAACAGTCTTCATAATGCTTAGAATATATATATTCTATTATATATTATAATATATAATAAAATGGTAAATAAAAATATTAAAATTATTTATTGATTACTAGACTGATTTTGCAACCATGAGATAAAGAATAACTATTGATAAATATTTATGAAGATTATAAACATAATAATGTTTATTTGTATTGTCTATTTATAGCAGTGGGCAGGGTATAAAGTTCATAGAACTGGTGACTGTTAATGCAGAAAGGTTTTGGAGTGGTGGCCACGCAACGGAAGACGCGGCAGGCAGAGTGGGCCTCCCACAAGGTGAACTGCTGATCTAGTAAGTATCGCAGAAAGTGGTTGGATGCGGGCGGTATAAAATCAGTCTGTGTGGATAGGTACCTTGGAGAAGGCCTATGTTCAGTAGTAAAAGTCTTTTGGCTGATATAATGAATACGGAGTAGAAACTATTTTAATGTTGTTTTCCAAGAAAGACATTGGCGATACTGATGTTACAATAGAAAAAAATTACTTCATTAGTATCAAAGCGAAAATTGTATATTATACTGTGTAATTTGGTTTACTTTTGACATAAAAATTAAAATGAGATATTTATTTGAAATATGAAAAGTCTTCAGATAACTATGCCAGTGCATTTTTTTTATAAGTAAGATATTGCACAACAGTTTGTTAATTTGTGCGGTAACAAAGAACTACATCAATTTACTCTCCTGGTGACACTATAATTATATTCATCAAAATAACATCATTCGTGAAAACGTAGCCAACAGATACATTTATTTTCAATAAATATATTGAAATGAAATATCTGTTAGCTACGTTTATTTCATAATATTATTATGTTTTAGATAAAATATGTTCTCAGAAGCAATTTAGTAAAACGTTTTTCATGACAACGCGCGAGACCTCATTTACACAAATAATCGCGTACTTAAATAGCGACAAAAAAGAAAATCTTCTATTAACAGTTTGATCCCTTAAAATATGTGATTTTCAGATTGCCATTCCAAAACGAATGTGCTTAAAATATTATTCAGAATGGTGTAGAGGGCCTAACCGATCACTGTTGTAACAGTTTATTATCATTTCAAACATTGCCTTTATTACCTGGTCATAAGGTTTCATTTCATGCCACCGCACGTAACAAACAATTGAAATTTTATCTCTATTTCTTCGGAAGAAGATTGAAAATACATTGTTGAAACGTACCACATATATTGGTAGAGAAATTTAGACACTATTTTATTAGTATTAGGTTGAGTTTTGAATGATGATAGCGTGTACCATATTACACGTATGGTCAGTAAATTCCTATGGGGCTCTTCCTGGTCGGATCAACTATTTCAATGAAATACGAATGATATTGATAACAGTACGAGCATAAGGTTTTGGGTGCTGTGAATTTATTATTGGAAGTGTTACTGTCTAACAATATCAGATTGTATATACATATATGAACAGTTTTTAAGAACACACATAAAATATTATTATCTAAAATAGTACAGTGCTTTTGATAAGGACTGCAGGGCCCAATGATTTTCTTTAGAGATTTTTATAGCCTAACTGTATCGAAGACATCGTGCGGAGTAGAGCTTAGATATGTACTGGCTAGTCGCTTGATAAGTCGGTACCTACGTCAATAATGGGTAGCATGTGAAAAGTTTATCACACTTTAATCTGGTATGGGGTATACTTATAACACTAGCAAAAAGCTGAGCTTTGTAAAGGCTCGCGTAGTGTTTCTACCTGGTAATAATTTTTAAGGCAGTTTTTTTAAATAACTATTTTTCATTTAGGATTATTGATATGGGATTCGGTAAATAATTGACACGACAAATCATTTTCAAAGATTTTTTTATTTATTAAACATTGGTTAGTACTTATAAAACTGTTAAGCTTCATTTTTTTAAATGGTTGTAAAATGATATTTTTTTAAAGATATATCACATCTAGTAATGAATTAAAATTACTATGTTAAAGCACAAATCTATAGGCATGATAGTTTTTCAGTAAAGTGTACCACAAAAATGCTCAGGTTGTGGGATAGTGTTAGATGTATAGAGTGTGATAAGCATCTTTAGAATATTTTAAAAGTCAATTTCTTTCTGCTTTGGATAGGAGAGCATGCTGATTTTTTGCACCCAGAATTAACAGTAAAGTATATAATACCAACTGCAAACAATAAAACTACTTTCTGTCAATGATAGCAACTGTGATTTCCATCTCTACATGTTTAACCATGTACATTTACTATCACGAATCCAAAATAATCTTCAGACAACTCATAGCAAGCGCCGTCGATATCCACACGAAATCCGGAATCAAAAGCTAACGTGTTGTTCGAGGCACGTAGAGCTTCGATATGTGTTTGCATAAATCGTTGTTGCCTGTGTATTCCAAGGCCTAACGGCATCGATGTTGCTTTAACGCTCTAATCGAATGACCTGTTATGTATTCTGTATGGATTTTACATTAGGTATGTAAGGAGTATGTTACCATCTTCAAATAAATGCCACTTATAAATTAGTGGGAAACCGTTGGACTGCCACGCAGACTTTTAGAAGTTATATGCATATTAAATAATTAATTATCGCTTGCTTTAACGATGAAGGAAGATATCGTGAGGAAACCTGCATGTCTGTGAGTTCTACATAACGATCTTGAAGATAATATGTGAAGACTGCCAACCCGCACTAGGCGAGCGTGTTGGACTATGGCCTAACCTTTCCCACACAGAGAAGAGGCCCGTGCCCACCAGTGGGACTGTTTAAAACAGGTCTGATATTATGATATTATTATTATTATTATAGGTTATGCTGACCGATGAGGGCTTCTGCTACCGTTTTTGCGGTAACCAGACGACAAAATTGTTTTCAATTTGATGGCACGGATGGCATAGCAGTTTAATTGGTCGTTTTGTTACTGCTACTACATGTGGATTCAACTCCCACAAAGGACAAAAAAAATGTGCAGTTCACAAATAGTTGTTCCGAATTTGTGTCCGTTGTTTAAATGTAAAGTCCCTCGACATAGGCATTAAAGAGCAAGAGATGTCGTTAAAAATAAACAAACGCGTTTTTGCATACAGGTTATGCTGACCGGTGGCTGGAAAATTAAGGCTATGCTATATAACAATAGTAAAGCTGACTGGCCTCTTGAAAACAAAAAAAAACTGTTTAATCTCTATAGGTTCGGAGCCTTCTGCGCTTACTTATAAGAGTATAAGCGGTCAACATTACACCTCTATATAATGTTACCCAGGGTAATAACTACACGAAAATAAAAAGGTATATGTTTTATTATAAAAAATCAACACAAGGATGTTTAGCTACGATCTTCTGCAGATTTAAGCGAGTATCAGAATGTGTACTATTACTTTCAAACACAGTAATCCTAAAATCTAATACAATATCATAACAAACTTACTCCCACGTCTACGCCCCGAAGGTGTTTGCAGAAGTGTATGTACACCACATTATGCAATAGTTACAGTTTTAACTCTTAGGTAATAATAGGGATAAGCGTATTACCGTCTTGTTAGACAAAAAAAAAACGAAATCCTTGCTACTATTCAACATTTCTTGACAATAAGCCTAGTCCTAACCCGAGGCCCCAAAGTCTTTTGACTAGCAATCGCAGTTACTACCGTTGTGTACTCGATACTATAAAGTTTATTGTTACAAATCTACTATGAGGTTATAAGCCAAATGTGATATGAAATGAACTTCAGAATATTGTGTGTTAACTAACCTGCCAACATATCCACTTTTTTCTATTGAAGCAATTTTACTAGTGTACCTTTATAGATAGACAGCCAATATTTTGCTCCAAAGCATTTTGATAGTTCCCTTTATATGTAGACAGCCAATATTTTGCTCCAAAGCATTTTACTGGAAATGGCCGAGTAAAAAGAGTTTCCCATGAAACCGTTCAGCAAAAACCAAATCCAATAAACAATGAGACAATAGGTGGTAGAATTGATTCGCGCATCAGACGGTACCGCGAGATTAATGCCACCATTACCAAGACAAATCAGCAACGATCCGACGGCGACGAATCGTGTGTTTCTAGTCGTGAATTAGTAGTAATGAGTAGTGAACAATGATTTACGTGAAATCGTTTTGCAGTTTTATGTTTGGATTGTTGAAAAAGGCGTAAATAAAATGTTAGAAACATGCAAGATTTATTTTTGATTCTATTAATTTCGATCCGCGGTTTCACCCGCCTGAATGCCACAGAAACATGTGCAGGGATTAAACTTTAAAACAATGTGATAAAATAGTTGTGTGCTAATCTAGGATATGGTCTATCCATGTGCTAAGTTTCATCGAAATCCGTATATCGCATTACACGTGACTGAGTAACAAACAAATAAACGTCTTTAAAAACTGTCACATATATATACAGGGTGATTATGAAATCGTGTAATTCCTTTTAACCACGCATTCTACTGGTGATATAGAATAACCCTGACCATATTTTTATTTAATTAGATTTATTTTTTTTGAAAAATTATTATTCCGTTTTTGTCGTGAAATGGTGTCAGATAGTCATATGTTAACCAACCGAGGCAATTTTAATTTTTTACTAATTAAAATAAAAAATCATATTAATAAATAATGTCGTAAATAATAATGGGCGGTCCTTTTTATTGCCCCTTATTATTTACGACATCAGTTATTGTTATGTTATTATTTTTAAATTAAAAAAATATTAAGATTGTGTCAGGTGGTTAAAATATGACTATATGAAATCATTTCATGAAAAAAATCTGTACTCTAATTTTGCCGAAACCATTATTCTAATTAAGAAAAAATATGGTCAGGGTTATTCTATATCACCAGTAGAATGCGTGGTTAAAAGGAATTACACGATTTCAAAATCACCCTGTATATATATATATATATAGTTTTTGCAGCAGTTACTGCTTTCGGTCGTGTGAATCATACGGGAGCGCATAACAGGATAAAAATTATCGTATTCAAGTCATGGTTTATCTGTATGCCTAGTTTTATCGAAATTCATACAACAGCTTACACGTTTCGTGATTGAGTGACACATACTCAAACATCAATACATCTCCACAAGCTCTCATATTTATAAACCAGTAGGCCTAAGGTGGTAAGCAAGCATACGGTGCACGTGATGGTAAGCGGTTAAAATAGTTTACAATGCCAGAGGACTAATTGCGCGTCTCTACAGCAAAGAGATTTAAGATAGCATAAAAGGAAAATAAAATATTGGGCGTAAGAAGGTACTTCTGCGTGGCAGTCCAACGATTCTCCACTAGCCACTGGGCTATCGTGGTGGATAATGCCTTAATGGCCTCCTTACACTGAGAAGAGAGTGGGACAGCTTATAATTATACAGTGCTCATATTATTACATAAAAAAGAATTCTCGAAATTGGTTGATTAATTTTCAAGAAATGGTAATCATTTAAAATACAAATAATAGATAAATATAGGCAGCGAATATAAAACTCTTTTTATGAAGGCGGTCAAAACTTTGTTTTTATACATGATAAACTTCTTTAAAATACTTAAAATTTGAAGTGTTTTATTCTGTGAACACGAAAACTTTGATGTCACCCTTTTTCAAATGCGTTATTTGAAAGTCACTCAATTGCTTTTAGAAGCGAATTTTGATTTTTGCGTCTCTTCTATATTAAATTAGAAACTTTTAAAAGAGAGAAAATATAACTTTATTGGCATGTTCGTATTACGTTTTATATGAAAGACTTAAGCGGTAATTTACTTTTAGTTTAGACGTCTTAAGGTTAATTTAAAGAAGCATAAATTTCCATTTATAGGTTTCATAATAATTTTGGTACTGTTACACAGAAAAACGTTTTAATTAAGTGCCAACATTTGATAAGTACGTATAGATTTTACTGAGCTACACACACTAATAAAGGTTTTCAAATATCTTCCTTTTTTTATACTGGTACGGTTAAAGATGAATTAAAAATGTCTGATTTTAATTTACATACATTCAGAGGTATATGGACGTGATTGATGACTTTGGGGATGTTCTTTTTTTTTTTTTCGTTTTCTTTTGTCAAGAGTTGTTCAAGCCGCCCGTAGGCCTCTGACATGGCTTAACGACTGCTGTCAATTTGGCAACAACTGGTACCGACTTTTTAAAGCAAAAAAAGAAGCACGGAGACGCTCAGATGAAATACCACTAAGCGGTCACCCATCTATAGACTGACCGCACCCAACGTTGCTTAACCTCGCTAATCGTTTACCGATCAGTGAGTGCAACTGGCTATGAGCGCCTCATTTAACCTTTACAAACTTTGGGGATATAGAAGTGAGACTAAGAGTAGTCTCACTTCTATATCCCCAAAGAGGTAAGTAAAGGAATGAGTCCCGAGTTTCTGCTGCCACTAAAAATTATTGACAGAAAAAGCCAATAACAATACAATTTGTTTGAACATTTTGTCTGATCTGAATCGAGACCTCATGTACACTAGGTACTGCAATTGCTACGCCACCGAAGCATAAATAATCTTTATAAAATACTAGGCTTTGTCCGCGGCTATGCTCGAGTAAATGTCGGTTAGGTTAGATAATAACACCCCTTTTTCTAGGATCAACAACCTTTGAGTAATTTTTCTGGTATTGCAAGCAGGTGAAGGTCCATCTGGTAGTGAGTGGCTACTATGGTAGCCACTGCCACCAGATGGACCGTAGTGTGTATGCTTAAGTTGCTATGAAAAACCTTATCGAAATGATTATTACTAAACAACCAAAGAAATGTCAGAGTGACTTCTCATACACATAAAATTAATTACGCTTAACTTCGTAATTTAAACAACATTATAATTACATTTTACTAGACTTTGCTCACGGCTTCCACGTAAATGTTCTTTTTCTGTTTCCTGACAAATTGTATGCGAAATTTCATGGTGGTCAGTAGTTAAGTCGTGTAAGCGTAAAAACGGGCAATCTCACATTCGTAGATATTGTCACACATTTAATTTATTTATTAACATTCAGTCCATACCAATTGACACCAAACATTCAACCTCCGCTATATCTTTTAACAGTTTAACTGAATTCTGTACAATTTGATTTCATATAAGAATTATATGCAGTGTACGAGTAGAACGTAGATAAAAGCTTTGGGCTTAGCTTTCGAAGTGCCAATAAGTCTTCAAAGTTTACAAAGGCTTTTTACAAAGAGACTAAAATCTACGATCAAAGCTGTAAAATCCAAGTCTGGATAGGACTCAGTGTGTTTACGATTTTATTGTTATCCAAGGATTTAGCTGTGGCGTTACTTCTTTATTATATTATGTCATTACATATGAATAGCATTTTTTGTCTATAACTGATTTCGTAAGGTCTACACAATATATAAATTAGTTATTTTTAAAATTCATTTATGAAATGTAGTTTATTAAAAATTTGTATAATTAGTAATTCATATCAATTGTGTTTTATACGAGTTGTGATCAAAATTAGGTCATTTAGTGTCTTTTCATATTCGTGATTCCATTTTGTCATTAATTTCTCCATTTTATTACTGTTTTTGATGATTTAAAATTTGGGTACGACAGTACAAAAATAACGTTATTTACATGAAAAGCTAATTTATTTTTATATGCATATGTTGCAATGTCATAGATTAAGATTCAACATGTAGTATTAAGATAAGGTAATGATATTGTGATATTGGATTATAGACATAACACCAAACCCTGTAAATACGTTAAAATTAGGCTTTTCTGATGGCAAAATCTATTATCTATACCTGCAAGTATAAATTTTAGGGAGTATTACTTTTAGGTCACTCTCAGTAACAATATGATGTTTAAATCCCTAATGAACGGTCAACGGCTCGCGTGATCCAAAATCATAGTTGCTAAATAGCAACTTTTTTTTTCGTACAAAAGTAATTTTAAACATGCTTAAAATATGTATTCCCGCTCTGCCCACCCCTTCAAATACAACCATGAATATATGTATATATAATAAGAACAGTGGCAAGAAACAAAATGCTTTCACCAGTTTCCACATTGAAATGCACAACACTCCATACATTCCCACAGCTATAGATTACAATAAAAGTTTACATCATATTGTGCGTGAGGCCGTATTATACGAAGGAAGCAAAATAAAAGTGTATCCCTTCTGTAAGACGATATTAGGATCCTCGCACATAGCGGACATGCGTGCGGAATTTCTATTAGGTACCTAACATAGCATTTTGCTTTATGTTCTGTGTGTGGGAACATAAGGGCTAATATTCGAGTGAGCTGCCTTGGGTACAAAATCTTCACTGTATTTTATGCTACTAAAGTGGCCGACTGGTATTTTGTGCTTGATGGTACAGAGTTGTCCTGGAAAATAGATGTATGCAATGCCAAAGTATGACGCGCGATGCCATGCTTTAAAAATGTTCCGCTAAGCCAACTGCACAAGTGGCCAAGATATTTTTTAAATTTTGAAAAGACAATTTCCGCACTATGAATAATGTCAATTCTTGTGTCGCGGGGGATTTTACAAACATTCGAAAAACGGACTCATGAAGCACCCAGACTCGGAACAACCCTTTGTGGATTACGCAAAGTTTTGTCTCGTATGGGATTCGAAGCTACGATACTCGGCGCAGTAGCAGTGCCGAGGTAACCACCTAAACCACTACGCCAATCGAACAGTCGCAGTCACTTGACTCACGGCGCGAAAACTAAGTATAGTTGCTTAGCCGTGACTTGCAGGTTGAAGGTCTTTATCCAGCCAAGTTGCTTCAGTAAGAGCGAAATTTAAGGCTTAAACTGGAATCGCATTGTCCCTACTTTAAAGTCAAAGTCAATCATTTATTCATTTAGGTCACAAAGTAACAAGGATAACGTCAATCACAGTTTATATTAGATCCTTGTTAGTGGATCATACTGCCTTGTATTTGAATTTCGAATCGGAAAAATACCAAAGGTTTTTTGTATCGGTAAAGTCTTAACAGCAGCAAGAAGTATGGACTTACTTCTTTAAAGATTTGCTATCCTTCTTGGCAATACTGTATCGATTTCTTTATCTTATCTATAGATTTCGTCGTTTCAGATTTTACTACTTAGTGAAACGGTGATTACAGCGCGGAGCAGCTTTGATTCTTTTTACGACATTTTACTGCCATCCAACTTACTAGTCCGCCGAGTTTAAGTGTTGCTATTAAAAAAGTGCAGTCTTGCAACTAAAATGAACTAACGAATATAAACTCTGCGAAATATATTTAGCGTATGTAAAAATAAAACGTATATAAATTAAAAGAGACAAGATATGAATGCAATACGTTTAATGCTGTTTTATTTGACAGCTAAATCTCTCTGATATATAAAATACTAAGGCGCTCATAGCCAGTTGCACTCACTGATTGGTAAACGATTAGCGAGGTTAAGCAACGTTGGGTGCGGTCAGTCTATAGATGGGTGACCGCTTAGTGGTATTTCAACTGAGCATCTCCGTGCTTCGGAGGGCACGTAAAAAGTCAGTCCCGGTTATAGCCAAATTGACAGCAGTCGTTAAGTCATGTCAGAGGCCTACTAGGCTTGAACAACTCTTGACAACAGGTTGGCCACTAACCACACGTAAAAGAAAGAAAAATCAGGGATTGGAATCTGCCTCAATATATAGCATTTAAGCATCTAAGGCGATTTTGTTAGAGTGAATAATAAAAATACGTTATTTTAGTAATCGTGGCAGTAAATCCCGTTTTTTGAGTAGTGGCTGGAGAGGCGGCATGGCGCCCTCACCTTCCAGCTGACACAGGTACTGACTGGCCACGGTTGTTTTGGCCAGTTCCTGTGTCGTATACGCCGGCAAGAGACGCCCGGTTGTCACCACTGTGGCGACTGCCGCGACGTTATAGAGGACACGGCGCTGCACACTTTGGCGGTTTGCCCCGCCTGGGCATCGCAGCGCTGTGAGTTGATCGCGGCAGTCGGATCGGTTGCCCTCTCGCTCCCGGCCGTAGTTCAGTCTATGGTCCGGAGTAAGAGGTCGTGGAACGCCGTCGCCTCCTTTTGCGAGGAAGTAATTTCCATCAAGGAGGCGGCGGAGCGGGAGAGGGAACGTTTAAACCCTCTCCCCAACCGCAGAGCCGGGCGCCGGAGGGCGCGCGACGAACTCCAGCCACCCTGAGGTTTGACCTGGGGGTGGCGGGCTTTGTGGGCCTGCCCGCCATCCGTTCAGCACCAGGTCCGAGAGGCGGCGTGCGTGTTCCCACGCGCGCCTCTGTGTCGAGTCCGTCTCCCTCCTTGGGGGGAGACAGTAGGGAATTTTTGAGGGAGTCCTTTGGGTAGGTCTCTTTGGGTAGTGGCCTGCCGTTTCATACGGCGGGCCGAAACCTCGGCGGGGTCGCGACCGCATGCGAAAGCGATTCGCGCGGCCCCGCCGATAGTGGTTTTGTTGAGGAACACCGTGGTAGGTTTAGTCGGTATTCCGGGAGGTACATTATTTCTTTTCCATCTTCTTTTACCCCGGCGAGTCCGACATAATCCCTCCGCCCGCCCCCGCGGAGGGATATGTATCATTGCATATCCACACGTGAAAAAAAAAAAATAAAATAGATGGGTGACAGCTTAGTGGTATTTCATCCGAGCGCCTCCATGCTTCGAAGGGCACGTAAAAAGTCGGTGCCGGTTGTTGCCAAATTGACAGCAGTCGTTAAGCCATGTCAGAGGTTTACGGGCGGCTTGAACAACTCTTGACAACAGGTTGGCCAGTAACCACACGAAAAGAAAAGAAGAAGAAGAAGATATAAAATATTAAAGACCCGCAGCTTTACTCACTAGAATCACTTAGAAATGCATGCTAGGATAAAAATATCCTGTTTTAATTTACGCAAGTTCCGTCTACCTTTCGGCCAAGTTCCATACAAATCTGCTTAGCGATTCAGTAATAAACATCTAAATCAACACAAACATTTAAACTTATAATCTTAGGATAGCATTTTTTTACAAGAGAGAGTACACGGGAGGAAATAGATAAAAATGTGACGAGAGTGAATAAAGTAAGTGTGTTAGGATATTATTACGAATGTATGTATACTATGAGAATATAGAATTATTATATTCCCTAGACAAAACTTGTTTGACCAATTACAGCAAAGTGAGTCAAAAGGCTTTATCGCGGACCTTTAAATGCATATAATATGCAATTTATTCTAAATGACAAAGGGGATCGCTTGTACACAGTTAATCATTTTCCGCAACTCATATACGTTGACAACATTATTACTTACATTACCACTGTTCAGCCAGCGCCTGGACAAGGCTACAAGTTTGAAAAGCTTAGTTGCTAATTCCGAGCTTCTTTACTTTTAGTTTGGCTGTCGATTTTCCAAAGAGTGCAATTACCTCATTAGGTTTAATCCTAACTTATATTATAATTGTATATGTGAGTTTATTTGTTAGATTTCTAAGTTTTAACTAGCCAACCAATTATCATGAAATTTCGTCAGGGATACAGAAAAATACATAATAATAATAATGTCCTCCAGACCGATTTTCGGTCACGGCGGTCAATCTTAACGGAGACTGGCCATCTGCGCAGGAGATATTATAGTGCACAAGTATGTGCGCAAACATAAGTGCACTCTCTGTTCCCTTTACCCTCATGCTCCGATGGGATGGATAATCCGACACGACCGGAGAGAGATCAGGCGCAGGACGTTGGTCCTAAAGCCGTTGGGCTTTACGTGCTTTCCGAGGCACGGGGGTGTCTAACACCGCCAACTTCCTAACTCCGGGCTCGTATTGAGATTTCTTAACAGAAAAACCCAATACCTTTATGTTGGCCCGACCCGGGATTCGAACCCGAGACCTCATGCACAGCAGTCGCATTCACTACCGCTGCGCCACTGAGAAAACAGACATAGGGTTCATGACAATAACGCGAGCAAACTTACTGGCTAAATCTAGGTATTGTATGTGAGTATCGACGTGCACAACCTCAGTAGCATAACACACCGTATGTATGTCTTGCCAAGTTGTTATGTTTACACGTATGATGTTTCGTATGTTTGCACAATAGGCTCTCACCCTAGATCACGGTGAGTCGTGGACAACGCAATATGAGATGAAAGGGATTGTTCCACCGTACGCGATAAAAATAACACAAATAACAATTCCTAGCTATTTATTTAAATGAATATTGTATTACGTTTCTTTTTGCGCTGACGAAACAGTTTGATTACCTAATCGTTCCTATGATAGGGATAGATAGTTTATTGCTAGCTATCTCCTTCGTTTGCGTACGATTGAAATGATTACTATAACGTATGGTATACTTCCCGGTTTGATGAGTTCGCTAATAGAATTTTGTATTTATACTATCATAATAAAAACATAGGCACTACCTAAGGCAATATAACAATACTAAGTGTATATGGAAACTAGGCAGTATTACTTGATATTTATGTATACTTTATATTTTGATCTAATTCATAATATATAAATTAGATCAAGGATCAAGATACCACACATTAATGGTAATTTTGTTGATGTGCAGTTTATAATATGAAAAAAATGTGTAGTTTATATATTATACTGTGGAGGAACAGGGTGTGAAGTCCCTCCAACACAAAGGGAGGATCCTGTGACCAGGCTGGTTGATCGTGCCTGGCGGGCCGCGGCCCGACAGTTGATGTCGGGAGCTTGTATATATACTCAGTCGCTGTGTAAACTTCACTTGTGCGATGCAGAATAGTATGATGTCATGTGAAGTGCGATTGTATCGCCATCTGTTGAATGTAGGCTGAACTTCTTCGTCTGTGCGGAGTCGCCACAATACTATACATAAACTACACAAAAAATTATATTACATAGTTATAGCAATGACGTTTTCGTTTACCTTAACTTTTTCTTTATGAGAATGTAGAATGTACCTGACAATAAGCAGTCATGTAGTCCTCATTATGCCATAAGATGCTGAGATCTCAACTTTGACGACCTCAACAAGCACATCTTTAGCTGCTTTTTCACGCCCATCCTTAGGCCGTCGAAGTAGATTTTAATAATAATAGTACTGAATTCAGGGCAGACGCCGTTTCTCATCCAAAGTTATACCAGTCTATCAAACATTCATGTCCATAGCCCGTACACATATATTATAGTCCATACGTAGCGTCCTACGCCTGCTGCGGCTAGTGCCGTCATAAGTGCCGTCAATCCCACCTTAGATTAAAACTTTCGAAGAGCCATTTCATGTTGGACCTATGTCTCCGTGTAAGCCTCCCAAAGGGCCAGGTATTTTTCTAATATAATATGTTGGAAAATACCTGTGACACGAGAAACATAATACTGATAATCATTACTAAATTTTATGTTTTAAATCAATTACACGAAATAAAACCTCGATAGAACTCATAACTAAGATAAAACCTCGACAAAATTCAAACATAAATTCAATTATCGAAATTTTGGCTTAAATAAAATATTGCAACTTTTATCTACAGTTACATCCCATATACAAAGAAAATCATCATTTATTTTACATTTATGCAAACATGTTACCAATTGTCTCCATAAGCGACAGATTAAAATGGATTTTGCAGAAAGGTATACCAGTCCCAGAACAAAAGCTGATGAAATTCATCACTTTTCAATTAACCTGGGTCCAGCGACCCGTTTGTTTGAAATAGATTATTCCCGGTCCAATGGACAAAGCCGAAAAACTCCAATTTCATTGATTACTGTCTATAGCATATTGTTTGACGACTTGTCAATGCAGTAGTTGGAAATTAAAACGTTTAGTTCATTCCGGATTAAAAGCTATTAGTGGCAATACTGTGTATAACGCTGCGGATAAATATGATTTTTAAACGTAAACATACAGTGACATGTGTTATGGTAGCTTTGGTAAAGATATAATTTAGATTATCAGAAAATGTTTTTATTTTGGAAAACGTCGTGATTTGAAAGAAAGCGTTTTATCGGAAAATATAATTAAGGAAAATAAAGCCTGTCTCGTTGTCTCATGGCATAAGTTTGCGCTTATGCAAACGGGTCTTGGCTTCGATTCTCGTTTCAGCTAGTGCTATTTTTATAGAATACTACATTTTTCCCGCGGTTTCGATCGCTTTAGATATTGTCAATATATGTTTTTCTAGAGTACAGCTACCTTATGTCCTTTTCTGTACTCTTAATAACGCACGCAGTGTATGTGAAATTTCATGATGGGCGGTCAAGCAGCAGTTAAGGCATGAAAGCTTTACCAACAAACAAATCACAATCGCTTTTATAATATTAAATTTGGATTTATCATAGCGAGGGACTTTACATGCATACATATATTGGAACAACGGATACAATGAACATAATTATAGACTCAGAACGACTATTTGCCCAAATCTTTTCCTACAATTACCTCTTTCCCTATTCCCGCTCCTTCTCCTTCCTACTTCCTTTCCTAAAGGGTCGGCAACGCGCAAGTGATGCGTCTGGTGTTGCAGGCGTCCATAAGCTACGGTGACCATGCTTGTGTGCAAATTTAGTTGTAAAAAATAAAACACGTAAGCTATCATTGCTGCAGTTGCGATATTTTATCGTTGTATTTACCGCATGCTGGAATCAAGATGTCACAGCCAAACTTAATAGTCGAAATGCATTAAGTCTTTCCGTCAATAACAAAAAGATAACCTCCAATCGTAGCAAGTCCACTCACGTATACATAAAACGAAGCGAATCTCAGGAGATCGTAAAATTATTACTGCCGTCTGTCAATAGCGATATTGGGAATAAACGTTGGTATTACGCAAGACAAAAAGATTAGGTGAACGAATTCTGCGGCAGAATACGGGGTATTGTTAGCATATTTTGGTGGAACATGTCACGTCATTTCGGAAGTCATAGAATATTTTACTGGAGGATTTGCTGGTCTATTGTATACTAGTTTTTGTTCGCTCTCAGTTTTAGTTACTAAGTGCTTTCATCATATCGTCAATTAAAAAAAGAACCTGGATCTAGATTTTAGTAATTATAATTATATACATACATTTTTAATCTGCAGTTTCAAGCTTTTGCTGACTCCTGACTAAGAAAATATTATTTAATAAGATATAATTTCTGCCTATTGCGTATTGAAACCAACATATAACATAGCCCAACGCCTATAAACCTATAGAAGTGGCCGTAATGTACCCAAAAGTCAAAGTCAAAAATAATTTGTTCATTTAAGTCACTAAGTAACACTTATGAAGGTCAAAGTTTTCTGATTAGTGAGTTTAATTGCTACATTTACATTTAGTGAATTGCTACTCTAAGGAAAAAATATATCATAGGCTCAACACCTATGAGAAGATACCTGCAAGAAACTCACGGTAAGGCTTTTAAATCGCCAATCTATACTTATACTTATAATATTATAAAGCTGAAAAAAGAGTTTGTTTGTTTAATTACTTGAACGCGCTTATCTCAGGAACTACTGGTTAGAATTAAAAAAGTATTTTAGTGTTGGATAGCCTATTTATCGAGGAAAGCTATAGGCTATATAACATCACGCTATGACCCACAGGGGCAGCGCAGTAACGATAAACGTGGGTGAAATCGCGGGAACATCTAGCAAATAATAAATTTCGTATTCTACTAATTTAATGTACAAAGACTGCAGGCAGATGCTGGATGCGGAAAGCTGAAGACAGGGCGCTATGGCGCTCTTTGGGGGAGTACTATGTCCAGCAGTGGACTATTATAGCCTGATGATGATGATGTACAAACTGTTGCAGCCGTTATACTATATTATATGTTTATTATAATTTAATCACTTATCATAGAAGGAACCTACTAAACAAAATATTAGGGTACATGCTTGTATAGAAAATTCTTGACAGGATAACCCAAAATCAGTTTACCCAATACAGGAATCGAATCCTAGGCATCATACAAAGCGATCACTTTCACTACAGCTTCGCCAAAGAAGCAGACGGCCTGTTAAAAATACTTTTAACGCGAAATAATTGTTTTATAAATAGAACTTGTTAGGTTATTTAATCAACGACGTCAAAAAATGTATTCCTAACAATATTATTTTAATTAATTATGTCTAAACAAAGAAAACTTCTAATGATTCTTTGAGTTTTAAATATAAATCTTTCTCGAAGTTCTTTATACTAATTAATGTTCAAAACTAGAACGCTAACTTTGCATTTTACTTGTAAATCTCAGTTAAATATCAAGTTTTCAAGGAAATTGCCTTCGTGAAACTTACGTTCACTTGAAACCTTGAAAACAAACATGTTAAAACTCAAGCAAGAGTATAAAATGCATAGCTCTACCGTGAATATGACGGTGTTTTACACCTATATTTCGATAGCTATTTTTAGGTCTTACATTATAGGGATGGTAATAGAGTAACAGATTCTATGTTACTACTGATAAGCGCTCTATAATATAGCAATTGTTTCTTTAAACCTGCTCTAGGAATATTTCCTGTGTCACGGAGGACTTTACAAACATTCAAACAACGGACACAAACAACATCCAGATTCGGCATAGTCGTTTGCGGATCACACAAATCTCTGTCCCGTGTGGGTTTCGAAACCACACCACTATAGTACAGTGTCGCCCATGGGCATGTGACCGCCCGTAATTTTATGAATATTCATGGAAAATATCGGCAATAAACTTTAAAAGGATCTATCTATAATATTTTTCATGTTATTCAATTTTAAATTTTTAAATCGAATTGTTGACTTTCTTTCCATTTTTTGACGCATCTCCGAAGTTTATGGGTCAATTTGGATTCTGTTATTATTTCTCAAAGCTTATGAGTTATTGTAGTTATTTTAACATATAAATTAACATTTTACAAAAAATAAATCGTCTCGATAAAACTGGAGCTGAAGTAATTTTTTGGTAAAATTATGTAATTATTAAAAAAAAACTTTTTTAATCATTATTTGTAATCTACTACATAACAGCTACAAATTCACAGAACATTATTGATACCTAACTGTAACTAAATCCGCAGTAAAACTACTAACTAAGAGTCAAATTTAGGAAAAAAAACGTGAATACGTCAATTGAATGTCTCCGCTCTTAGCAGTGAGTACTAAAAGGTTAAAGTAATAATGAGGATGATAATGGGATTAAAAACAAACAAGCAATAGACAGATTTTTACAAAAAATAAACAATCAAGAATTTTAGGTAATTAAATTTTCGAAATGGCCTTCCCGCTCCTATAAACAGACTAAAGGCCTCATGGCAACACTTTTGGTTGTACGACGCAATTATTCACGATTTTCTTTTATTTCCGCAGCAGCAGCAAAAGACCTGGCCGTTAATTGCTCGTGGCTTTCAATGGGCACGGCATACACTTTTTGTTTCATGTAGCCCCAAAGACAAAAATCTAAGGGTGTAAGGCCGGGAGATCACGGCGGCCAAGCAATGGGACCTCCTCTGCCAATCCACCGCGAATAATTTTGATTTAAATAATCACGAACTAGTCGTGCGAAGTGTGCTGGAGTTCCACGTTGCCGTTGCTTTTGGAGGAAGTACTGCTGGAAACAAGAAGGCGGATGTATCTGCAATTAGATGGAGCTCCTATCCTATATATCTTTATCTTTATATATCTTTATCTGGCAATGTGAATAGTATATGGCAATAGTGCTATCTACTAATTACATCGTCAGATTCCATTGTACTAATGAAAATTTCTCAGCAAAAAGACCCAATAACACATTGCCTAATCCAGGAATCAAACACAAGATGGCATGCACAGCAGAAGCATTCTATACGCCTGCACCATGGAGGCAGCAATTAGAATTAAGGTTAATGTAAATTGCATTTCAACAGACACTCATTGAAGTTATTACTTAAGTCTAATATTCGAGCAATTTACAACATGAAAACAAGGGATACATTGAGAAATAAATTAAGGAAATAAATATATTAACAGTAGCCAGCCAATACATATAAGAAAATTAAATTTATGTACCTATTTAAGAACATTGATTTATATATAAGAAAAGCGATATACATAATAGTATAAATACAAGAAACAAAAGCAGATTACCAGTGCCGGCTTCCCGGCTTCAAAAAATTTATAAGTCGTTTATAGGTCAATGTGTGCGCTTTTACAATAAACTCCCAAGTGACATTCAAAATCTAAATTTTAATAAATTTAAAACAGTTGTAAAACGTAAATTATATTCGAAAGGTTATTACTCAGTCACTGAATGATATAGAAGATAAAAATGCTTGGGATTGAGTTGCTTCAACTCACAGGTTATTTCTAATCATATTATTAAGCTAACTGTAATATGAGTTGCTGTGACTATTATTTCATGTGTTATTAATATATATCTTAGATTAACGAATTTTTACTTTTAAATCTAATTGAAATAAATAACTAACAACTAAACACAACAACTCATATAAGGAAAATAATATAACATTGAATTGTATTGATATCTAAACATTTGGCGATTGAAAAGAGTGGCCCATGAGTTTCTTGCCTGCTTCTTCTCATGAAAGCTCTACTCCTCGAACAGGCTTTTTTCAATGCTAAATTATTATTTCCTTCTATTTATTTTTATTTTTATTTTTATTAATATAATAGTGAATTGAGGTGCACAAGAATTGTTTGCACATTTTTATGGAAATAAAGATTTTTGACTTTGACTTTGAATTTGACTACAATTAGTGCTTTCTTTTGAATGAAATGAATGAAAATAACATTATGAATGTTTTCCCGAAAATTGTTTCGTTATTTATTACTCAAGCACGCCAAACCATTAACAGATTTAAAAGAACCTTAACTCTCAGATAGCCCATGATCTGGATAAGCACATAGGATACCTTTAATCCATTCAATGCCTTTCCGAAGGATTTACGCTATCGAAGCCGAAAAGTTATTCTCGATAAAATTTAAATTAATCCGCCTGAGTTAATCGAGTTTTAGATGTTAATTATCACTTTTATGTTAATATATTTTTGATAGAAATAAATGCACACGAAGTCTCAAGCCTATATAACCTAAATAAACCTGATGGAAGGAAATTAAGAAAGGAAATTAAGATTAAAGAAAAAAAAATTGGAGGTGTATTACCTCCAAATTTCGCCAGCTGATTTAGATACCACGTTATGGAGGTCGAGTCTGCTGTCTATTGAATACAATTCCAAGGGTGCGGCTATTGAGAAATGCTGGACAGAAAAACCCAATGAAACTGCTCGAACCGGGTGTTAAACTTGAGATTTCATGCACAGCAGTTGTATTCAGTACCGTTATACTACGGCAGAGATCAGTTAAAAATAATTTCCTTTTATTGTATATACGCTATATGTCAGTTAAAGTCAAAGGCATATTTGCAGTTTATCATTACGTAATAGGTATTAGAGGGACTCAGTCCTATCGATTATGCCATTAAGGCGGCATCCGAAGATAGTAGAGCTGAATTGGCCGGCACGACTGGGAAAGGACTAACCTCTCACAGAATATTTACGTGAAATAGCAGTATTCTTACTCTTGTGTTTGGTTCGATGAGGGAGAGTGCTGGAGGCCCAATCCTCGCTTTCTCTGCCTTCCTGCTCCTTATCCTTACCACTTCCTTTTTCTTTTCTTCCTTTTCCTTCCTAAAAGGTCGGCAACGCGCAAGTGATGCCGCTGGTGTTGCAGGCGTCCATAGGCTACGGTGACCACTTACCATCAGGTGGGCTGTATGCTTGTTTGCCACCTTAGTTGTATAAAAGAAAGCCCTACGAAACAGCACTAGTACATGCGGGCAAAGACATGGTTAAAAACTAGTCAACAAAGAAAACTAAGATATTTTTGGAAGAGAAAATAAATATCACGATTTCATTTGGTATACTAGAACAACCTTTCTCCGCTATAAAACCTAATTAAGTAATTTAAAACTACGGTACTTGCCAAGTCAAACTAAAATGAACAGAATTCGCAGTTACCATTTTTGAAGCGCTTGGATTGGAATATAATTATATTCCTTTATTAAAACATATGAATTAATCTTACCATAGCGATAGCCTAGTAGGAAACCATTGGACTGCCATGCAGAGGTCTCGATTTCGACCCCAAAGCACGCATTGCCGACTTTTCGAAATTATATGCATATTAAATAATTAATAGGTACCTACCTCTTCCTTTGGAAAACAGGCGTGAATCTATGTGTGTATGTAAATAATTAATTATCACTTGCTGTAATGGTGAAGGAAAATAATATGAGGACATCTGCATAGCTGAGAGTTCCATATAGTCACAGGATCAGCTTGGTAGACTATCACCTAATCCTTTTCATATTGAGAAGACGCCCGTGCCAAACAGTGGGACATTTTATATACAGAGCTGATTGTAGACTTCTATTTTAATAAGATTTATTAAGGAATGCATATTATATAATATTGCTAGCTTCTTGTCCATCTTGCCTATAATTACAGAAACAATAATATTGCATGTCATCGAATATATAGTTGTTATCTTATTTATATTAGGTTATAAACTTTACCTAACTAATTAATTTAAATTTAAACAGTACCATGTTTAAATTTTAAAACGTTCTTAGTCTTAAATTTTCAAGCGTACTTAGCTTAAGTTGTAAGGCGTATTTAGCTTTAGACTTACAAAGTATCTAGCTTAAGTATTAAAGCTTACTTAACTTAAAAAGTATATATAGTTATGGAGTGTACATAGTTTAAGTTTTAAAGTGCATTTAGCCTAAGTGATAAAGCTAACTTAGCTTAAGTTCTAAAGAGTACTAAGCTTATTAAATAAAGCGTCCTTAGTCCAAGTTTTAAACCGTATTTAACATAAGTTTAAATTGTACTTAGTTTTAATTAAAATGCGTGCTTTGCTTACACTTAAACTTTAAAGCGTAATTAGGTTAACCAGTCATAGTGCTATATTCCATACTACGAATTTCTTGAAAATGAAACTCAATAATACGTTGTCCGGCCCAGGAATTGAACCCGTGACTTCATGCACAGCAACTGCACACACTTTTGTTGCGCTACTGAGGCATTATAAATTAATTACCAGCTAAACTGTTATTTGAATAAACAATGTGTGTGGTCTCTTTGTATTCCAACATTAATTTCTATTTCATAAAATAACCTATAATCTATTTAAGCATTGAATGTTTTAATTAAAATATTTAGGAATGTTGAAACCTATTTCATATTAAAATCATAACTGCAGACCAAATATAAAGCCTACATAAATATTTAAATTTGAATACGTATTTATTAGAATAACTATGTACAGAGGTTATAAAACAAAATCATTATTTTTCTTATAATACATAAACATGATATGATGCACGGAGGGCATACATCTTTAAATGGTCGCCTCGGCTTTACTACTGCTCCGAAAGTGTGGGTTCGTTCCCCACACAGGACAAAAATAGGGTGATACACAAATACTTGTCCGATTCTGGGTGTTCTTTGAGTCCGCTGTTTGAATATTTGTAAAGTTCCTCGCGACACAGGTGTTATTTTTAGTGCGGTAGATATACCTAAGAAAAGAAATTTACTATACGTATGACGCAATAGTTGACACTGTTAATCTACACAAAATCCAAATTATTTTTATACTTGCATCATACAATGTCCTATTAAAAAATGCGACGATGTATTTTGTACTAACGTACAAAACACTTTCAATAAAAGTACGTTATATAACTTTAAATATTTAACCAGGAAAGCCTTTTAAATAAAAGTTTGCCATTTATTTTTAACGCATTGATATAAACATATTATGAAAGTGTTTATAGAACACTTTGTTCACAAATTATTCGCGCCTACAACTTTAGTAACCCAGTCTTTTATACAACATATGGCTGCACGAATGACGTAGTGGGTTAAGTAGCTACCTCGTCACTATCACTATACCGATTGTTGTGGGTTCGAATCCCACACGGGATAAAAATATGTGTGATCTACAAATTAGTTGTTCTGAGTCAAAGTATCTGCTGTTCAAATATTTATAAAGGCCTTCGTGATACGGGATATATAACCACAGCGGAATTGTCTTTAATAATTATAGAAAGGTTTAATACTAATCTTAAACCCACAAATTACTGTTTTGAGTCCAGGCTACTTCATCATCTGTGGATCATACAATGCCAGAATATTTGTAAAATTTCCCGCGATACAGGATTTATTTGTGAGAGCATGTCCTTTAAAAACAAAAATATTAGCAGATTGCAAACCACTAAATGGTAAGCGGTTACTGTAACTTATGAAGTCATATCACGTTCAAGATTAAGTTTTTCGTCCGTAACGCCTGTGCCTTTAATGTGTGTGTGTGCCTTGTCCTGACAACGATATGACAATTATTGTACTCTTACATACTATGTATATATTTGGTTGCTATGCTCAACAGACTCAATAATTATCTATTTTATTTGTAATTAATCCACATTTCAAACTAGAGGGAACGCAAGAATATAATGATTGAATTTTAATATACATACATTCAATGTTCCAAATCTATATGTCTGACGCAATAGCCTAGGTTTAACTGAAAAGACTAAACAAGAATACTAGTAATTTGTGATCCAAATTGCAAATAATATTTAAAAAGAAAGTAATCCATCATAAATGCTTTTAATAGCTGAGTCTCTTAAAAAATAAGGAATAAAGAAAAAGTATTTATTCACAGTAAAGCACATCAAATGTACTAAAATTATAATTCTGCCAAACTGCAAAACAGTTTGTTGGCAGACGTAGCTCTCGATTCATTCATATATAAAAGTCACTTTTCTTTTACTCTTACATATCAAGTCTTCTTTTATCAAGTCTGAAGAAATAATTCTGTAGCACAGATTTACTCAACGTATATGCAACAATCTTATACCCGGAACTATCCATGTCTAGTATAGTGCTAAGAAGTGCCTCCGGTAAGTGTCTCATACAAAGTTAGTTTCAAGATCTCCAAAGGGCATCACAGTGTTAATGTTAGTGTTAAACTTGTCTCTTTACTTCCCTCTGGCGTGGATTTTCAGTTACGACCGTCGTGAATCGTGAAACCAACGGAATGAAAATAATGATTTGACTGCTTCTTTGATCCAGAGGCGTAATTGAGAACACGTGCGTCAAAACTTTAGGTCTGAAACATCATTGTATAAATATAACATGTGTTTATACTACTAATATGATAAACAAGTATTTGACCTGCCTGATGGTAAGCAGTTACTATAATCCATGGACACTTGTGACACTTTATGAATCCCGTGTAGTTAACCCATTGAAATTTTTTGCTGTATTGCCAGCACAAAGAGGAAATATGTTGCTAGTCTAATTATAATCAGTCTCCATAAACTATCTCTTAGGCACACTACAGTTGACTGCAGTCTTCTGTAAGGTGAAGGAAATTAGTACTCTTTTAACTTTTTTGGCTTATGGTGATCATTCATTCACTCGGCGCACTGGCAGTGGTAAAAGAATCTCTTAAACCTCTGGCTTATTCATCTTGTTTAGTTTTAGTACATGCAACACTCACGGCTCATAATGAGGTGTCAAAATCTAGTTCATATCAAGTGATTTGATTGGCTGTTCCTAATTCCGTAAGCCAATCTTAGCAGCTGACATTTGTTTGACTGTCTGTAAGCTAATGTAATAAACCTCTGCCAATGTTTAGTGATTAGCATCACATCACTACACTATTCACGAAAAGATAATCCTGACTTCATAACTAATATTATAAATGCTCATGTGAGTTTGTTTTCTTGTTACGCTTCACGATCATCATGAAATTTCGCATACACGTTGTCGGGGTACAAAAAAGGACGAGGGATAAAAAATATACATAATCTACAAATACACGATCGATACAACGCGCAAAATCTAGTTAATTTATATTTTTACTACATCTCTCGATTAAATAAATATGTCTAAATAATTTATTAAATACGTTCTCGGTCAAAAGCCACAAAAACCTTTCACCGAATCTATCTATGTTATAGACATCTTTCTTACCTTACATTTAAATACAGTTTCAGTAGTCTGTCTGACCGAGCTAGTTAGACAACATAGCACCTCTAACAAAATTCTAACCACTACATCTCGACCATCAGTTAGAGCTAACTAAATTTCACGGTCGAGTGGCCAACTCTATTCTGTAAAGGCTTCACTCTACAAAGAGTAGAACTTGTTTTGTTTCGCTTAGAACGAGAGGCCTACGGCTATAAGGTTTTATTACTTTTAATCCTCGACGCTAAAGGATGTTATACGTTCCATGCCTTTGTGTTTGTCAGTCTGTCTGTCCATCAGTCTGTCGCATTGTACCCTTCAAACGGATGCACCAAATTCAATGCGCTTTTTATCGTCTACCTTTTGGAAGTGCAGTTTTTCTATAGAAAACTGAAAATAGGTCACGTGATTCCAATTGAGCATTTCATTTTAATTTAGGTCGTATCACAAGAGTTGGATAAGTTGAGATATTACACTGGATGTTTCCTTTATGTTTCAGGTTCATTTGTATTGAGAAAATAAATAATACTTGGTTAGCTCTGAGAATTTGATTACTTGATATTGATATCGATTTACCCCTTTGCCTGTAAATTATTAATTTATTTTATGGCTTCAGATAGGTATCGGTTCTCTCAATACAATGAATTCCCTGAAATTACTATTTTAGAACTGAAATTAACCTCGTAACGTGGTATAAGTTATGTTATGTTTGTGTGCGATCGAAATACCCTAGTGTCCTAATTTTTACCTGTCTTGCCTTGATAGTTGTGTTGCTGCCTGATTCTGAAAAATGTAATCGATTATATTTTTATTTTTATTTTGATAATTTTTTATTGATTATAAATTATAATTGGATACCTATACAATTATAATTTATGACATTGGTACGAATTAAAATGCCTGTATAGGCATAATTAAATAAATATTAACATATACAGAATTTCCGGTAATTAATGGATAACCTGGAAATGTCTTATAGTGGAACTGATGGCCGTTCAGAAAAAAAACATGGAAAACAATCTATCCTAACTACTACCTGAGATATGTGTTTTTTTTAATTACCATGTATAGCTTTCTTGTATACTACGACCATAAATGAATGAAATCCATCGGTTTTTTGTTGTTTTATTATTAAACACTAATTATGCTAATAGATAGATAGTCAAAAGTATGCTATGCTATAGTCAAAGGTATGCTATGCTAGTATAGCTTGCAATTTTTAATATATATATATATATTAAATTTAATTAATTAATATTAGATTTTTTCATTTTTCTGAACGGCCTTCAGTTCTACTATAAGACATTTCAAGGTTATCCATTAATTACCGGACACAAGCTTAAGCCCGTACCTTCACTCGCGTACAAGATGGTGAGGTTAGGTTACGTTAGTGTTTAAAAAGAAGAACTGATAACTTTGTTTTAAATAAAATGTATCCTATGTTACTTGGAGCTTTCTAATGGTGAAAGTTTTTAAAATCAGTTGGGGCGTTTTTGAGTCAAATCCTTATAAAGAACAAACAAAAATCAAATATTTTCTTCTTTATAATATTAGTATAGATAGTATAGATTACTTCTGGCAAAGTGCCCAGTAAACCGCAACAAGATCACCATTACGTGGCACCTATCTTATCTTATCTTGTGTGGGGGCCAGTCAGTACAGACCGGTGACACTTCGACCCAGTGGGATCTTTTGTGTCGACTTCCCCAATAACGCCTGCCATAGATATTCATGGCAGCCGGGACCGACGGCTTAACGTGCTCTCCGAGGCACGGAGCAGGCGATTATTGTCAATCAAAACGCACATAATTTTATATAACTTCCGAAAGTCAGAGGTGCGCGACGTGGGTTCGAACTCGAGACCCTCTGCATTGCAGTCTGTTGGTCTCCGCCCTGAGCTATTGCTGCTTACATGGCACCTAAATATATAGCTGGTGAAATATGAATGCAACTCCTGCATATCTCCGAAAATGTATCTCTAAGTACCCTTTCGAGGATATAAAATCAATTATAATAATATTAGTCCTCTATATAAACTGACATGCTGGGAATGGGCCCCTTCAGTGTAAGAAGGGTTAGGCCATAGTCCATTACGTTGGCCGAGTGCGAGTTGGCGGACTTCACATATTATCGAGAACATTATATGGAACTCGAAGCGATAAGTACCGCTTGATTTTCAAATACGCACATACCTTCATAAAGACAGAGGTCGAACTCGAGACCTCTACATAGTAGTCCAGCGATCTTCCATATCGTTCCTCTAAAATCAATTAAATGCATTTTCATATGACGTAGAGCAAGGAAAGATTTTAAAGACCAGATTTGGTCTTTTAAATCTTTCCTTGCTCTACTATCGAGGCTTTACGTCTCTAGCAGTGGAACGTTATCTTAAGGCTGCGGTAATGGCCGCAGAAATTCAGTCAAAGTTAGTTAGTTACCGTTTTAGACGCTTGTATTTAATTTTACTGGTGAAATTTGAATGGAAATTGTGTAGTGCCACACTTTCTCCTAATTTGGTGTAGGCACAATTCCAAACGGTTTTCGTACAAGTTTTGAAATAGTTGTTCGCGCTTTACCTTTAACTAGACGAGATTAAATCTGATGTTACCTTGTGAAGTCGAAAATACTGATGATCGGGAACTCGACTGATTTCAATAGTTTTATCTGTATACTCTATCAACAATAATAACAAATAATAAGTTTTAACATATATTAAGTAAAACATATTCACGAAGGGCATTATTAAAAAAAATTGCGTTTAAAGTAAAATGTCTTTATATTTAGGGGCTTAGGGCAAATATACAGCAATTCTATCTTAACCCCTAAAAAATGAAATCAGCCTTGTACAGAAAAGACAAATCGTTTTCTCAGAATTAGTTAATAAAGGTTAGGTTTAGCACCGACTCTACTTTACCAAGCTTCAACTAGGAATTTGTTTACACTAAAAATATGTATTTTACTTCTCAGTGTATTTAAATCAGTTTATTATCTTAATAAACACTGTGCCAGTAATTTCTTCTATACTCTCTATTACTCTGATTACTAAATACCGCTAGCAAATGAATGATTTTTTCATCCAAATTCTAAAACCCGAAGCTTATATTCACAGTAATTCAGTAAGATAAAGTGAAACTCGTAAAGCAGGAGAGATAAAAAGCAACAATTCTCGGTAGAGAGCCACTAATTGCGGGATATTGCCAACTTCTCGCAACAAACAAGAGGAACTAATAATTAATAGAGTACACGCCACTTCAAGTCAGGTGCTTCAGGGAAAGCTCTGGAGATTGTTGGCGTATTTTTAGGAGCGGATTATGTCCTATTTATAATACTGCACTTAATAAAACCGTACGGTCATCATATTAAGCGAGCAATTATTTAGTGTTTTATAGGTTTCTTTTAAAATGAGCATGTATTGTACTATAAATGTCAAACTCTGCACTGAAGATAGCTTGTTATCGTTGTGTCATGCGAAACTCTACAAAATAAAAGAAGGCTTCTAAACTCTGTGTTATATAGTTCACCGTGCTGGCGAATTGCGGATCGGCAGATTTCATATATCTTTCAATGTCGAAGTCAAAAATATGTAAACACTTCTTGGACACGTCATTTAACTAAATTTAATAATAAAAATATGTAAAAAGGAAATAAACATATGGTATTGAAAAAACAAATTAACTTGTTGAAGAATCCTCAGACGTACAGTTTCCTGCTTCACTGTTAAAGCGAGCGATATTTAGGTTAGAAGTTAAAGATAGTGATTTCTGCTCTACTACTACTAGTACTACGTGAAAGATTTCTGTTCGTAGCGTGATCTTATAAAGCCTTTGTTCCTTCTGAATTAAGTAGTTTTCTAAATGTAAAAATAGTACCTATTAAAATTTATCTTCTAGGCTTTGTCTTTATTCAATACAAACATAATTACAAATATTTTCTCTTTATATTAATTGTTAGCGTTTAGAGTAGACTAAAAATACGATTGATATCATGATAATGTTATCACACAAATCATTTAGGTATCCGTGTACCCTATTTGTAACGTATACATATCGTAGGCAGTATACATAACGAAATGGCAGTGGTAAACTGACCACCTAAACCACACACATTAAGTTAATTACAATAATTTATCCGTTAAACACCGAGCTTGCACTAACTTTGATACGAGGTTTATGGATAATCGGTGATGTTAGCCTAGCTCTGGTATGACTTACTGTTAAACTATACTGGTATTTTGGTGTTATGCCTAAATCACTTTGGGTTATTTCTTTGACAAGTCTGAGACCTAATCTGAGAATCTTTAAAGAGGAATTAAGAGTCTTTGATCCAGGAGCATAAGTATGAGTTTAACCGCATCGCGGGTTTATATTTCATCCATTGCTTTACCGACGTAAACCCACTCCTAATACAAGCATTCTAGCTTAGCTAGAGGGTTTAACGAGAATACTAATAGTATGTAACTGAAGCTGAAAATTTGAGAGCAGCGATAGCTCAGTGGGGAGACCAACAGACTGCAATGCAGAGGGTCTCGGGTTCGAATCCACGTCGCGCACATCTGACTTTCGGAAGTTATATGACTTTTCGAAATTATGTGCGTATTGATTGACAATTATCGCTTGCTCCGTGCCTCAGAGAGCACGTTAAGCCGTCGGTCCCAGCTGCCATGAACATCTATGGCAGTCGGTATTGGGGAAGTCGACACAAAAGATCCCACTGGGTCGAAGTGTCGCCGGTCTGTACTGACTGGCCCCCACACAAGATAAGATAAGATAAGATGTAACTGAAGCAGTAAGTAATTTTTATAAAAAAATATGATAAAAAATCGTGACTAGACGTCAATGTCCGTAAGCCGATAGACGAATTAAGAAAAGCAACGACCAAGGTGTTTGAAGTGTTAGCAGCATTAAAAGTCAATAATTCTTTTCTATCAATAAACGGATTAATTTAGTATAAATCATTAATGGATGTATGATAAGTCCTCATTGAGGTAGGTAGAGGTAGTAGGTATTTTCAACTGAGTTTTAGGTCCAACGTTATATGGAACGAGTCTATTGCCATGTACCTGGCATATTAATTATAACCAGACTTCGCGTTACTACTAAAATTATATTGATAGAAACACTCGCACACAAAATCGACGTGCGATCGCACATAGTACCTTATGCTTTGTAGGATACCCAGGTATCTAACATAGCACCTCACAATCACACACAAATATAAGCGCCAACTCAAGCCACAGAATCAATGAAGCGATGAAATTAAGATCTAATAACACTTTCCTTCACTGTACATAGCTAATTTTCTATCTAAACTCTAGCCAGATTTTCAGCCAAAATCTAATGCTCTAAAATATTAGGCAGCCAAATTTAACAGCCACTGACCATCTGCAGTATGCAACAAAGTTACCCCTCTATAAAGTTTCGCCACTAGACTGGTGAATTTAGTTCGCAGCTAAAAGCTAGGCGATTGCTTGTAGTTATGACTGTTAGATTGAGTTTGGACTTGACACCTATCCGTATAGAAGCACTATAAAGTTGAAGCTTGTTTGAGTGCTATTCCTTTGATCGAGGGCGTTTAATCGTAAATCGTCGTATTAATATGTATTCTGCGACAACTTATCTTTACATCAAAGTAAGACGTAAGTATTTATTGGATTATTTAAAACGGTTAAACTTACGTATTGTTACACAGTCTCCCACTAGGCTATCACTAACATCCTGTATAAAATATGTATGTAGAAATATTTTTGGTTTTAATGGCTCGAATCTACGCGTTGGTAAGCAGAGATGACACACTTCTAAAGGGCTTTTTTTTCTGGGTATTCCATCCCTATAACGGAGCCAAACAGCGGACAGCATCAACGTGGACGGTTTAAAAGAAGGTGACGAAACGATTTGGACGCATACAGGAGGAGCTGAGTCCCGGTTGCAAGAGACAGGGAACAATGGAAGAATGAAAAAGCCCACTGCAGGGTACATGACGGGGAGGCTTTTGGCAACTAGTTTTATAATAATAATAATAATAAAACGTGTTTTACTAACGCTTTTTCTAGGTTTCCTTTACCTATCCTTACTGTTCTTCTCTTTACAATCATCTAAATGATGCTACTATATCATCATAAAACCGCTACCTAAATAAACCAATCTTCCATTTCTCGATTTTCAATTTTGTGGGCGGGGAAAATATTAGCTTATCTTGCCTTACCTATAATGCGTCAACCCTTGAAGGTAAATTTCCTATCTATGGCGAAAATATTATATTGCGCACACACAGACACCAGTAAAAAGGTTTTTGCTGAACCGACGCATAATTTTCACGTGTTAACGTAATATTTATAACTAGGCCTAAGTAAATATTCTCCGTTTGTTTGGGCAATGTGAAACGGAGGATTTTTTATTTTTTGTCGGAACTTATTTATTGGTTGTGTGGAATAGGTTTGCGTGTAAAGTATCGATTGGTATTTTTCAATACGTATGTATATTGTTATTCTAATTTTATTTGATTTTGTGTTATTGAAAAGATGTTTGTATGTATCACTTCAGTTTAAATAAATACATTTCAAATAAATAATCAAGCTTACACATATTTATTACTGTTATAATTAATATTAGCCCTTTTTTTTTTTCTTTTTACCTGTGGGAATGCAATGACGCATATCCCTCCGCGGGGGCGGGCGGAGGGATTATGTCGGACTCGCCGGGGTAAAATAAAGATGTTAAAAAAAAGATAATGTACCTCCCGGAATACCGACTAAACCTACCACGGTGTTCCTCGACACAACCACTACCGACGGGGCCGCGCGAATCGCTTTCGCATGCGGTCGCGACCCCGCCGAGGTTACGGCCCGCCGCACTGTGGGCTGAAAATCGACCTCCATAGACATAGAAATGAAAGTTGCTAGATGTTCGTTTTGTTGACAGATATGGCTTCTATTAGCTATTTTACACATAACAATGTCGTCTGAGCTAACTCCGCACAGAAATGAATTTATTATAAGGTTTTTCGAAAAAAATGTATGGAGCTAGCATGAAAAATCTGAATATCTCTGAACTTGCAAGGAAAACCGTAATATCCTCAGAGATGGTTATAGGACTAATTATTTGTGATTTTTTGACATACTTCATATAACGGTACCTGCTGCAGATTTTTTTTTAAAAATCATCTTATTTTTAATTAATTTTTTTTAACATTAAACGATTTGTGTTGGTGTATAAGTAAAGAAACAACACGTTATATGCATATAATACTAAATCTTCGCCAGTTATTTGTTAAAATATCAAGAAAATTATTTTTGCCTTACATAGTATATATGTTTTAAAACAGGTAATTGGATACCATTACTAAACTTTGCATACAGGTAAACCACTGAATATTAAATTAGCCTTCTAATGAGTTCTGAATAAGAGATTAAGTGATTTGCAATATCGCACAATGGTAACTACGGAGTACACTAATTAAATTCTTCCAGGTAAGTACATAAGTAAACTAATTAGTTAATTAGACATGTTACGAGTTCTAAGAAATATTTTCGACAACTGTCTAATTATTTTATTATTATGTCTAAATGAAGGTATCTTTTTAAATCATTAAATTCTACTAATGTCAAAGTAAAGATGAATCGATAAGTTAGTTATTTTATTAACGCTAATAATAGGCATTAAATAAAAAGAAAAATAAATTAAAAAGGTATTTTTTAATAGTTGATAAAATTTATATAAAACAAAACATAGGTACAAAAGTATGCAAAGATATTAATAGGTACAAGAATAGTAATATAAAATATTTAAAAATAAATCAATTGCAAAACATAGTTACGTATCAAAGCTAAATAACGAAAGATCATGAAAAAATTACATTGAATAGAATTATAATTAAAAGCACAAAAAGTTTCTAGTTTTCCTTATCACTCTCGTCGATTTCTGAATCAGAGTCTAGATTGCCTAGAAACTCAAAGTCAGTTTCTTGAAACTGAATTAAATTGAGGATTTCAGGAAATAAATCCTCCTTTTTCTTGGCATCTAACTTGGGCCTTTGTACATTTATAAAAGGATCCGAAAAACAACTAACATATTAAGGATATCATGATTCGAATCTTGCCTGCTCTTTTTCTGCGAATGATGTTCCCGAAACCTCCTAAAATCTTTATTGCGAGACTCGGATGCTTCTTCCGAGAGACTTCCTATGGGTACAACATCATTCTTCTCGATTATGTCTGCCCCGTGTATAAGTAATTTGTGGACGGTTGATGACATATAGTACCAGTCATATAATTCCACGTACCTCTCTGCTGTTTTGAAGGCATAATCTTTAAATTTAATTATATCTACTTTTTCCCCGGAAGTTATTGCTTGTAAAATCACAGCAAATCTTCTTATTAGTTCTTCGTCCAACCCAGTAATGGCTGCAGTTTTATGGGGAAATTTGAAAAACTTTCTTGCAGCGTTGCCGTCATTAGTAGTTCCGGAACCTTGTTTAACAATGTCAATCAATAGATTTAATTCGTCTTTAAATTTGTCTTGAATAATCTTTTTTCTCTTACTTAGCATTTCTTTGTGCTCGTTACCTCTCGCAGCCCACTCTTTAAAATCTAGTCTATACGAAATATGTAGTAAACATTTCATACAATTTATACGGGCGTGTAGAGATGACAATCCAAACTCGTATATATCAGAAGATACGGTCTTTGCTGTTACTACACTCAAACGGTTCATTTCTGTCGGTTTTGCCAGACACAAACAGCATGATGAACTTGATCTGGCTTGAGACAAATACGTGCAGACTTTACCATCGATCATTGTCATCATTAGGTGATGATTCACCCTGTTTCTATTATTGCACTCTGTAGGAATGAGAGCCATTCGTCGTTTGTGTTCGATGACTACTGCTTCGCTTTCCTTCACAAAAGTAAATTGAACTGGACGACAATACATTGCTGAGCATGGTTTTGGGTTCATCCACAAAGTATTGTCTCCATCAGTCAGTTTTAGTGGCACCAAGGAAGTCATGAAAATACTTGATCGCTATCCATTTTCTGCTTGTATCGGCTTTGGTTTGACGCACCATCGAAACCCCATTTAGATATCAATTTTAAATCCTTATTTTGCACATCATCGTTAGGAAAACTTTGGAGGATTCTTTTGACCGTAATGTCGAGTAAAGCTTGAAGGGTTATTCTTGCCGATGAATCGGTCACTAACACTGATTGCTTCGGAGGATAGCATGCCAGCTTGGTTTGTTGCACTTTATAGTAGGATGGATAAATATCCTTTCTACCTTCCCGAATAGCTGACTCTCGTAAAGTGATGTATTGCCACTTTGATAATTTTAATGAAAGGAGTAATCCAAGTGCTTTTTCTGGTGTAAATAAGATAGTTTTCACCGGTTGCTTAAGCGTTTCCTTAATTTTAGAGGCTGCTTCAGGATGTTTCAGCATATATTCGATTACAGATGCGATATCCTCACAACCTTCTTCCTTAAAACGCGCTGCTGCTGTATATGCCAATTCACTGGGATTGTCAGTTTTATGCTCATCAGATCTTCTCTTCTTCTGTTTGCTTTCCAGATCTTCGAATGGTTTTCGTGACCTCTTTGTCATTGTACCAACAGAGTATGATGTTGAGGGTTCTGGAGAGATTGATCTTGATCCCTCAGCAACAGTTGGTTCTTGAGCGACTAAATTTATACAACTTGGCCAATCGATAGTTGCTTGCAGCCAAATTTCGTATTGTTTTCTAAAAGTATCAAGAATTCGGTGAGATTTTTGCCACCTTTGTGATGCAGCTCGTACAAATCTCTGACAAAATTCTTTTAGAGTCACTTGATCTTCAACGGAAAGACAAACGTCTAGGCGGGATATAACTTCACTAAACAATACCTCATGATCAAATGAAGTACTCTTACATTTTAGAAGAACGAATAGGTCTAAATTGGTATTTAAACTTTCCATTATAAAATTTCACAGTGATATGTTAGGGGTAACAAAGCTTAGAATAAACTAAATTATGATGCAAAATGTTAACCATTTTATATTTCAGTCCAACATTAGTTAACGACCTCATTAGACAGTTGTCGAAAATATTTCTTAGAACTCGTAACATATCTAATTAACTATTTAAGTTACTTATGTACTTACCTGTAAGATTTTAATTAGTGTAATCCGTAGTTACCACTGTGCGACATTGCAAATCACTTAATCTCTTATTCAGAACTCATTAGAAGGCTAATTTATTATTCAGTAGTTTACCTGTATGCAAAGTTCAGTAATGGTATCCAATTAACTGTTTTAAAACATATATACTATGTTAGGCAAAAATAATTTTCTTGATATTTTAACAAATAACTGGCGAAGATTTAGTATTATATGCATATAACGTGTTGTTTCTTTACTTATACACCAACACAAATCGTTTAATGTTAAAAAAAATTAATTAAAAATAAGATGATTTTTAAAAAAAAATCTGCAGCAGGTACCGTTATATGAAGTATGTCAAAAAATCACAAATAATTAGTCCTATAACCATCTCTGAGGATATTACGGTTTTCCTTGCAAGTTCAGAGATATTCAGATTTTTCATGCTAGCTCCATACATTTTTTTCGAAAAAACCTTATAATAAATTCATTTTTGTGCGGAGTTAGCTCAGATGACATTGTTATGTGTATAATAGCTAATAGAAGCCATATCCGTCAACAAAACGAACATCTAGCAACTTTCATTTCTATGTCTATGGAGGTCGATTTTCAGCCCACAGTGCGCCGTATGAAACGGCAGGCCACTACACGAAAGACCTACCCAAAATAGGCACTACTTCAAATAAAACCCTACTGTCTCCCCCCTAGAGGGAAGACGGACTCGACACAGAGGCGCGCGTGGGAACACGCACGCCGCCTCTCGGACCTGGTGCTGAACGGATGGCGGGCAGGCCCACAAAGCCCGCCACCCCCAGGTCAAACCTCAGGGTGGCTGGAGGTCATCTCGCGCCCTCCGGCGCCCGGCTCTGCGGTTGGGGAGAGGGTTTAAACGCTCCCTCTCCCGCTCCGCCGCCTCCTTGATGGAAATCACTTCCTCGCAAAAGGAGGCGACGGCGTTCCACGACCTCTCACTCCGGACCATAGACTGAACTACGGCCGGGAGCGAGAGGGTAACCGATCCGACTGCCGCGATCAAATCACGACGCTGCGATGCCCAGGCGGGGCAAACCGCCAAAGTGTGCAGCGCCGTGTCCTCAACAACGTCGCGGCAGTCGCCGCAGTGGTGACAACCGGGCGTCTCTCGCCGGCGTATACGACACAGGAACTGGCCAAAACAACCGTGGCCAGTCAGAACCTGTGTCAGCCGGAAGGTGAGGGCGCCATGCCGCCTCTCCAGCCAATCCTCAAACACGGGACTTACCGCCACGATCGTGGCGTGCCCGAGCCCTGTATTAAACTGCCGGGCACGGGCTTCTTTTCAGTGTGAAAAAAGCTAGGCCATAGTCCACCACGCTGGCTGTATATTTGCTTGTTTCTTTATTTTTTTTAATTCGTTTATAATTTTGCTTATTGCCTCTACTCTTAAGGTAGTGCTCAACTGGTTCCTGACTGCTGCAGTTAAGGTACTTAATACCTATTGTAATACATTTGGGATTTACTAGCTCATATTTTCTTTTTTAAATTGATTATCCATCGGAAGAGTTTGCAAGAGATACTAATTATTCAATGATGATGGTGGAAAGACTTAAGAATGCATACATGGCGTGGTAGTTTAAGTGATAGCCTCGCTGCTGCAACTGCGCCGTGTGTTGTGGGTTTGATCCAGGATGGGGCAAAAAATTGTGAAAGCCTCAAATAGTTTTTTCGGCTCTGGGTGTTCTTTGTATCTGTTGTTTGAATGTTTGTAAAGTCCTCCGTGACGCAGAAATAATGACTGGTACGGGACATGTCATGTAAAAAAAAACAAAATCAAATGTAAAATAAATGTGCTTTTTTTAATATTTTAATATATAATAATAATAATATTCTGTCACATATACACAACACCATCTAGCCCAAACTAAGCAGAGCTTGTACTATGGGTACTAGACAATGGATAAACATACATATATACTTTTTTTTTGTAAATACTTACATTTTAACATAGAAACACCCAGATCAAGACAAACATCCATGTTCATGCACACAAATGTTTGACTTGTGTGGGAATCGAACCTGCGACCTCAGGCATGGTAGTCGGTTACACTAACTGGTTACACTAACCGACTGCTATACAGTACACACAGTTAACTCGGCCGTACAAGATCTACTCTCTTACACGAAACCAAAGTAAGAGTAGTTACATCGTAACTGCGTTTCGCTTGGTGAGTAATAGATCTAGATACTCACTTACACACTTCCACATTCTATCACCAGCCGACGGATGCTACTCGATCTTTGGCAATCTCTCACAATATCTTAAAGCATAGTCATTGCATTCGCGAAAATGAGACAAAGGTATACTCTGTAAAGCGCTTACCCATTCTAGCGCTTGCAATCAATGCAATAATGTTTTAAGAAATAATACTCCAGATGAGCTTTATTCGTGTATGTCATATTTGTTGTAAAAAATACTGAATCCAATTTACTTGTATACTATTTGCCTATAGAATTTTATGTTAAGCTTTTTATTTTATATCGTAGCTGTTTGGGTATGACACATACAAAAAAATAGGTTTTAATACCTCAAGTATAAATAAAATTTATTTTATTAAGATTCTAGTAGTATTTAATTGTATAGCATTCTTTCTCAAACACTCATTTTTCGAAAATTTAAGCATTATGGATCGACGTTAGACATTTTCATTCGAACAATTTATAATTCTAATTGTCGTAGAATTATTTTATTCCATTAATAGGACAGATCTAATCGAAAACTTTTCTCGAACATCTGCGTTTTCATTTATCAAAATGGATGCTTTATTTTTAACGATCAATTATACCTGCAACAATTTATTTGTCTCCGAATAAATGTTTATTTAGCTGCAGTATTGTATAAAATTTGTTTAATTTGCTGAATCATCATACGTATCGTATGTTAGGAGAGTAAAATAAATGCTTCTCTTTCTTAAGTATACCTACATAGACTCGAGTATGTATATCACTTAATGGGTAATTAATACTACCTTGGTGACGCAGCAGTAATGTTTTCGTCTACTGTACATGGGGTCTTGGATTTGATTCCTGGCAAAGTGCTATTAGGTTTTTGCTATCAGAAATTTCAGTAGAAGCACGGTGCCTAGAAATGTAATGCCATTGAATATATGCTGCTGAATATATTTTTTGGCAAGAAGTGGATATAATACACCTCTATCTATCCCTATACAGTGCCAAGTAGAGATGTATTAATTCCACGTTTCATAGAGTCTCACACGGCTACCGATTGTCGTATGTCTGGTACATTTCAAGACTCCATGTTGCCAGAATTAAACCCGGGTCCTTTATGTCACCTGCAAATCTATGCCACATGGCCAACGAGGCAGTCTAGTCGCTAGTAAGCAAGCGTGATCTATCTTACAATTGCTGTCAGTCAGGTCACAAAATTTGGCACAACGTCATATCCACTCAAATCTGGAGCCTATCGACTGGAGATATACCTAAACCCTACCAAAGACCTAATGCAATTATCCTTGTATTATATTAGTTCTCAAATGAGAGTCAGAATATCTTAAGGAGCTTCTGCACTCAGCACTCATTGGAGAGCTGGCCTCGTGCGTTGCAGAACTTACAAAAAGCGAAAAATTTATCCACTGTCACTAAAACCAATCTTTTCTATTTCTTCTAATTAAAGATTGCGACCTGATTCTTTAGTCAGTTCTCGTGTTTAAATTCGCCATCTTTGCCTCTTGTTAGCCACATTGGATAGTGCATCGTCCACTCTAAACCGTATTTGACTAGTCAAACTGCCTATCTAATTGTTGTTTTACCATCCGAATTCCTCGTCCACTGCACACAATTTCACCTCTCCAAGTTAATTGAATTGATGGAAGGTATTTACAAAGGCTGTGCCAGATAATTGATGAAAGTTTGATTACTTTATGTGCCTTCTTTAATAAAGAATATTCCCGCACTAGCAATAAATCCCATCGTATGCCCACTACAAACATTCAAGCAATGGACACAAAAACCATTCAGATCCGGCACAACTATTATCGAATCACACAAATACATTTGCTATGTAGAGCAATATCCCATTTCTTAAAGCAGCACTTAGCATTTTTAATCAGGAGTTAATATTATACAATTAACATTTTAAATTATCATTAAAGCGATCACCTAATTTAAATGCATCGATGCTAATTTACCGATAAATCTCGTACTGAGAAGAAAGCCTTGTCCAGCAGTAAAATCGTTTATATATAAAGCTTAAGCTAAGCTTGATTTTACTCAAGGAATGGACAATTATTGTTTAATTACTCGTTTTATTCGAATCTTAAAGCTAAAATAATTCGAAAATTTTAACGAATATTCGAATTCATTAAGTTTTGATATTATTTCATTTTATTATATTACTTATTCAAGACTAGCGACCCGCCCCGACTTCACAATAATAATAAGTTTAATTCATAGTAATAAAGTAGCTACAACGATATGTTAAATACGTATACGTATTAAGCAGCCTGTATAGCTTGAAAATGTAAATGACTAAGGGTCGATTTTTCAATCGTCAGATAACTTTTATCTGGGGAATATGTTTGACGTTTTGACAGGTTTTGTATAGAAAATATGTCATACCGCCATATTTATTCTTCAGATAAAAGTTATTTGACGATTGAAAACCGGCCCTTAATGCAATTTAAAGGCAACGCGTTTATTTCCATAGTCATAGAGTGTGGATTAAGACCAAATGCGGCACAAGCCATCTCTTGGCCATTTTGCAATAGGTTTTCAATACTGCACAACACATGTCATAATTACGATGGAAAACTAAATAAAAAGGCAACTGAGTCTTACAGTTGCAACTCCATGTAAATAATAAATAGATTGACATAAGGCAAACTTTCCTAATTTAAACATACTAGCGGTCGCCTAGTGCTCGCAATTCGACCAAAGTTTGCCTGTAATATATTGCTGATATATGTCATTATATATTGATATATGTAACCATAGTTACGTCCTTCGACTGCGTGTGTCAAATGCATAGTTGTGTGCGTGTAGTGTTTTTTCATTAGTTTAATGTATTTCTAATGCATATTTTATATAAATATTAGGATTCGCCCCTCCTTCTCTATATAAACTTTAACTGTGCCAAATTTCATACTCCTCCGTCCGCGCAATTGTCGTAAAAAGGGGTACAAAGTTTCTGCTTCGCGTATTAATATATATATATATAAACCACAAGTTTAAAAGATATTTTTGGAACGAAGTTCCTTATCGCGCGTTGTGAAAGACGAAGACGGAAAAAATTCTTACGAAAAGTTGTCACGACACTTTTTGCTATAGTAAGCTATTGTAAGCTGTGCGGCGTGCGTAAGTAGTTACGCTATCTCGCTCGCACTGTTCATTCATGCGCCAGCAGATTACTTCATTATGGAAAAAACGCTCACGCGTTTTTTTAAGTCTGTTAGCTCGCAGCTGGCCACAAGGTCACCCTTGTGGCCAGCTGCGAGCTAACAGACTTCTTATTATTATGCATGCGCCATGTGGAGTTTGTATCTTGTATGGATTTTTTTAGATTTTCGGAAATTTATAAATTAATTAATTAAAAAGATTTTATTACAATTCCTTCACTAATTAATCGAAAGGAACTTCGTTCCATCCGGGTGTCCCTTGACACCTCTCAAGTTTTTTTTATATATTATTAACACTACTTCAGTAATGATGTAATTTGTAAGCAGCGATAGCTCAGTGGCGAGACCAACAGACTGCAATGCAGAGGGTCTCGGGTTCGAACCCACGTCGTGCACCGCTGACTTTCGGAAGTTATATGACTTTTCGAAATTATGTGCGTATTGATTAACAATTACTGCCTGCTCCGTGCCTCGGAGAGCACGTTAAGTCGTCGGTCCCGGGTGCCATGAACATCTATAGCAGTCGTTATTAGGAAGTCAGTGCCCTATAATATCCTGACACTGGTCTAGCCTTAGGGTATCGTTAGCCTTCGGGTTGCGGAGGTCAGGTGGCAGTCGCTCCGTGTAAAAACTGATATCCAGTCAAATCCGGTTAGACCAGAAAAGCCGACCCCAAGTGACTTGGGATTATTAAGGCTAGGAAGAAGAAGTAATGATGTAATTTGTAAACGTAATTTATTGTTTTATTTGGGTAACAAGGTCGGTGAAAATGTTCAGTAATGTTTAGGTTTAATGAACTTTCACATTTAGATAATATACATATATCACTTAATAAGAATAACAATTTTTAAACAATTACTGATAATATTAACTCTTTATATAATATAATATAATATTCTACCACATACACACAACATCATCTAGCCCAAACTAAGCAGAGCTTGTACTATGGGTACTAGACAATGGATAAACATACATATATACTTTTTATTTTTGTAAATACATACATATTATACATAGAAACACCCAGACCAAGACAAACATCCATGTTCATGCACACAAATCTTTGACTTGTGCGGGAATCGAACCCGCGACCTTAGGCGTGGCAGTTGGTTACACTAACCACTACGCCACCGAGGCCGACTCAGTGTGGGTAGCTATAAAAATTATAAAAACTCGGTTATTATTACGGATGAAAATAATATAATGTTTAGTTATGTCAAGTAACTTCAGGGGCGCTATACAACTATGTGAACTGTAAGTTTCAAATGGCAAATTAATTTATTAGTAACTCATTATTGACATCTATACTACCAGTAGTAAACCAAAATACTAAGATAAAAACATACATTTCTTTATGAAATCAATTATTAATGTTTATAAAAAAAACAGTTTTCTTACGTTTGTGTAAGCAGAACTCGAAAAGTTGTCAAAAGATTGGCTTGAATTTTTTACACAATGTTGCATTTCTACATGAGGTCACAGAGGATCACAATTTTTGGTGAAACCCGGTAAGCCTAATTTCGGTATATACAACGTACCCGCATGTACATATACTACATATATCTACGTACTAAGCAAACATAACTTTATTACAACAAATTATTTTATACGTACCAAGCTCAACTAGCGCAATTTCAACTAGCGCTTATTTTAAAAAAGAGTTTATAAAAATTGTCAAGAATCTTTGCTGTGTGTTGTCAATTTCAATACTCTACTGTAAGAGTAATACATTTTTAATATCTTTAGTAACAAAAATCGTTCAACATCAATGATTAGCAATTCTTGTCCAACCGCTCAAAGAATGAAAATGGCAGAATAATTGCATACTTATACACGCGTGATATCTTCTCAAAGCCCGGGCTTTTGGCACCAGCGAAGCTTCACAAACAAGAACCTTCCAAATTTATATTACGATCACAGCAAAGTAATCATGGACGATTGTCTCAGTCTATTTTTAATACGAAAATCTCACGATATCTATTCAAGGCATGTCTCAAGGATCGCACCGTCCCTTCGAGCCTTGTTACCAATACCCTATGACAATAAAGTTATAAATCTCATACATTTTTATAACACTATTTGAAATAATTTATATGATTTTTGTTATAGTTCGCCCCTCCTTAGAGATTCCCTTGATATATTCCTCGAGTCTCGTCATGTATTTTATTTGACTTAAGTATAAATATATTTTAAGATATAACTAGGTTATTTTACGGGAGGATTTTGTATAATGCCGTTACTTTATATGATTTTGGTTAAAAGCAAAATATTGAAATTCTGGGTTTAATTTCATTTAAACGTTGCACGTGTTAAATTCGTTTATTTTATGTTTGATAAAAGATGAAAGCAGTGGGTTTGTGTCATATAATATGTGAAAAGAATATTGAAATAATAGGTTTATATGTCTAAAGAAAATATCGATTGTGAGTTTCAGAACATATTAGAGCTGTAGTTGTCACAAGAGAGGTCGATTATATATAATTTCGACCTCTACGTATCTTCTAAAATATACAAATATTGAAATTAATTTCATTTATACGGATTTTATCGCGTTGTTTATCTAACAATGTATTACATAATTTACTAACTATTACACTACTACTACTATTGCATTTTACTAATTTTTAATCTAATAAACTTATTAAAACTATTTATATTTAGGTATTAAATAAACAACGTGATGAAATCTGTATAACTGAGTTTAATTTCAATAAATAACATTCGCGTAAACAGACGACAATATTATAAACAAACATGTTTTTTTAAAGGGACCCCTCTCGCTCTTGCTTCCTTTCCTGTATAGCGGAGACGGAAACAATTAAACAAAGGGCGCAGCGAACACCCTGACTTGGAACAAACCTATTTTGTGAACAACACAAAATTATGTGTTATGTGGAAATCGATCTAAAACACTTGCCGTAGTCGCAGTGGTAGGATGACCTTTAAAACGTAAGAATTATTGAAACATGATAGTCTATGATGATACTCTATAAGTAGTTACTATAAAACATGTCAACCCATACAATAGCCAATTTTCAGTTAATTTCTTAAGGGTACTTCTAAGACACATATGTACATCTATTACAATAATTATGGTATTTTTTTTAAGATATGGTATTTCTGTTTCTTTCTTTGGAACAGCAAACACTTACACAGTAGATAATACTAAGCTAAGCTAAGCTTTTCACAGAGTATATGGACATATATATTTTTTGATAGGATGTATTATTAAATCCTTGTCACAAGATCGTGACATCGTGACCATTATTAAACAAACAATATATATTTACGTTCTAATTCCGTGATCCATAAACAGCTCATCAAAGGTTCCTATTATCATCTCATTGTTCATTATCCCAGCGAAAGCAAGACAAGACTCCATGAAAGTATTTTCCACTGAAAGCATTATTGTTAATAAAAGTTTCATTGCCAAGTTTCGTTTGCATTGTTGTATTAACAAAAGAGTTGGAAATCCAAACCAATACCAACTTTCAAGAAGCTTTCTTTGTTACAAATAGGTAAAGAATATAGTATCTATAAAGTTTTAAGTTCTTTGTAAGCTTTTGTTGCAAAATGAAAGTATTCTCAAAATTAGGTGCCAAATCTTAAAAGTTAAAAGTTTTTGTGGGTGTTTTCATAGTAGTTCTTTCCGATTTAATTTTACCTGGCGTTATAACAAACGTGTTCGTGTTTATCGTACGGACGCGATATATAACATCTCTCTCTGTCTTTTCTGCGTTATTTATCCCACATAGTATATAGCTCCCTTTGTTTCCTTCCCCTAACTCGCTCTGTTCTTGACGTCATTTCTAGAAGCTCTGCATACCTTGCCCATATATGTCCACATGGGCTTGGGTCTTCTTCTATCTTTATCCGAGAATAATAGTTCCATTTCCTGGTATCCAACGTAATCAGGTTTTTTATTTTACTTGTCCGTACCGTTACATTCTGCTCTCTTGGACTTTGCTATGTTGCAGATATTTTAATAATAACATCAGTCCAGTTGATAAACTGCCCTGCTGGTGCTGAACATGATCATTTAAATATGGTAAAAAGATAAGAGACTCTGTGCGGCCAGGTAGATTTCGCAAATTTTTAATAGATTGCTTCTCTTTCAGGGTTTCCTCACGATTTTATACGCATAAAGCACGACAATTCAGGGATGCGTGCTTTAGCTTTGAACTCGAGAATTTTTCGTAGTAGTGAAATGGTTTTCCCAGTAGACTTAAATCCTATGAATATTATAAATTTAAAAGTCTTTGAAGATGTTTGGATGTTTCTTACTCAATTAGCCGTAAGATGTTAAACGCTTTTAGTTAAAGCTTAGCACGCAAGTAGGCCATGTGTATCAGTAAGTAGCGCATAGGATACTTGGGAATCAGATGGACCAGTCCATGAACAGAAATTAATCCAGAATATTATTGTGTAGCAAAATATTTATGCAGGCAATCCTTATTTTTCGAAGCGTTAACAACTAAATAAGAAGAACAAACGCAATCATGATTGCTGACTTCCATTTTGATTACTTTCCATAAGAGAAAATGTCGTAACGTATTACATGGATTCAAAAGTGTCACCGGACCATTTGTGTGCCTCCGACAAAGTCCGCAAGATTCACAAACATCAAGTCAATCAGCCGTCGACAATCAAATCGATATTTCTGAAGGTTCAAAAGCTAAATATTGAAATTTTCGGCGCGGCAAGGTGTCGGCAATGCAAATTGTATTTACACTGGGAACGTTGTCAAGTCAGTCAACATTCTACGGTAAATTCAAAGCGATTGAAGATTATATTCGACGTTTGGACAGTGTTACGCTATGTACTTATTTTTCGTACTAGTAATTTTCTTCAATCGTGGGTGTTGAAGAAAACGTTTTTATAATAAAAAATATCAACGAAATATATTTGGTATTAAATATTTTGAGGCTCTGTGTTGCTTCTCAGAATTTTCTAAGAGAATTGCCAATAACACTTCTCAAACTGGGAATCATTCGATATATAATTACTTTGGTCTATAGCAGAAGTGCGGCGCGCAGTAAGCCGTAATCTGTAGTAAGTTTTTTTTTTTTTGCTCTTCAAAATGACCACTCTCCGCCTGAAGGTAAGCAGTCGTGTGGTCTAAGAGCACAGTGGCTTCCACATCGGCCTCATAGCAGCCGAGGCGATGTTGAGGTCTCTACTTTGACGGCCTGAGAAGGTGCTTTTTCACGCCCCGCTTAAAAGACCCAGGATTGAAGGAAGAAGGAAACACGTGCCTTGGCAGAGAATTCCATGCCTTGATCGTTTGGCAGAGGTATGAGGACCCAAACTTGTTGGTACGTACTCTAGTCGACTCCACCGTGTAAGGATGGCATCTGAGCCCAGCACGCGTTGTTCTGGGTAGGAAAGGGGAGGGCGGGATAAGGTGGAATAACTGTTCAGAGCACTCCCCGTGGTATATTCTGTAGAAACATGCCAAAGAGATAATATCCCTACGGAGTTGCAGAGGTTCCAGTGAATTCGTGACCTCTGGATCTCCGATCATACGGACAGCCCACCGCTGAAACCTGTCAAGAGCGTCTAGCAAGTACTGCGCGGAGCCATCCCAAAGATGAGAACAGTACTCCACGCAAGGGCGCACTTGTGCTTTATACAATAGGCACAGCTGCCCAGGCGCGAAGAACCGCCTCACCCTGTTCAGAACTCCGAGTGTTCGTAATAGCACGCCGTTTATACTGACCTATTTGGTATAGTAGATATGTATTTCATTCATATTTTGCTAGTTATGTTTACGTCCTAGGTCTTAGGGATGAAACTTATTGCCACTTGTAGAGCACAGTTCCAGACGTGTGCGGCCAACTGAGAACATTTCTAACAGGCAACATCGATAACTTTTGACCAATCTGGGAATCGACTTGCCAAAAGCTAAAGTAATCGAAAAGGCAATCTTACGCCTCTGGTCCAACAAAGAAAATCCGATTCTGAGTAATGTATAATCAAAAGAATATCTTATTTTATCGGGGGACAAGCTCCTTACCCAATTTTCTTATATAAATAATATCCGAACAAAAACATGTTTGATCGGCCACAAACTCTCCGTGACCCAAATCCTTCGTCCGAATGATATCAGGATCTATAAATAAACTAATTAAGCAGAACTTACTTATGGAGATAAGGCGGCGAAGTTTCGAAGCAAAAACAGGAAGCGAAGCAAAACAAAATTGTGTTCTAAGCTGACGCCCTGCTGGTTTAATGAACGATGTTTTCTGCGAATAACTAAAGTTGTAAACTTATGCAAAGTTATATTTTATTTCATGCAGTAGATCATGCAATTTATTTTTATGGTAATAAATATTAAACTTCAGTTAAATAATAATATAATCAAGCATGATTCTTAACCTGAATAAAAAAAATGGCGTGATTAATATACATAATTTAGATCCTTAAAATTGAAGTGAGACAATAAAGTAATCAATTATGGTATATTTTAGAGTGTAGACCCTCTTAATTAGTTTAAGTTCTGGTATATAGTGAAAGGGCTGGGTACCAGGCCTTAAACTAATTAAATTTGACATGGATACGTATTTTAAGTAATGAAACATAATATTACTTAGTCATATGACAAAAATGCAGAAATTCCCGTACAACTAATATAAAACATAGAAATTCTAACTTGAATAACATTATATTAAGTTATATTATAGCCCACTATTGCTCCCGGTTTTGCATGCTCGGGAACAACACTGACAACTTGAAAGCAAAATTTCACTATGATCGGTTAAAGTGTCAAATCCTAGCAAACAAACTCACATTCGCATTTATAATATTAGTTAGGATTCTTTACCTAAAATTTCACTAGACACTAGTGTTGGATTATTGAAGAGAGTAGGACTTTTGCAGCTAACGCAAGAAAGAAAAGAGAACTAATTATTAAATATTTTATAAATGAAGAAAATAAAAGACTGACTGCACGGATGATGTGATGATTGTGCCGATTGTTGTGGGTTCGAATCCCATACGGGATAAAAGTTTGTATAACCCACAAATGGTTGTTCCAAATCTGGGTGTTCTTTGCGTCCGCTGTTTGAATGTTTGTAAAGTTCCCCGCGAAACACGATTTATTAGTAGCGCGGGAGAAGTGTTCTAAAAAAAATATCTTTGGATGTTAAAAGGTTTAGATGTTTGTTACTTAATTGTATGGAAACAACAACACACAGATTTGACGCAAATGCACACAAAAAGATCAAGTCCTAATTTCCTATTATCCGGATTTTCACAGATTATCAGCTTTTCGCGAAGGCTTCAGTCTTGTAAGAGTCATAGCCTAGGGAAACCGCTCAGCATCAAGCAAGCTATTCATTTGTTCGAAGTTTTACCTTATAGTTGTGAAGTCAATCTCATTCAAACGTTATAATACACTGCGTCTAATAAAACGGTTTTGTCATGTTAAATAGTATTAACGTGCTTGCAAAAAATAATCAGGTCAGCCCTTTAACCGTTAAAATGTCAATGTATTTATTTAATTATAATAATATCGTAATTCTCCAAATAAGATGGCAGAATTATATTACACACAAATATAACCAGCTATCATTTTAAGTCTCAGTATATGTGATAGGTGGCAAGCTAGTGGTCACAGTTCTCGACTCTGTGTTGCTACTGAGAAGTTTATGATGGAGAAACCCAATGACACTACCCAATCTGGAAATTAAACTCAAGAACTTATGCACAGATGTTACCTTAACTATGTCAATATCAATTAGTTACATTTTTGTTTATTTAAAATGCATTTTCTGATGTATACCGAAAGTTGTGGCAGACCACAATGTGGCTTGAACTACTGAATACGCAGCAAAATTTAATCTCCAAAAATCCATAATCCTATCCATAATCATAACTAAAAGGGATTTACTTTATTCATTGGTCTGCTATACGATTCTTCAATCACACGCTATTATATTAAACATAAAATCAAATACATCCTACGTCGCAACACCTCCCTAACTAGTTACGCTTAGACTTTCTTCTTTATCGCGTAACACAATTACCGCTTCGCAAATTCCATTGGCATCGCTAACCTTATTTCTAGTTTAAGAGCAAGGAAATAAAAGATTCCCCTTACAAGAGTAATCCTAGAGCATGTGCCGCGAATGGTCAGCGAGATAAGGCGGCTAATTTATAGCGTTTCAATACCTTCTCGTCACGAAACTTGCGAGTACTGGAAGAGGTAGCTAAACAATTTTGGATATAATATTATCTTGGCAATTTTGTTGTACTCGATACTTGAAGTAAATGTAATAGAATATATATTTTATAATTATTTTTGTGGCAAATGAAAGCTCCGATTATTGCACTACGAAAGTTCTCTTTTAACACAAGCATAAAATAAACACTAATATGAAAACTAAATTGCTAGTAAACTGAAAAAGAAAATAATTTTTCGCTAATTTGATGACAATCTAAATTAAAGAAAAGCTTTTTTAATATTAAATATAATATATTGAATTTCTTTTTGTAATTATAGTACCTAGTACGGTTCAACATCGCTCCAATGAGAAACCAATTTATGTTTTTCAAACTAAATTATTTCTTCAGATTTTTTACGAATTAAAGCAGAATATCGAATTTTGTCAGATTTTATTAAGAAATCCTAGAAGCCTTTCTAGTGTTCTATATTGCGTGGTGATGATGCTTCGAGTAATTTCACAGATACAAAACCTAAATTAGGCTTCATTGCCCTGGAAACCATATTTTCCGCTGTCGACGATTGGATCTTGGTAGTATCCATTAATGTGTGAAAGTATATTGCTATACCGGCTGTAAGTTTTCCATAAATATAAAAAAGTTTTATGATCGCCTATTGGTCGGTCGGCCTATAGCTTAGAACTTGCAAAGATAAATAATTTCTTACCTTTATGGGCTTCAGAAGACGCAGTTTTGGAATGAATTGATTAACCATTTCAACTGTTAGTAGTCGAATGACACTAAAGAGGTTATTTGTTGCAAGCCTAATACATGCATGAGGTGAAAATTATGTTATCTATATTATGGAATATAGTGTAGATGTACTTTGTGTTCGTTCTTTTTCATAAGGAGTAAAGTAGAGGCACAGGCTATTTTTACTCCAGGAAAAAGCCGGGCTTCTTACAAGATAATTATTTTTCCTAAGTTTCGTATTTCCAAGACCCAAAATAAAAACTATTACCTACAACATAAAATTTGTAGGTAATAGTTTTTACTAACTATAAACCACTGTATTTTGAGGTCCATAAGTCTAACTTGGTGACCTGTATTAAATAAATTATTCAGCTTTGATGAAATAGAACTATCTTTAGGTGGTCTAACGCCATTGTTACTATCCAAAGCATTATATCCTTTCGTACCCAAAACAAGCGCTACGCTTAGAACAAACATGACGTCAGAATTATGGATAGTGGAAAGCAGTCCCTTCATAAATATGATCATTTGTCAGGCTTAAACGCACCGTTTTAACATGTTTTGTTGAAATTGCTCTACTAGAGATTGTTTAGCAAAAAGGACTCGACCCACATTGTGGTCAGGGATGAGTTGTTTGTGCTAAGGCAAACTTTTGAGTCCAATATTTTAGAGCAGATACATAAAGATGAAAAAGTTTTTAAATTGGGTACTGTTGTCCTGGAGGCCTATGCCTTTCAAAAATACGATTACTAACCATATTCTATATACATATCTTCACATCAACGTATATTATACCAACATTTTTAGTACCTCGTAATAAAAAAAGGTGATCACATTGTGTGTGTATTTTAGAGCTTGTATTATTGAAAATTTTGAAGTCTCTTTCCGAATAGGTAGGCAAATCTCTGTCCATAGCTGTATTACATGCCAAATTTTACCCGCTATGGAATCTTTATGCACTGATTCCAGGTTCACTATCCACCAAAGCCAAAAACATTGGTCCTGATCCAGCATCCAATCATAATCGATCGCAATTAATGCACAAATATATACAACATATTAAGGTAACGTTTTTTGACCGATTCTACGCACGAAATTGTACTTTCGAATAATACATACATGTTAGTTTACCCAGTTTGCCTTAACCGACTCTCTAACAAGAAAATATCTAAATCACTTCCAGTGGATACGTTTCAGAGGTCCCAAGCCGGAGGTCAGCAGATGTTGAGAATTTAGTTGCGCTCACGTGTTATTCTTTCACAAGTTATTTGTGTCCCTAGCTGCGAGACTTTTACTTGTAGTTCGATATTAAACTATATGTTACTGAACGTGAAAACGATATGGCCAGTGATATGTCTAACGGTTGTTTTGTGTATTTCGTAACAATTTACTGCATGGATGACGCAGTGTGTGATGGTGGGTGATCCACATACAGGACCAAAATTGGTGTGTTCTACAAGTATATGTTTTGTGTCGGGGCGTATTCTGTGTAAGTTGTTCGAACAAATTGTAAAGCCCACGCGCGATAGAAATTATTTTTAATGCGAGTATGGTCTCTATAGAAAAAAGAGATGCTAGTTTTCACGAATGATTTCGCTTATATTTCAAAGGTATTTTTTGGAGATAATGTGTCGTTATCTGGCTTCTAAATTTTAAATATGGAAAAATGCTTTCGATTCAGTGTAACGTTGCTGCTTGTAGGCAGACAGCCTAACAAACACATTTTTGCATTAATAATACAAAAAGTGCAAACTGTCACCTCCTTACCGTAACGCCAAAAGTTGTGGGACCACGTGGGATAATTACTAGTCATCACACTAGTAATTACACATAAAAAATAATACTAATATATAATAATACACATAAAATATCAGATTGGAGACGTTATGGATAAAGGCCAGGTTAAGAGCACCTTAAAGCGGCGAGCGTGTATGAGGAATGTTATGAAAGTGAATGAAGCCAGAGAAGTGTGTCAGGATCGTAGCAAATGAAAATGCGTAGTCTCTGCCTTCGCCTCTGGGAAACAGGCGTGAATCTATGTATGTATGTATGTACAAATAATTGTTTTGAGATTGCGTGTACTTTGTGTCTGTTAATTGTATATTTGCAAGTAAAGTCTCCAGTTGATCCTTAGTACAGGATTTGTCTTTGAGTCTTTCTAAAGAAAAGAAAAGCATTGATTTTTCTTTTGGTGTCAAATTTACAGGTTGATACTTCTAACTCTGTATTTGTCTTCTATGCAATATTTTGGCTCCTGGCTGCTAATGACAACACCCTAACTGAAAAGCCCAATATCACTTAACTCGAACCGGGAATACAATTCAAGATCTCATGATTGACTGCACATTATGATATAATATTTGATTATCTCGTTGATCGAGATAATCAAATAATATATATATTATTTTCGGCGAGATTTGCGCTGCGTTTGTCAATATAATTTTTTAGTCGGGTATTCCTTTAGTGCTGTTGCCCTCAATAAATTGATCGATAGATGGTATTGGTTCCAAACTTACTAGTGACATATAATAATTGCACAAAATTATTACACCTACTTTGCGCCAACTATATATTAAGTCCTTTATGACTTATATACCTATTAAGGGCAATATATATATACAGTTTGCGTCTATTTAGGATTGAACACGAGGTTAACATACATCGCAAAATCCTCCAATTCGATACGAAATCTACCTTGTGAATGGAATGAACTAAGTGTATTAAACGCAATCTATATTCCTATAGAAAGGTCCTGCATCAATTAACAAATAAAGCTTAGGATATTTGCAACCGTGTACAGCCTGTCACAGCCTGTTAATTTACTAACTGTTTCCCCGAATCCGTTTCTATTTAACTCGTGTTTCGCAAGATTATCGACGTTATCTCTATCTGTGTAAGGTTCAAATTTGATATTGATATTACTAAGTCCTTTACGGATAAGAGCAATTACAATGGTTTTGCGTATGTTAGTAATATTGAATTTTGAATTTTGTTGAAAATTCGAATGAATGCAGTTGTAATGGCTTTTTACAGATTAATAATCGTTTAAGTGATGAAGAATTTTTAACTACCTTCAAAGTTTAAAATTGTCTCTACTGTTTTTCACAGTGTCAAATTTACACTTTTACTTTTTTTAAGTAATGCAACTTTTTCTCTACGAGTACGGGGGACTTAATAAACATTCAAACAAAAGATACAAAGAACATCCAGAATTCGAACAAATATTCGTTGATCTGACAAATTGTTGTCCTGTGGGGATCGAACACACACATCACTACGCCATTCGACCAGTTAATTAGATTTGCAGTATGCACGCTTAAACCTAAGATTGAAATTTGCAGAAACTGTAGTAGCTATAGAGCTACAACAGTCTCTGCAAATTTAAATATTCAAGATTTAAGAACTTCTCTATAGGTAATAGTACCTATATAGAGAAGTTCTTAAATCTTACGTCTAGTACATGCGAGGAGTGTATTCGGTGATTAGGGTATCTAGACTTTCTAAAGAGGCTCTGTGCTGTTAGTAAGAAACCAGTATGTTTTACTCCGTGCACTGGCTGCACAACGACTAGGCAACAAAGCATGATTGGCACCTTTGGCGATACTTTTGGTGCCCTTTGGTTTTGATTTATGTCCTCTATGAAGTACATAAAGTGAAAATTTGTGAAAATATTTTCACAAACTTTTTTACAATTTGGAGATAATTTAAATTATTGTAACTCAACCAAGCCTACACTGCTAAAAGTAACTATTTTTATTCCAGTCGAAAAAGCGAAGACGTATGCAGTACCTATCTATTATAGTTCTAAAATTGCACTTTACATATTTTAAGATAATTATTATTAAAGAATAATAAAACAATTTCATTCCTAGACACATTATTTTAAACTTTACACTAGTAGCACAACAGACTGCAAAACTGCCAACTACATTGCACGAGCATTATAAAAATGAACCAACTATACATCATGTCAGTGACCATAATCTTTATGACCTAAACGCCAGAGTGCAGGATTAGCGAGAAATTTATTGTACCTCAACCCTGGCTTTGTTCTAAAGTTTACGTACCTTTAGCTAAGGATTATACTGGGTAAAAGCAATGGTGACTTTTAAGGTGATAAGGTTTATTGATTGTTAATTAAGGGAAATAAGGAGGTTGGAATCGGTGCGAGGATTTCTCTTAGAGATTTAAGTGGCAAACGAAATCGTGACGGCTAACTTGTCTAATACAATATAAGATACTTGTTTTTGTTCTAGCGAGCAAATTCGAAGTAGCCTTCGAATTTGGGAGAAGGTATCTATCTATACTATTAGACTTCTAGGTAACCAACAAACTAAGGTAAGTAAGTAGCTTCTAGATGGCGTATCAAATTCTAAATTAGACTTTCAGCAATATAACAGTGAGAACCGCATTAAATTTCGTGTAGTAGTTTTTGCGTGCTGCACCTATAAACATACAGACAATAATTCTAAATATAATTGCTTTGGGTTCTATAGCTCTTAACATTGCATAAAGTTTTCTGATATATCTGCTGTGTAAAGACGTCGATTACAATTTTATTATATGAGTAGATAACGAGATTTTACATATATACTCAGCTTAATTTAGGATGTTACATTTTTGATTTATGTGGTGGGTCGCACTAATTCGTAGTAGTACGAGGTTTAATAAAATGTGTTGAGACCAGACATTCATATTTATTCTGCACGCTTACAGTAAAGTAACAACAAAGTCGTTACTGATCTGTTAATCGCGTGTCAGAAAGATGTAGTCATATTGAAGGAGATTTTGTACCTATATTGTTTCAAACAAATCAAACCATATCACTACCGTATCCTAACCGACAAGACAAAATACTTGCTTAAAAAGATTACGAACTCAAAAAGATTTAAGTCTAAGTCCATAATCTACCACATTAAGCTACCTTTAAGGGAAAGAATAAATTTCAATAAAAGAACACAAGAAAGTGATTACTACGTATATCGAAAGCATAAAGTCTCAAACACCTTCGAAAAAAATATTCCAATGACGAGGTCAAATTTATTGAGCTGTAGCACACTAAGTAGGCTCCTATAATCTCTGCCGAAGTTACCTACGGAACGTATACAGTGAATCGATAATGCAAATTTTATGTAAAGAGACTGTGAGAGGGCGAATTTCTGTAGGGGAGCCCCGAGCCGATCCAATCAGTGAATCTTAATAATATGTATCGAATGTTTAGTTTTCGCAGGTTTACATTTGCCCCTACTATGAGCGTTTTCAATTTTAAAAACGATTAAATAACTTGATAAATTTATTGGATGCTTTCTTATAATTTTAAAAATATACTTCAGAATGTAATTTGAAATGCCGTGCTCCTTTTAGTTATTGTGCTGCAATTACGCTGCTTTGTGTATTGACTGTAATATATGATCATTTATCATAAGTGCTATAACATCCATGCAATCTAATATCTATGACTATAGCATAAGTTAATTTTGCGCGTTATTCCATATGCATTTAAAATTTTGAAATAGCCTTGCTAATATCAGCATGAATGGAACAGTTCAACCTAAGAAGTACTGCGCCATATACATTCTTAAAGAATAGTCATGTAAAGTAATAACATAAGTAGGTACTGTTGCGTTTCTTTCGGTAACGGCGCCGTAAGCCCGATTATTCTTGAGCGCCTTCCTTCCACTTCTTCTTCAACCCCCATTTCTCCTTCCTTTTTACTTAGGCTACAGTGTCTACTTACCATCAAACAGCAAAGCACGTTTTTGTGTGCCACCTATGTTATTCACAGTAAGCAGCGGCTTGGTCGTGTTTATCTCTAATTGCATCTATAATGCCATGAATACATAGCCATGTCCATGAACAGCGGTTACCACTTACCATCAAAGTCGATTCGTTTGCAACCAAACAGTAATAAAAATTATTTAGTATAATGAAAAACGTTTTAAAATTTAATAAAGGCGCAATTAAAATGTACATGAGACACTCTCATGTATAACGAAAGTGGAGCCTAGTGAGGGTACCTCGCTATCTCATTCGCACGCCTGCACTTTAATTGTGGTTATGTCATAGCGTTGTATCGTGATTCAATTTTCTGTTATTTGGCAATTACCCTTAAAATCTGGTAGATATTTAAAAAATACGTATTTTATTTATAGTGATTTAGAGTGTATAAAAAATATATGTAATGCATCTTTTAGGTTAAAATTATTCACAAAGAAATTAGTCAAATACCCTGTAATAATAATTACAGATATATCACGTTACAACCCTGTTCAAAAAGCCCCTAAGAAAACCACGCGATGTATCGACGTAAACTCAAGACAATAGTACCACCGGCTGTTAATATATGTAAACGAGGGCCTAACACGTTGAATAATGTTTGTGTACGTTTGTTCTGAGAGCATATCAATATCCAGCGTCAGCCCTCCGGCATAGTTCACGAAGCGGTAAGGTCAAACCAAGTCCCTTTCATTAACTGCAACATTTCGCACATTCCTGCTGAGGTTCGTAGACTTGAGCCATTTTTCTGTTGGAGGTTTAAGGGTAGATAATTTGTCAGTGTGCAGTGGAGCGTTAGTTGCAAATGATTCCGTAAAGGAAAAGGTAAAGTAATGTATTACAATTCTGTGGGTCAAGTTTATTAATGCAATTTGTTAAAGATTGTACTAAGATTTTAATGGTAGGGCATGCTCTTGGCAAGTATTTAAGGGACTAAATAGATGTGCTGGCTTGATTGAAGAATTACCACCTTTTTACAGAAAACCGGCGTATGAATAATTGCATTGTTATTGTGTTTAATCCGATGAATAGGACGATTGCATAGGAACGTAACGTTCTCTCCTATTCCTTTCATCCTAAATAAATTTCCTTCCCGTAGAGATAGCGACGCCCGACTGACATCCTTATATTGGCAAGTAATCTCAGGCTACGCTACGGTAGACTTTAAGCTTGTTGCTTACAAAACACAGTACACAATCGCTCTAAAACAATTGTGTGGCAGCTTGCGCAGAAAATCAGTCTAAAAAAGTAACCGATCGATTAGCCAGCCCATTTTATCACCTGCCAACTGAAGTTGGCGTTTGTTTAATATAACTAAGTCATAAGTGATATAGACACTCGCTATAAAATGTTTTAACATAATTGTTATAATAACGTGAGATCGAAAGAAGTTTTTAGTACCTTTTACGCATATATATACGTTGCAACAATGATATGTGAGTACATTCAATACTTCTCATATATTCAATGTGGAAATTCCTTATAGCAGCGCGAAGATTGAAACTGCATGTAATTCAGCTCTACTGGAAGGGTTACTTGAGGGATATAGATAACACGTGATCTTATTTTATTTTGTAGTGTCAAGTAAGACGCGACATGTTATGAAAGACGACTAAGTAGATGAATTCTGATGTAAAATATTTTCTAGCCAGACGAGATAAATTTTCTCTCTAATAACATTTATCAAGACGGTGGTACCAAGATGAGACGACTAACACACAATGTATTTTCTATTTTAACAAAGAAACATGAACATCACACACAAATGAATAATGAGAAAAACGTGACATACAATAATATTTGTCGTCTTACGCATACCTTTTTAGAATCAGAAACAACGGGTCATTATAACTCTCAAAGCTAACGAGACAAGAAAACATGTTACGTCTTCACCAAGTACACCAAATATCACTTTATTCAGTAAATTCAAACTAACTTAACTTATACAAATGAAATCTTAGTTATAACTTAGCAACACATAACTGTGTGTTATTGGGTTAGGGCGTGTCAAATTGGCGTCTAACTCTGGCCAAACTTGAGACTTCGCATTTGACAGAAGTGAATTTGTAACTCCACTCGCCCCCTGACGATAACTTGTGAATGTGGGTTGATTGTGGCTCTATAGCTTAGGACTTTGGATTTGACGGATTCCGCACATGGTTTATTAGAGCGATTTGTTACTACAAATACCTCTGTCCATTTGTGAGTGTACATAATGAATCATGCCTGTAAATTCCCAGATGGACAAAGGTATTAAAACACCCAAAGCCCGACAAATTTCATCTTTTCACTCAGTTTAGGACTCAGTACATAAAACGCAAATAACCGATTTCGTCATTTGACGGATACATGCAATTTAACCAGGTGGTTCATTCTTTTGGGTGGTCACCATGCGACTGTCAATGGGCCGAGTGTTGTGGGTTTGAACCAAACGAATCTACGTGTTTTTGTAGTTTTATTTTTTAAGTTTCTTAAGTCGTCTGAAGCACAGAGATTATACCTTAGTACCATAAAAAGTATGTGCTAACGCTCAAGTTTAAATCACTAGCCCAAAAGCAATACAGATTTATTAAAAGCGTACTGAAAATAACATTTAAAACAAAGCCATCTCATTTATATAATAAGTCGAATAGAAATCACGTTTCATAATTTTCGAGCAAAAGATATTGCACTTAAAAAAATAGACAATAGAAATCATAGTAAAATTGCTACCTTCAAACGTAATCTGACAGAGAACTGGCGTTATTTTTATTTACTTTCATAGTTCGTTCAATCAAGGTGTGCTGCCTAGATTTAGCTTTATCCAATATAATTTGTAAACTATAACATATGTATGTTCATAATTTTATTTCACAGAAAGCTAAAGTCATGTTTTGTATATTATGTAATAAAACCCAGACATGGTAAAATAATACCTACTTGGAGACAGTCTATCGCCATTTACTGGGTATTCTTGTAATTCCCTAACAGATAAACCTAGTAACACTGATGGTCAGTAGAATATCATAGCTTCACCTAATGTCATTGGATTGCGACATCATAGTGGGAGATTCCGCTCACTAAAATGGTCACAAACATGATTCACAGGGATCCCCAAAATATTCCAACACGATATCCATATTTAGTGAATACAAGAGGCGTCTGATTCCGCAACAGAGAAACTTCTCGATTTAATTTATACACTTGTTTGGTTTTACTCTTATCGAATGCGGGGACCAAGTTCGGTAGGAATCAGGAGAAATTACCGCCGCCATTGTGAGATCTCACACGGAAAAGTTTTGGAGTCGGAATGATCAAGTTTTGAATAGGTTTGTATTTTAGATATTCGATATTCCGATACTCTGAGAATTTTAGTTGTGGAAACTATTGGAGTGGAATAAGTTGGAATATTTTTGCTGTAGAGTTTCGTAACAATGTAGATGGAAGTGACTGCTAGAAGCTAGAAGTCTCACAAAGTTGAAGTTCATAAACTATATCACGAGTATATAAATATTTTTAAATCAGAATGATTTTTTTGTTTTTGCTTTATCGCTATTCCTTGTGTGTTATTCGAATCAGGCAGTATGTTATTTTCATATTCTATGGTAAAATTTTCAAAATGAGTATCAATGTCTGGAATTGCGTGCGATGAATTTGCTTAATTTACTTCGAGTAAGTCTCATAAAACTAAAATTTAAGACTTGGTATATTTTGCCTTTTATTTAAGGAATGGTGTGACCCTGTATTAAAAAAATAAAATGTAATAAGCTATATATTTTTAAGATAAATAGAAGCAAATACATGAAAGTAATCACACACTTTCGGAATTACCAACTTGGTAGTAATAGAAACAATCAAAATGAAACTGATTTAGTTTACTCTAAAAGCAGAACCAATAAACTATGATCAATTCAACTAATCAAATGTGGAGCGAAGCATTATTCACAACATTTAAAATTGTAAATGTAGAACCAGATAAACTATTTGTTAAATAGTTTTCGATGGAACTTTCCTTTAAACCAAACTCAAAACGTTCCTGTTTAGCATCAAAGTGGAAATCCAAAATCCCTTAAGCCGTGTTAGCGATTTACAAAGCTGTTTCTGCCAATTAAATTATGCTAAAATGACACTTATAACCTAAAGTTTAAGGGTTATATAGATAGTATATTTAACGTTGTTTTCGAGTAAATGTGAGCGAATCCAACTGGCAACTTTATTTTCAAAGCGACAATTGCCCAACTAGGTTTTGCCAACTAATTGTTGAGATTACGGTTCACTTCGCTTACCAAGTTGGCGTTTAGATATTTGAATTTAATCTTGTTTAGGCTTTATGTTTTGCCAGTTTCATGGTAAGGTTACCTTGTAGTTGGTAAATGAATTCTTAGTTTGTGGTTAAACTACAAATGTCTACTGAAAATCACTCTAAGCTTAAAGGTTATTAAATAAAAGCTAGCTCAAGTACGGTGCTATATTATTTTACGCTTTTCTGGTCTACCCTCTACACGGTGCACTACCTATATACTTAAGCCTTAATAAAACCTTATCCTTCGCAAAAACTGAAATTAAAGTATTAGTGTAGTGCATGACGTCATAAAGAATTGCTGACACTTTAGACTGATTAAATAAAATTTATATGCAGAAATGTACTACTGCAAGAAAAATAGGCAATCAAATCAGACAATACCTAATAATTGAGTTTCATGAGCTCTTCATAGTTGCAAAAGTCACGGCATCGCGGCATTACTATCGCTTAGGTACGCGCTGATAGCACAACACTTAATTCAAGGAGCTTTAAAAACCATATGCACCGCTGGAAACAAACATATTTCTTTGGATTCTGTTGGATGTTTTTTCAGGCCTGCTGTTGCTTGTCCCGCAATACCCTACGTCTATAGGCACTTTTAAAATCCGTTTCGCGCATGTCAACGTCCATCTTTGAGCATGCCTTACCTTTTCATAAGTAATAGATGACTCAATTATTTATTCAGAATAAAGCGCACTTTACTTTAATATTCACATAAAGATATTTCTACTAAGACGAAGTACGACACGCGCGCCTGGCGTTAATATCGTTGATAGAGTAAAACAAATTAAAATGCATTCTTGCTGCAGTCATAAATAACGTGGCATTGAGATGGGATTACGAGTGAAAGTATTTTAATTAGATTTTCTACTTTTTATAAATCTGCATATTGAAATTGGTGTTGATATAAGAAATATGTCGAGCGTTCCTAATAATCTTTATTTATTAATCCTGACTAATATTATAAATGCGAAAGTGAGTCGAGTGAGTGAGTCGTGTCTTCGTTTCGTTTTCACGCTTTAACAACTTAACTGATCATTATGACACGTTATCAGGGGTACAAAAAAGGATATAGCATGTATCTTTCATCCAGAAAAAAGTTGTGATATTTAAAGCAGGATAAATCTGTAATTATTGCTTACCTACTCTTAATTTATTAATTTATATGTATTTTTTACATATATAACACTAGTGAAAAAGAAAAGTGAGACAAGTTCAGATATGCTTACCTATTATTACGTACAACACAACACTTTTTATACAATATTGAAAACTATAACGGCAAATTACAATTTAACCAAATTTGCATTTAATTTAAGTAGATATATATTTGAGTTTAAATAAAATACAGCATCAAAGTGAACTAAAAAAAAAATGATTCTATGTGCGTATTGTGCCTAGACGCGCCTGCGTAAAGTAAAGAGAGTTGTTACAAGCATAATACTTGTTAGAATTAACAGCGCCTACACGTTTGCTTTAAGGAGCTTACATTAGTAGAGACGGTCTCATCGCGTACTCGACATAACATCGCGATACCATCAACACTTACACGACATGCAAGCTCAAGCTAGTGACGAGGTTCAGTCGATATCTTGTTTTATCGATAAATATGATTGATGACGTTGATTTGTTATAGAGTGTAGTTTAATAACGCTGTCCAGTAATCACAATCGTGAGTTGGGATGATTAAAATTCGCATTTTGGTTATGATTAATTAGCGACCTACCTAGTCCCTCAATATGTACGCCAATTGCAACTATTACTACTATATTATTATATTGTACAATTAAACATTTTTTGTATACATTTGCAGTATTATACTAAGAGAATCTTACAAAATTTACAATTTTTGTTATAAAAGAAATGCTTTAAATGGTAACCACGACGAGAGATTTTTGCAAAATAAAATGCACCAGGAATAAAGTATTCCTTAAATTCTTAAAAATCGTTTTCGATGGCAGTAAAAAAGGAGGAGGCAATAATTACATCGCTAAATACAAAATTCTAAAATTATGGAGTCTGCCTATTACACCGTCTCATACCATGACCGTGCTAGGAACGTATCAGACACGAAAAGCAACACGATACGCTCTGCTATAGGAACTACTGGTCGGTGATGGAACGGTCTAGTAGGCATAGTCTTATACATTTCCTAACAAAGAATATTTTTTTGCCCGACACGTTCCTAGCACGGTCTTGGTTTGAGGCGGGGTACTGGGCAGACTCCTTTAAAATAGACGTCATTCTCTAAAATCTAAACGAAAAATATTATTATATATTTACATGTAAAAGTAATTTATCGATAGAAACGTGCACATCACTAGTGCGGTACAAGGTGAGTGTCGACGACTATCGCGACGCATCACGCTAAGCTGTGCTCAGAACAACAACATCAACGCAGTGATCTGATTACATCGAGGGATGCTTCAAGCCGACCAGCCACCTTTATACTTGAGTTTTCTTGAGTAATGTTTTTAAAACTGATGTCTTTTGCAATTTAAAAAGTCTTTAAGTTTATTAAAGCCATGTAGCATTTATGCATTTTATCTGTTATAGATTTTACTCGCAACACATGATATACGGTTGATGCGTAGGATGATTCACAGAAAAAAAAATAATAGGTACTTATTTTGGTATGGTTACTTGAATGATATAATATTTTCCTAAGAAGTTAAAGTCTGTAAATAATAAAAATAAATTATATGTATATGCATAATGAAAGAGTGAGTAAAATAAGTTATTTATGCATAAAGGAAAATCATAGTAAATAAAGTACTTAAGAATTGAATAATAATATACATTAATTTGATTATTTCTTTAATCGGCATAATTGCGTTTTTAACATAAAATTAACACAATTATGCTTTACTCCGCTCAAAATTCAGAGTCCTGGTAATCCGAACGGGGCAGAGAAATGCTCGATCAAATTATAAATTACTGTCACAACGTAAAATTCTGCGTACATTATGCTTTTATTTTTCGAATATATTGTCAGTGAACCGACTATGGCAACGTACTTAATACTCAAATATACATATAATGACAAGTCTAAGTGCATTCGGAGCACTAAACTAATCCTTTAATGGAGGTGACAGTCTACCTATTCTTGGTAAGCATCGATCTAAATACCTAAATTATTAATTTGTTTTACGCTAATTTTAAATATTTCTGTTCACTTCTAGCAAGTGAGAAATTCAGTAATTGGAAACATGATATCAAAAATCTGGTCGTTATATTTCAGGGTTTTTTGTGGAGCTGAGAATGTTTTTGTTTAGCTCCAAGATTTGTGTTATATTAAATTATAAGATCCTGTTACCGAAATTTTTACAGGTCGGTATATTATTATGATTAATGGATATTGTTCCTCAGGTCATGTATTGAATTTTCGTAAACGTATGCTGTATACCGCACATAACCAAACCGTTTCATTGCTTCGCAACTTTTGAGGTTTCATAAGAAATTACTATAATTACTGTATGTTGTTCTACTGATATAACCAAACCAAGAACAAATAAAATTTTCTGTTCAACGAGGGGCAAGTTTGTTTCATATTGAAATAAACTCGATACAAAGCCTTTCTATTACTTTAAAACAAGTCTATAAATATGCTTTATATTAAAAAGGGTCTTACAAACGTACGTTTATATTATACAAAACTTCTAGAACCGAAATCTTTTGTTGTGGTTACGGTTTCAAAATAGACAAGAGCGTTGATCATATCCATAATATCTTTAATTGTATTCAACTTGCTATAAATTTGGTTAAGTAAATTTGTATGAGAAACCTTTTCTAATGCAGAAATCCGCATTAGTACAAAATTTTTTGTCGCAAGGAGCTTCACATTGAAACAACGGACACATTGAACACCTAGACATAGTATACTAAGAACAGTAGTTTATCTAAGACCGCTGGGCGAGTTATTAACCTACTCTTGCGTTGCGCGTTGACGCTTAGGGTTGTCACTTTTATTTTTAGTTAAATATAATTTGCGTATTGTTTCACTAATTCATAAATGAGGTATAGAAAAAGGTCTTTGAATATTTACATTAGGAAATGGCATTATTTAAAAAAGTTATAAATATGACACAGAAAAAAAAATCCTCCGGTTTCTACATATTCGAAACGCTTTACTGTTAGCAGTTAAAGTGAGTAAATTCTTATCCTTATGTTTAATTTTAGTAAAAAGCTTTTAGGGAAGCATGGGCAGGGCATCGTAAATTCTAGGTCTTTCAAATGTTCGCAAGTTAACGTGCCGATTTTAATGTTGATGTGGTCCTTTTCGAATGCTTTGCGTAACACCTGCTCCATCCTTTCTATATTAACAACAAAGTCATCGGGTGGGACCATGAGTAAATTTCGATCCGTACCATAATTCCTGTAATTAATGTACCTAGTTTCTGCACTTATATAGGATAAACATCGACGTTAACGACGTTTTAAAAATTCACAGTGCTTATGATGATCAACACATTTTTTTAACAAAGCGCCACAAACATAAAATAAGGGAAGTTCAAATTGTGCGTAGTCAGAACGTAAGATTTCACACAAAACATTTCCTTGTGTTTGATTGTTATCGCTGCTGCTAGTTAGGGGTTCGTCGATTTTACGAGTGGTTTTTTAAATTGATAAGAAATTCTGTGAGGTCTTCAGAGCAATTACCTTCTTTTGGAGCTTGTGTGATATTAGTAAAATAAATATTTCTATATGCAGATATGAACTGCCTACTAGTTGGTTCTGTAGCCATACCGTTTTTTGACTTCATCTTTCCAAAAAAGTTCTCGACAACGTCCTGAGTGAGACATCTTGTTAATAAATATTTAAGCCCTTCCTGCTTAAGACTGCGCCGAGCAAAATGTGCCAAAATAGGCGGACACAGTTAAGTAAATAAAATCAACACTTTTTGTTTAAAACAAATATAAAAAATATACATTTACCATAACAATGAATGTGTTTACAATTACTCTGTGCAAAAAACTTAAAATAATTAATATTTTCGCCTACAAAATCACGTAAATATGCACGGAATATACAAAAACGTATATCGTGTTAAGTGATTTTTAGATTATAACAGTAGAAATCTATCCTATTTTACAGCTTAAACGAAACATAAATAGTTATTTCGAAGGAATGAGATGACTGATATACACAGCAACTTTGAACAATTCATACTGTAGAATACAAGCTACTCAAAACATTTACGTCATAAAACCCACTCACATTATTACCACTTATGAAACAAAGACGCACATATATATACAGCTAGAACGATATTTAATTTTGTGCAGTGGTTATGTAGCCCCCTAAGGCTTTATGTAGCTTTCGGTGGTGCGACACCGCGGAATGCGAAAAAGCGTGTGAGTGGAATAGAAATAGCCCCGGCCTCCGAGGTATAAAAGGATTTCGCCCTCAACAAATTTTTATTGAGGATTTAGAAAAGGATTGGAATTTACGGATTCTGTGCGGCTTAATATTGATGTGGAAGTTTGGCTTTAAACATTGTAATGCTTATTGTAATTTGGTTGCAAATGTTAGTTGTTTTTTTCTGTGATACTTTGGTATATATTAGATTTGATATACATGTAAGTAAATTTATCGCTAAAAATACCAATGATATGAATTTTATCGATGATAAAGAAATGAAAAAAAAAAATCTAAAGAGATTAATCGCCAATGCACATGAAACGTGTAACTTAGGCTTATTCATCGAGTCTATAAAAGCTTAGCTGAATTATTATCATTGATGATTAGGTATAGTTTATTTTCCTTAAGCAAATATTATGTTCAAATACAATGGAGCACTATTAATACAATTTGTGAATAATTCACAAATGTAATAAAAATATTCAGCAAACCTAAGCCAAGTGCTCGTACCGTACTCCCAAAAGAGAAATATGTCGTAGACATGCAATAAATAAAATCTATCATCTCCAAAACTCTTCCGGGTTTCATGTACGGCAATTTGGCTGAAATATGTTTCATAAGCGCGGCCCCTGGTGAGAAAAACAAAACTGATAGACCGCAAAGTTTTTATTAGTAGCCGTGCGAAGAATTTTCTATAGAATTGCATATTGCAAGGTTTTTATGGGTAGCCCCAGCCGCTATTCGAACAAGCGGAACAATGACGGAAATGAAAAAGGAGTAACTTTGAAGAGGTCGCATCAGGTATTTATGAGAATATAGATACTACTATTGTACTCTTAAAGTCCATTTCAATGTACAAAAATTGTGTTAGTGGGTATGCGTTTCACGCACCTGTCTAGTTTAAAAAAGCAATTTGGTTTAATTTTAAATTCTGTAACACAATATTTATTTTATGATTATAATATTATTTGCGCCATTTATGAATTATTTTCAATTTTATAGCAGATGGACGAAATCTAATGTTTGCTAGAAAATTACAATTTATCTTTGATAAATTGAAAATTTTAGAATTTCAATAAAAAATACTAGATTTGCATTAGTTGTACCTCGAATTATACTGGCATCATATTTTCGAGTTACGATGACGTAATCATGTAATTTTGCCTTAAATAACCTGTAACGCATTCAGCGTCGAGTCAGTTAAACTTAGTAATGTATCTATTTAACCAGTTTTTAGGCTTGTGATATTTATTTATGGATTATCAGCTCTCCATTATAAAAGATTGTGCATTGTAAATTCGGTAAATCACACAACAAATGTAAGTATTAAAAAACGTTATCCAGATAAAGAAATTTTCACTCCATAATTAACATTTTCTACGTAGGTTTCAAATTTATAGCAATTTTAAATTTTTCTTTTTCTTTTAATTTTTCTTTATTTCAATTAAATAAAATCGTACGATGGATTAGTAAATCATTTTACTGTAGTTATCTTTGCAAATTATCGATTTTATAATGTGGTTTCTATCGACAAAGTGTAAGTCTTGGACGGGAAAATTCTATTTGCTTGAAATAAAGTGAAAGAGAAATGCATGGTGTTACGCATCCATAACCAACGTTAACCGTTTACTGATGATAGAATGCATAAGCATTTATACACACTTGTTCGGTTCTAGCAAAAAACATTAATATTATAAGTAAAAAGCACAACTAAAGTTGTAAAAAATATTTATTTATTATATCTATTATACCTATTTGTTCATAGTTAAACGGTCAAAGTAATAACTCTGTTCCTCACAGGCCTTACAACCTTTGTATAATTCGTCTTCTTCACTTTCGATATAATAGGTTTGTACTTCAGTTGTATCTGTTTCGTTGACAGTATCTTCCTATCAGATTCTGTAGTAACAGAGGGATTGAAGGCGTTCTCCAAAAGCGCATTCCCGTGACTTGATTGTTCTGCCATCTTTCTTAACATTACTTCAAAATTTGACAGTTTCATGCTGTTTTTCTTCAGTGGTATGTTGTATTTCTTTGATTTCAATCTCTTTCCTACGTTTTTGCGACTGACTGATTTAGTTGGTTTGACTATTTCTAACTTTATTTTGTATACAACGGAGATGTTTTCGTGTTTTGCTATGTTTTCAATTTCTTTGTAGTACTTCTGGAAGTCCTTGTTACCTTCACCATCACCTTTTACTTCGAATCGTTTAGGTATTTGTTTGAAATGTATTGAATATCTTGGATTGCGTAAATCTGACGAAAAATCATTTTATTAAAATGGGAACAACATCGGTTAAGAATTATACTGTAGAAGTTCTACCTCTTTGATAAATATAGTAACTTGATATTATATAACAAAGGTAATGTTATGGAACTCTAAATACATAAATATAACCAGTTATATGTATGTATGTAGTTAAATTTAATGACGTTTCGAATGAGTCAGTCAGTAAAATTAGTTGTATTATACATATAACAGCCGAAGAGTTAATTCAAAATAACAATCATATATCGCCAGGCATATTCTGATTTTACATATACATAAATAATTTGATCTACAGGCACACTTTCTATTACAAAACGCTCACCAATGTTTGTTTTTTTTACTTGGCCGTGCACCCTGCAATTATGACATTAGACTATAATTTCTAAGACAAAAACAAAGGTTAGATTATTTCGATCTGTGTGTGTTATTTTAACATTCATATTAACACATCTTATACGAGACGATCTATTGTATCTGTACCCGTCTAATGATACATTATTGAAATCTAATATTATGTGACTGTAATTACATTCAAAATAATTGGCTTCGACTATATTTTTATTATTTATTCTATTCTAATTTTTATTCATTCCATATACTCTTTTTTAATTTTAATTTCTTGTGTTTTTGTCATTGCCATCCCTTCACCGTAACTATAATGTAATGCATGTTGAATTCACCTACAATTAGTAGTATAATTGGTACGATTCATACATCTTTCGCTCGTATACGAAGTTTTGTAATAGCTGCTAGTAAAGCAGAGTAATATAAATAAAGCAGCGATAACCTATTGGGAAGCCGTTGGACTGCTACGAAGAGGTCTAGAGCTCGATCCCAAAGCGCGCATTTTTGATTTTTCGAAGTTATGTGCGTTATAAATAGTTAATTATCGCTCGCTTTAACAGTGAAGGAAAACATCGTGAGGAAACTTGCATGTCTGAGAGATCTCCATCATGTTCTCGAAGATATGTCTATGTCTCGTATATGTATAAGTCTGCCAACCCGCACTGGGCCAGCGTGGTTGACTATGGCCTAACCCTTCTCACACTAAGGCCGTGCCCAGCAATGGGACAGTTTAATACAGGGCTGATATTATATAAAACATATAAAGTAATATAAAACTTACCCTCATAATTGTAATCCTGTGCCTCCACCCAAATTACAATTAAAACTAGTGCTAAGTACTTCATGTTATTGTTTGTATCTCTCGACCGCATCCCATTAAGCACTTTCTAACAAAGACAAAGCATCTAACGCACAGATGGCTTATATCTAGACGATTCTTTTTAGCAAATAGTAGATGCTAAGTGTTTTAGTAAACACACACACACACTTGTGGCGGCGCTAAGCCTGTTAACCCTATGACTGCAATTGTTTTAAGCCAGGTGTTGAAAGTTGTTTTTGTGCGAGTAATTGTTTTTATGTTTGTGGTTCTTGAAGTGGTTGGTAGTAATACACGTTTTGTATATACAAATCGAGCCTTTGTCTATATAAACTTTTTAGTGGTTTGTGGCCTTGAAATACCAATAAGCATGCGAGATCAGAGGGAAAATTGTTCAATGCATATTTATGTAATTTATAGATATATTAATTATTCTTTTATTTATTTAAAAAAGACAATTCCCGTACTAGGGATAGTTTCTGTGTCGTGGGCGACTTTACAAACAAACAATCAACGGACACAAAGAACATCTAAGCTCAAAACAACTATTAGTGGATCATACAAATGTTTGTCCCGTGTGGGGAGCGAACCCACAACACTCGACGCAGCAGCAGTGGCGAAGCTACCACTTATACCATTACGAATTCCGTGCAAGCAATATATTATGTAATAGGATGATGCTCTTAACTATTGTAAGAATATTCTGTTTGTATTATAAGTAACAAGATGGGTGTAAATACCCAGGATTCAATCTCTTCCTCTTCATGTGACCTGTTATTTTTTTGCTCGTCGTCTTTTTGTAATGTCCCACTGCCGTGCAAAAGCCTCTCTCTTGGACTTCCAAATAACTCTGTTGATGGATATCCCCTGACCTTATGACCCCTATATTTCGGGGGCCTTTTGACCCATAGGGCCTATATTCAAACTCGACCGAGGGATAAACCCAAGGTGGCTGTACTCCAAGTTACAAGTCAACCGGTCCACTGGTTCCGGAGCCTGTCCCTAAAAGATTGACACACAGACTCACATAGTGTTTTCATTAACCTCTTCGAAGAAGACTCAGAAACTTAATAAACAGTTCTTGCAAAATTGCTTCTATAAACTTAACGCCAATTCATTATGTCTATAAATCTTAGTGCCGTGAATTTTTTTGACCAAAAGTAAACTACAAAGTGTGTTATAATAATATGTGGTCTGTGACTTATGTGATAAATCAACAGAATTTTGAATAAGATAATTTGATTACCTTTAATTTTTACTACTTTTATTGATCTTGTAAAATGCTGATACAGTGAATTATAATTATATATATAATGAGATAGACTAGCCGATTGGAATTACCTGTGTGAACTTTTGAGGATATTATGACCGAATTTGTCTTAAAAGTCGAAGTAAAAAAATAAGAAATCTAAAATACTGAAATTATCGACTTTTGAACATAGTATACTGTATTTAGAATTGAATATTTTCATGGAAATGGAAAACAATAAAAAAAACAAATTGAAATTTTATTTTAAAGTTACCATAAGTGTGTTGTCCATTATTATGTTACTTACCGTAAATCTAATTCTAGACCTATTAAGCCGGTTTTTGTTATTAAAAAACGAGTGACTTTACTTACAAACAGATACTTTATGACATATTTTCTACGGAAAAAACCTAAGTAAAAATTTTATTTTCCGTAGCTTTAACGACTCGCTTCTTGATGATAAAGGATCTACACCTTAGTGTCGAAAAAAAACAAGGTACCACAAGTTTTATACGGATTTATTTCTAACCTTTCGACCCGTTAGCTCAATGCGTACGTGTAGACATTTAAATTATATCATCGGTTCAGAGTACCACTTACGGCTTAATAAATGAGCATAAAAAATTTATGAGTTCAATATCACCATTGGGAAATTATAGTTTTACCAATACTTACAATATTGCTTTGGTAGTATAGATGTATCACGCAAAACGCTTGATCGACGTTTCGCGTGATCAGAAGGCTGGTCTTTTCTTGGCCCAAAGAATCAGCATTGCCATTCAACGTGGCAATGCTGCCAGTCTTCTGGGCACGTTACCAGTTGACAGCGATGCTGAAGAGTTCTACGATGCCTAAACCATTTTTGTAAATATTTAGTATTATAATTATTTGTGTTTTTGTAGCTATGTTAATACGTTTGTAAATATAAAGACAATATTAGATGTATTATAAATAGGATCAATAAATATATCAATACCGAGGATAATTAACCTCATAGATCGATATAGAAATCAGGCCTTAGATGCTTAAGACAATAAACCAATTTACCATGTGTCCTTACATTCATTGCTATTACAATATAACTAACTCTGTGACCAATCAATGGACAATGACGGGATATTAATTGAAGCCTGCAAACAACAATGTAATCTGGTATGATCAGCCACCATTATTGCTTCGGAGTATTATTATAGACTAGCTTTGACCACTGATCGCATAAGGCAGATGTCACAGCGATGACGTTTGATTGTAATTACGAAAGTCTCTCTGTACCGTTAGTTTGTATTGGTCAAACGTTTGCAATGAAAATTGTATATTATGTGTCGGGTGTTAGCAATATGTGATTGTCGATAAAGAAAAATACATATCACTGATATTAATAAATGTAAAATTACGTAATCGAAATCCTATTTTATTTGAGGTCGATGAATATCCTATTGATCGACCTGTTATAATCGGTAATACATAATCTTTTGCCTGTATGTCACTAAAAGGATGGCAAAGGCAGAGACGTTTTATATTTTTCCAATGTGTGCCAAAAAATTTTTTAAGTCCCAGAATCCAAATCATTGCAGTAGAGTGCGAACCTATTGCCGTCTCAATATTCCATGACATTATAAGATTTCCTAAAAAAAAACAATAACACTTTACTGTATCCGGACATTGACCCCAACACCTTAGCCGCGAACGAAACGAAACAGAAGTAATAAAGCATTCGGGGCAAATAACATCTTGAAGTATACTGCATAAGTAAACTAAAGAGAATCTATTCTCATTGCAGTCGTGACTTTTCTTCGAGTTATTGATTCTACGTAGTAGGAGCGATAGCCTACTGGGAGACTGTTGGACTGCCATGCAGAGGTCTCGGGCTCGAACCCTAAACACGCCACTCTGACTTTTCGATATTATGTGCGTATTAATTAATTAATTACCGCTTGCTTTTACAGTAATGCATCGTGAAGAAACCTGCATGTCTGAGACTTCTTCATAATGTTCTTGCACCCGCACTGGGCTAGTGTGGCGTCGTGTCCACCACCAGTTGGTTAGTAAACTTTACATGTTATTGAGAATTTTATAGAAAACTCTAACCTCTCATACTGAGAAAAGGCCCGTGTCTCACGTGTATGTAGTTTATATGCAAGGCTGATATTATTATAATAATTCTGCATTAGATTTTGTCCATACACAATTTAGCCATAACAGCAACGCTTGGCAATTAGTAGGCGAATTAGTGACTTCCAAGTTGACTATCGACGTTCGTGACCTAACATAGTAGAATTTTTATTGGTGAAAAATCTCTTTTAATGACTAGTGGCTAACAAAAACAAATAAAATACTGTTAAATTCACAAATATTATTTTAATTATTATAACGTTGACTGTGTTCTATTAATGGTTCCGGATTATTACGTAATGTTTGTTTTCCTTTTAATAAAATGAATTTTGTTAATGAATATAATTAATTATCAATAGTTGCACGCTGCTGAATAGACTAGACTGAATATAGTAGCATTATTACTGCGTAGTTTGTAATAATAATTGTATATCCATATATCGCAATAAATGCAATTGAAATTGAAATTAAACTTATTGGGCCTCGATGTTTGGCTGCCCATATTTATCTTCTAATTTCTTATTAACCACAGTAACAATTAATATCTAGCTGGGTATCAAGGATTGTAACAAGCAGAATAATGTTACAGTTATTATTTAATTGTAGTTTATTTTTATGCACCTACATTCTCACATTCGGTGCATTAGACCGCAAGTGATATGCGCGTTCTATACCTAATATGCATACTAATTGGTAAATATATGTATTACTTTAAATTGTCTAACGTAAAAGAGCCTGGGGACCTGTAACACGGGGGTTACGCTAGCACAGACTCTAAGTTTCACATAGAGGTGTATGCTTAAATCTTAATTTTAAAAGTATAATGTTGGTATATCATATTACTTATATGCAGAAATAAATAAACATTTATATCTTGTTGAAATTAAACTACTATATACGGATTTTATCGCGTTGTTTATTTATCACTGTATTACAAAATTTTGAAAATATTACACTACTACTACTATTGACTTTATTTTACTAATTTATAAGCTAATAAAATTATTTAAACTATTAAATCTATTTATTTTTGGTTTACACTTTCCCCGACGTTTCGGTTGCTTTTCAGCAGCCATGGTCACGGGGAGACTAAGATGGTAGTTGTCTCAATGTTCCAGTGTAGTTATTCAAAGTACCCGAACATAATTTAATCATGGGTGTTTCTATTTACGCAGAATGAGCTCAAACTATCATGAAGTCTAGCTGTGGTTTGCTTCTTCTTGGGTTTGACTATTTGAAGTACTGGATCCCAAGCTGGTGGTACATTCCAACCATCTTCTCTATTGAAATTGGGATGTTTTTCGATTTCAATAGCCTCGCGAAGCATCCTTGGTAGGAATCGGTGTTCTTTAGCGAGAATCTGTGGTTTGTCAAATCTCAGGTAGTGGTTGGTCCCCTGTTGTACATGTTCACACACAGAAGACTTCAACGAGCATTTGAGTTTTACGTCAGCTATGTGTTCTTTTATGCGGGTGCCTATGCTTCTCTTGGTTTGACCAATGTATGAGAGTCCACAGTCACAATTTATTTTATAGACCCCTGCATCTTGTAAAGGTAATTGGCACTTGACGGATGGTAAAAATTGACTTATCTTCGTTGGCGGCTTGAAGTATGTGTTGATTGAAGCTCGCTTCAAGATGTAGCCAATCTTGTCAGTGACACCCCTTACATAAGACAGTATAGCAGGCTGGCGCTCGACTGTGGCTGGCTTTTCTCGGGATCTGTGACAGCGGCGCGGCTGTTGGAGCTTGTTGTCTTGCAGTACTTGCTTGACATGTTGAAGCTCGGCGTCCAGGTGATTCTTGTCACAGATCCCGTGGGCTCTCTGAAACAAAGACATTCCAACGGTAGCTAACTGTTTAGGATGGTGGTGAGATTCACCGTTCAAGTACCTATTTGTATGGGTCTTTTTCCTATACACAGTGTATATATGTCTTATCTTATCTTGTGTGGGGGCCAGTCAGTACAGACCGGCGACGCTTCGACCCAGTGGGATCTTTTGTGTCGACTTCCCCAATAACGACTGCCATAGATGTTCATGGCAGCCGGGACCGACGGCTTAACGTGCTCTCCGAGACTTAAATCACCAGGAATTAACACAAGACAATCAATAAATCGATAGCTCTGCAAATGAAGTTAACCAGTGCTTATAGCATATCGGTATCATGAATTACAAATAGGCTAATATAATTACCATCTCAAATGTATGGAAATAGCGTTACTATTGTGGATCATGATATGGGCGTCGACGTTTCAATATAAATGCGATTATCTATAATTGAATTTATCGTCTGTTATATTTTGAATTCATGTAGTTTGTAACACGTACACGTTATTTTAAAACTTAAAAAAACTTGAGAGGTGTCAAGGGACACCCGGATGGAACGAAGTTCCTTTCGATTAATTAGTGAAGGAATTGTAATAAAATTTTTAAATTAATTAATTTATAAATTTCCTAAAATGTAAAAAAATCCATAAGAGATACACACCCTACATGGCGCGTGCATAATAATAAGAAGTCTGTTAGCTCGCAGCTGGCCACAAGGTCACGCGTTTTTTCCATAATGAAGTAATCTGCTGGCGCATGAATGAACAGCGAGCGAGATAGCGTAACTACTTACGCACGCCGCACAGCTTACAATAGCTTACTATAGCAAAAAGTGTCGTGACAACTTTTCATAAGAATTTTTCCGTCTAGCCCCCTTTCACAACGTGCGATAAGGAACTTCGTTCCAATAAAATGTTTATGTTTGAAAATAGCAGTTTATTTTAAAATCTTTTTATAATGACCTGAAACCGAAATACTGTATGTTTTAGCATCATGTAAAACTACTGTACTTATTTTGATGGGGTTTTCATAGGTTGGTAGCCTAAAGATCATTTTAAAATCTAAGCCATTTCTTATTTAATTTCGTGAGATATAGCGCATGGTCCATGCCGAGGACGATGTGAGCAAAGGCTGGTATAAAAATAGGCAACTGTGAGGCTAAATAACTAAATCAAATGAAATGTAAAGGAGGTCGATTACACACTTATTTCACTAGCTATGGTTTCTGATCTTTGAAGTCTCAGATTCCGTGCTGGTACTAAGAATCTCTTAACAGAATAATCCAAAACCACTTTCCCTGGCCCGGGAAACAAACCCGAGCGCGCACTGTCTATTATCCGAGACGCAGTCTATTATTATCATTTTAATATGTATTTTAAATATTATCTATAAACCAGAGCCAAGATCGATACAAACCTACACATTATTCGCGTTCTTCAACATATTCACAATACGACCATTTTAGTGTTAAAATCTCTTTGTAATAGCGTTTTATCTAACATCATTGTTCTTACGCAGCTGAGAGTGATAAAAGAATTATACTACTCGTTAGTGGAAATTTCTTACGTATGGAAGAATACTGTCTACAGAAAAAAGAATCGATGGTCATGGAATTTTACTCCTCTCAGATGTAAGGCTACGTTGATCAGTGATAGGACTGAGTGGTGACGTCACGTTGTATATTTAGTATTGTGTGAGTGCATTCAGTGAGAGCAAACAAAACGTAGGTATTTAGTATGGAACATTAGGTTAGTGGTCGTGTGAAATAAGTGTTATATCAAACGCGTTACTTTTACGATACGTGAGGTATTTTTTTCTACTGTAGAGCACTTAATAACTACAAAAAAAAAATATTTTTATTGATTGCCATGTGGAACTGCAGTTTTAAAGGGACACTTTGTTTTCATCAAGGCGACGCGTGTTACAGGTTCGTTTACAAGTTAAATGTGTAATTAGCAGTCAATATATAAGTAAGATTTTAAGTCAGTCAGACCAGTCTCCAGTCTCCGAAAAGACCGAAAATCGGTCACGAGGAGGAGACTTGTTATCTGCGCAGGATAAGAAATAAAAAATATTGCTTTAAAGTACAACGAATATTATGTAATCACAAAATATGAGAAGTCATACATTATGAAAGCTGTACAATAGCACAGTACTTAAGGACACAGCGATTCCTAAACTGAGACTTGCTCGTATTTTATATGTGTATATTATAATGCACAATTGTACGCGTAAATACAAGTACACTCCCTATTCTCTCACTTCCATTGATTTTGCACTCCGATAGAACCGGAGAGAGATCACTGCGTGTTAGGAAGAAACTAATCTAACTTATAATAATAATAATAATAATTTATTTATTGATTACAGTGGTAAAATATGAATCAGTCCATAAAGTACTTAATATAGGTAATATAATATGGGTGCCTGTACTAGGGTAAACCTGTGCCACAGGCGTTAAGGGCACTTACAATATACTACTAGGAACTAAATTATATACAATTAACCATACTTATTATATTAATATATGCAAAAATAGGCCAAGATTATAATTATTATCATGGAACTTGTTATTACTTATTTAACAACAATCAACAAATCTTAATATAATGTTAGACAACGGGTCTTACTCGCGATAAAGTATTTAAAAGGTAATAAATACCTATTGATTACCCGACGTTCAAACACCCGGCGTCTACAAGGTGGATTGCAGTTGTGGTAGTTCTTACATCGGACAGACCAAACGTACAATCGCTGAAAGGGTCAAGGAACATATCACAGCTGTCAAGAACCGGGTAGTAAACAAGTCCGCTATAGCCGAGCATTTGCTGGAGTCTGCACCAAACCACTGGATCGAGTTACATAAACCACAGGTTTTATCCACCGATCGTCACTATTACTCCAGGATAGTACGTGAAGCGGTTGAAATTAAGAAATATCGTAACTTCAACCGGGAGGATGGATACCGTTTGTCTACATCTTGGAATCCAGTCATCAGCAAATGTAAACGTCGCCGTAGTGACTTAGGTAGCCAGTGTGTAGACGTCGTTAGTGTTGTGTGTCGAAATACCGACAGTGCAAATATAAATAATAGTGACCAAGTGAGGGTAGTTGCCGAAACCCGCACTTCACGAAGGCGCCGCTGAGCTCACATCAGTCAACCCGTGACCACGATCGATGCAAGTCGGTCGAAACGTCGGGTAATCAATAGGTATTTATTACCTTTTAAATACTTTATCGCGAGTAAGACCCGTTGTCTAACATTATATTAAGTATGTGTACAAATCGCGAAAGTTTAAAAACTTTAATCAACAAATCTTCAGTATCCTCATAATTTAAAGTTTGTAATTACTGACAGACTATCCGCTTAGATCTTATATAACTTAGGTCATATATAGCTGTTTGTTTATTTATCTTGTTATAAAGAAAAGGCCCTAAGAATGCGAAAAATCTATTTGTAAAAACAAACTTTGATTCAGAAAGTGTGGTACAGACAATATCTTTTCGTCTTTTAGTGCTAGTAAGGTTGATATTATACGTAAGCGTTGCGTGCTGTTTAAGTACAGTGTACATATATTATAAAAAGCTGTCGGACAGTTAATACATTACAATTTTCATACAAAAGATGTGTGGAAAAGCGGTAGGGTCGTCGGATTGCTACTTTTAAAAGCACTCTTTGTGCTCGTTCAATATTTGACATGAAGGATTTTGCGCTACCGCCCCATGAAGTAATGCAATATTGTATTAAAGACTGACACAATGCCTTATAGATCTGTATGATGAGTTTGTGATCAGCAATAAGGCGTAATTTTTTGAAAACAAAAAGAAAACAAACAAAATTTGCGTACTCTGTTAGTTAAAGCAGTTATATGTTCTTTAAAGGAGAGAGTGTCGTCTAATATAACACCTAAATATTTAATATTAGTAGTGTTTGAGATAACAGGACATGTGCAAGCAGTAATGTTATTACAGTAATGTGCATATAGATTAATGTGACTTAAATGAGGTTGGTGTCTACGCATACAAAATTTAATAAATTTTGTTTTTTCAGTATGTATTCAAGGTGAGCATATTATATTGAAGCCATTTGTTTACTATATTAAAACCGCACTGTGCATATTCATAGACCTCCGCAATGGAGTCAGCGGAAAAAAGGAGCGCAGTATCGTCTGCGTATGAAACAATTTTTCCATGATGTAGACTTAGATTACAGAGATCGTTAATGTACACCATAAAGAGGGTACCTCCGAGGACGCTTCCTTGAGGAATACCGAATTGGAGTAATTTCAAATCGGCACTGACGACATTATCTATCTTGATATATTGGTACCTATCTTGTAGATAGTCTGTGAGAAGCTGTAACTGTGTGCCCCTAATTCCTAGTGCCTCCAATTTTTTTAGAAGCATAGGTACAGACACGGTATTAGATGCCTTCGCCAGATCAAGGAAAATGCCAATAACCTGCGTACTCTTCCCAAGTTCCTCTGAGATATAGCTGGCTAAATGATGTACTGCGTCTGCTGTTGATAACTTAGGTCGAAAACCGAATTGCATGTCGGAGAAGAGGGAGTTCTTTTCAATATATGTTACTAATCTTTTATTAATAATTTTTTACAGTATTTTGGAGAAAGAAGGTAATAGTGAGATGGGCCTGTAGTTCGTCACTAGATTTTTATTACCGGGTTTATGTATTGGTATTACTATTGCTTTCTTAAGACATTTGGGAAAGATGCCATCCGAGAGGCAATTTCGAAAAATATACGTTAATGGACGCACCAGAATGTGCTTACAAGCTTTGAGAATATTAGTGGAGATATTATTCCATCCTACTGCACAATTATTTTTTAAATTTAATATTACATGTTCCACCTCACTTTCATCTGGCTCTAACATGACAAAGGATTTCCCACTTTTAAGATGGGTATAAGGTCGTGAGAAAGTATCGCTTGTGTTTCTACCGCATTGATTTTGAACTTTTTCAGTTAGTGTTTTGCCAACATTTACAAAATATCTATTTATGTTGTTAATAGAGGACCACGGAGAGCCATGTGTTTTCAATAAACTCGTATTTGTCTTATTTTTGTTAGATGTGAAAGTAACCTTTTTAACGTATTTCCACAGTTGTTTGCTGTTATATGAAGCTTGATGTAATTGTGATTTTTCATATTCTATTTTTAAGTTTTTCAATAGATTATTACAGAAATTTCTGTATCTCTTATAAGAAATTTGTAGGATAGAGTTATCGGGACACTCCTATAATAATGCCCTTGCTTAATTTATTCTTATCACACATACTCGTCGATTTAGGTAGACTTTGAGTAGTAGAGCCTCATTGATTTCAGCATGAATGGGCCGGCTCGACCGAGAAAGGACTACCCTCTCACAGAACATCGACGTGAAATAGTTTTATTCCTAGTGTTGTATTTCGTCCGGTGACTGAGAGTGCCGGAGGCCCAATTACCCTCTTTTCCCCTTCCCGCTCCTTCTCCTTCCTACTTCCTTATTCTCTTCTTCCTTACCTAGTGGAAGAGCAACGCACAAATGATGCCTCTGGTGTTGCAGGCATCCATAGGCTACGGTGACCATTTACCAGCAGGTGGCAAGTATGCACCTTTGCAAAATAATTTGTATAAAAAAAAATTGCCTGGCTGTTCTCCAGAACGGCTTATCCCTTAAGAAAGCCATTGCCTAGGTCTTTACCTTTCGACTATCTTATTCACAGAGGTCAGGTAGGTAGGCATCTTATATATTAGCCCTATTTATAAACTGGTACTATTTCCACTATGAAAAAGCATTTACCAAAGTCTACAGTCCTTTGATAACATCCTTGAGAGAATTATGTAGAACTGCAGCTTTCAATCACTATTAAAGCGAGCGATAATAATGAACTATTTATTATGCACATAACTACGAAAGGTCAGAGGTGTGTGCGGCATTGAACATCTCTCGTTCTCCACTTGGCTTTAACGTAGGTAATTATATACTTCCAACTATTTATTACTTGCTATGGAAACTGCTGAAAACTAAATCAAGGGACAGTACCAGAAAAATAATTATCTTAAATTATTTAATGCTCACCTATGACTATGGCCTAACCCTTCTCACACCTCTGAGATGAGGCCCATGCCCAGCAGTAGGATGGTTTAATACAGGGCTGATATGATTATTATTATTATTATTTAATACTAGATTTTATCCGCGTCTTTGCGTAAACGTCGGTTAAGTTAGATTAGAAAAGTAGTAATACTTTTTTCCGAATAAAAGGCACGCTACATTCTTTACCGTTGCCCTGACTACGTGTATGAGAAATTTTATGATGATTAGTTGAGTTATTAAGGCATGAAAGCATAACCAACAAACAAACAAACTCACATTCGCATTTATATTTAGTTAGTTAGGATTAGCGGTCCGAAGGTTGGGTTGAAATAAAAAATATCCTCAAACCTGATCGCAGCGCCACCTGTCTACCTTAACCATCCAGGTACCCACAAAAATGTATCAAAATCGATCCAGCTGTTTAGGAGGAGATAAGTGACATACATACGTACCGAAGAGTAAGTCAAAAATATTTATTAACTTACATGATCAGCTTTAGCTACAAGTACTTAAATATAAATAATCTAATACATTTTAAATCGGGAACCGCAATCAAAGCTTTTTATAATAGGGTCTAGGTGTAATTATTATCACCTTTATACCATAATATATTACAACAGGCTTGAGCCTATTACGTTACACGTAAAATGAAACGGCGTACATTGTTTGTTTTTAAACTACTAAAGGTATAACATATGAACATATGACCCGCCTAACGACAAGCGGTTACAATAAGCCTATGATCGCTTGCAATACAAGAGGAATAGTGTGAGTCTTTAAACGTTAAGTGTAATTCTTTTCCACATGAGGTATGTATTCATTGAAATAAAGGCATAGGTGTATGTAATAGTTATAATATACGGCAGCAAATAAGACGTTTATTAGAACAAGAAATGGCGTCCAGTAAACTTTTTTAAAATTAATCATAAATTCTATTGCATTCTGCACAGTTTTGCTCTTATTCCCGGCGGCATGAATCATGCTCCGGTACATATACGAGTATGTTACGTATCGCTCGTTTATCGGCTCGATACTCGGTTTCAATACGTTCAGTAACAATAGCAATTCTCAAGTGCTCACCGATAGTTAAACTTTAATCTGTTAATCTATCTGCTGCCATTAGTGTTACTTGGTGGTTATTCTGCTGAATAAAATTTTTATCGCACTCTTGTTAAAGAGGCCGCAGGAAAAAATTAAAATTATAATTATTAAAGCCCAGTAACGGTAGAATGTTGGACGGCACGCAAGGGTTCGATCGCAAGCTACATACGTCTGGCTTTTTGATGTCAATTATTTGATACTCATATAGTGCATCTATTGAAATTAATTGAATAACATATTCAGCATTAGAATTTTCCTGAAGTGATTTTCTTGAAGATGTGTGAAATTTGTCAACCCGCATTGCGCCTAATCTTTTCTACACTGAGAGAAGATCCGTGATTAGGAGTGGGCTAGTTTAAGTATATTATTATTATTATGGCTAACCTTACACCATGGCTATATTTTGTTAATTGACTATTTTTGTATAAAATAGTCAATTAAATAATATAGTCTAAGTCAAAGTCAAGTCAAAAATCTTTATTTCCATAAAAATGTGCTAACAATTCTTGGACATGTCAATTCACTATGATATTAATAAAAAAAAATAATAAAAATCAATAGAAGGAAATAAAAATTTAGCATTGAAAAAAGCCTGTTCGAGGAGTAGAGCTTTCATGAGAAGAAGCAGGCAAGAAACTCATGGCCACTCTTTTCAATCGCCAAATGTTTAGATATCAATACGATTCAATGTTATATTATTTTCCTTATATGAGCTGCTGTGTGTAGTTGTTAGTTATTTATTTCAATTAGATTTAAAAGTAAAAATTCGTTAATCTAAGATATATATTAATAACACATGAAATAATAGTCACAGCAACTCATATTACAGTTAGCTTAATAATATGATTAGAAATAACCTGTGAGTGGAAGCAACTCAATCCCAAGCATTTTTATCTTCTATATATTCAGTGACTGAGTATAATAACCTTTCGAATATAATTTACGTTTTACAACTGTTTTAAATTGATTAAAACTTAGATTTTGAATGTCACTTTGGAGTTTATTGTAAAAGCGCACACATTGACCTATAAACGACTTATTAATTTTTTGAGGCACTAGTAATCTGTTTTTGTTCCTTGTATTTATATTATGTATATCGCTTTTCTTATAATATAAATCAATGTTCTTAAATACATAAATTAAATTTTCATAGGTATATGTATTGGCTTGCTACTGTTAATATATTTATTTCCTTAAATTTATTTCTCAATGTATCCCTTGTTTTCATGTTGTAAATTGCTCGAAAAGCCCTTTTCTGTAGTACGAAGATAGTTTGAATGTCGGCAGCATTCCCCCACAATAGAATACCATACGACATTACACTGTAAAAGTAGCTATGATAAACTAGCCTAGCGGTATCTATGTCAGTAAGTTCGCAAATTTTTCTGACTGCTTACGCTGCAGAGCTGAGCCTATTTGACAACTTACTAATTTGTGGGCTCGACTGCAACTTTGAATCTAGTGTAATCCCTAGAAATTGGGTGGTATCAACAAGGTCCAACACGTCGTCCTTAATTTTTATAGATGTCTTCACTTGTTTGACATTTGGGGTTAAAATCGGATATATTTGGTCTTTCCCCCATTTAAAAGTAGGTTGTTAACATCAAACCAGTAAACTACTTTAGAGATAGCAATGTTCACATCATCCAGAACCATTTCTTGGCGTTTTAATTTAAATAATAGTGATGTTTCATCCGCAAACAGTACTATCTCATGTTTATCCCTCACAAGGTGGGGTAAGTCATTAATATAAACTAAAAATAAAAACGGGCCGAGGATTGAACCCTGAGGAGCCCCCATTTTAACCACAGACCCTGAATATCGCTTACCATTAACATCAACTTTCTGAATCCTGTTACTCAAATAGGATGTAAGAAGATTCAGTGCTGAATTTTTGACTCCATAGTGATGTAATTTCCTGATTAATGTTTCATGAAGTACACAGTCAAAAGCCTTAGACAAATCACAGAAAATACCTAGCGCATCCCGCGATTCCTCCCAGGCGTCAAAAATATGTTTTACAAGCTCAACACCGGCGTCATTGGTGGAGTGACCCTTTGTAAAACCAAATTGTTTATTGTGAACCAATTTATTATTATTAAAAAAAGTCGGCAATTGATTCAAAATAATCGTTTCATAAATTTTGCTGAACGTAGGTAACACAGAAATAGATCTAAAATTGGTTGGGTCTGATGTATTACCTGCTTTAAAGAGACGTATTATTTTACTATTCTAATCTCATGGAATATATACTCGTACATACTTCGTTTGAGAAGCCATATTATGTTTGAAATATTTTAAACAACATTACTGGTAATACCTATTTACCATCCAGTAGCGTTGATTAGTCCATTGAAGTTCACGAGAGTCGTTATTAAAAATTGGTGTAACGTAGATGGAAGCTATGAACATTTAATACTAAACTAAGTGACAAAGAGATTATAGTCCAATTATCAAAGTTAATGATGATTTATTTATTTAAAACTTTATGCAAATATATTACATCCACAGACATTATCTACCAGTCAACCATTGGGTGATGCAAAGATAAAAAGTAGTATACACTTACATATACTTATCTTATCTTGTGTGGGGGCCAGTCAGTACAGACCGGCGACACTTCGACCCAGTGGGATCTTTTGTGTCGACTTCCCCAATAACGACTGCCATAGATCTTCATGGCAGTCGGGACCGACGGCTTAACGTGCTCTCCGAGGCACGGAGCAGGCGATAATTGTCAATCAATACGCACATAATATCGAAAAGTCATATAACTTCCGAAAGTCAGAGGTGATACATATACTAAACATATACTAAAGAATATCATAATAGTTACGATATATTACATAATATATACATACCTCTTCTCTTCTCCTTAGCTTTTATTATTCCCAAGTCACTTGAAGTCAGCTTTTCTGGTCTGTCCGGATTTGACTGGATATCAGTTTTTACACAGAGTGGCTGCCACCTGACCTCCACCACCCGAAGGCTAACGATAACCTAAGGCTAGACCAGTAGACCAATGTCAGGCTATTATAGGGCACTGACTGCCCAATAACGACTGCCTTAGATGTTCATGGTAGCCGGGACCGACGGCTTGACCTGCTCTCCGAGGCACGGAGCAGGCGATAATTGTTAATCAATACGCATATAATTTCGAAAAGTCATATAACTTCCGAAAGTCAGAGGTGCGCGTCGTAGGTTCGAACCCGAGACCCTCTGCATTGCAGTCTGTTGGTCTCCCCACTGAGCTATCACTGCTATTATATATATAATATATACATACCAATAAACATATTATATAATCTAAATAAAATATATACAAATATATATAGATAGATACATAATTATGTATTATATTATTGATGAGACGTATCTGATAAATTGTCAAGGATATTTTCACCTTGAAAGTAGAGGGAGCGCATTCTATAGTAAAATGGTCTGGACAAAGAAGGAATAATGTAGAAAACCAGATGTATGGGACGGACAAAGTAGAAGGAGGTTATAGGAAGAACGAAGATTTTTATCATGATTTGCACATAGTTATTGGAAATGGCAGGTTAAATAAGTCGGTGCATTTGGTGAGGTTAGAATAGAAAATAATACTGTAAGGTCACACAAACTACGGCGTTGACGAATGGATAATCATTTTAAAGTGGATCTATAAGATGAAATATGGTCATATTTACGAAGATTATAAATAAGTCAAATGCAGTTATTTAGAAATCGGTCATATTTATTGAGTAGATCTGCATTCAGGTCCTATGACCTGAACACACATCACCATAGTCAATTAAGGGAAATATCAAGGTCTGCACAAGCATTATTTTTGTCTTAGATGGGAAAGAATTTAGGCGATACAAGCTCAGGTTACTAGTGTCAGTCAGAACTGACACTAGTAACCTGAGCTTGCCAATTTAAATTGGAATCAATGAGCAATCCCAGATCCTTTCCAGTAGAACTGAATGGAATAGGTGTCCCATCGTATACAACAGGCGGTAAATTACTGGAGTTCAGCCTGCTTATCAATCGTTGACTGCCAACTATGATTGACTGACACTTAGTCGGGTTAACGGATAATCCAAATCTGCCAGACTAACTTCTAATTGTTTCCAGATCAGCATTTACCTTAGCAATGGCTTGAGGAAGATTATCCGCAGTGTCTTGAGCATATAGCTATAAGTCATCAGCATAAAGATGATACGGGCACTGAAGATTCTGAGTTATGAAGTTAAAAAGTAGAGAAAATAGTAACGGAGATAAAATGCCACCTTGAGGAACACCAGAATCGAGGTTACACCAACTCGACGATGTGTCGAATGCTGGCGCCCCTGAAAATATATCGAGAACCATTCAAGTACACCAGGTAATTTAAACTACACATTGTTACGATTATGGCCATGCAATCTGTTAGAAATTTACGACTGACTCGATAGCATAGCAGTTTTAGCGGTCGCCTTGCCACTTCCGTTGCGCCGAGTGTTATGGATTCATTCAATCAACACACGGAAGAACGTCTTTTTTTTTACGTGAGGGAATGCATTAAAGTACAACGCTCTGCGGGGGCGGGCGGCGGGGTTATATCCGACTGACCGGGGTAAAATAAAGATGGTAATGATGATAATAATGGACCTCCCAGTAATACCGTACAAGGTAATACAATAATAATGTAGTGTAAGTAGGCGTAGTGGTTAGTTTAACCGACTGCCATGCCTGAGGTCGCGGGTTCGATTCCCGCACAAGTCAGACATTCACATGGATGTTTGTCTTGGTCTGGGTGTTTCTATGTATAATATGTATGTATTTACATTAACAAAAGTATATATGTATGTTTATCCATTATCTAGTACCCATAGTACAAGCTCTGCTTAGTTTGGGCTAGATAGTGTTGTGTGTATGTGGTAGAATATTATATTATATATTATATTAAATTATATATAATATAATACTGACTAAACCTACCACGGTCTTCCTCGACAAAACCGCAATCGACGGGGCCGCGTGAATCAATTTCACATGCAGTCACGACCCCACTGAGGCTTCGGCCCGCCGCCGCGCCGTATGAAACGGCAGGCAACTAAACAGCAAGACTACCCTTTGACTACTTTTAAGCTCTACTGTCCCCCCTTGAGGGGAGGACGGACACACGACACAGAGGCGCGCGTGAGAACACGCACGCCGCCTCTCGGACCTGATGCTGATCGGGTGGCGAGCAGGCCCACGAAGCCCACCACCCCCAGGTCAAACCTCAGTGTGGCTGGCGGTCATCTCGCGCCCTTCTGCGCCCGGTTCTGCGGTTGCGAAGAGGATTTAAGCGATCCCTCTCCCACTCCACCACCTCCTTGATGGACATGACTTCCTCACAGAAGAAGGCGACGGCGTTCCACGACCCCTTGCTCCGGACTATAGATTGAGCCACAGCCGGGAGCGAGATGGCAACCATAACGACTGCCGCGATCAATTCACGGCGCAGCGATGCCCAGGCGGCGCAATCCGCCAAAGTGTGCAGCGCCGTGTCCCCAACAACGTAATGGTGACAACCGGGGCGTCTCTTGCCGGCCTATGTGACACAGGAACTGGCCAAAGCAACCGTGGCCAGTCATTACCTGTGTCAAATATTTGTTAAGCCTTCCGCAACTTTACAAACGTTCAAATGACAAACAAAGAACACCCAGACTCCCAACAACTATTTATTGATCACACTATTTTTTATCTCGAGTGACGAGCGACCATTTAAAGGACTACACAATCTGTGCAGTCATAAAATTCAAATAAATCTTGCTAGCCAGTTATATATAAGACTAAGCATAACTCTCGCCTAACTTTAGGTAAAGTGTTACAAGTTTTTAGTTTCGATATAACTGCTTTGTATGCCAAATTAGTTTAGAATCTGCGCTTAATATCTCCAGGGTCTTGGTTTCGTTGAAAAGTTTATTGTTAAGTTTTAAGATAGCGCCTCTAAATCTTACTGTAGCTGATTCTGTTAGAAACGTTGCTGAGATAACTGTTGGAAGATTAAAGTGTTTTAAGTTGTTTTATTTGCGTTTAAGATTGTTTTATCAAGTTAAATTCTTTTCTGTCTTCTTCATTACCATTTCTCTTATCTACTTGTCTTGCATGTGGTTTCATCACGTAGGTTTTTGTCTGTAAGATTTGACAGACATGTGCCATACCTATGTTATGGTAAATGTGCTTAGAAATCGTTATAGGAACAATCCTATTTTATGCGGTAGAGCTTGGCTAGCGCTTACGCTGATGTACCAATTTTTATGCGTAAGGCTGTTTTGTCAATCTGATGCCAGCCAGTTAGCAAAGTGAAAACTAAAGTTTCCTGACGGTCAATTTCAATCACATTTTACATTAAACTTGGTGCTTCTGCGTCAGAGGCTCAGTGGTAGTGAATGCGACTGATGGTAGTCTCGGGTTCGATTCCTAGGCCGGGCAAAGATGTATTGAGAATTCTAATAATTAATTTCTTACTAGCAGTACGGAGGCCGAAACTATGTCCGGAAAACTGCAATAGGGTTACCCTTACATGGGACCCAAAACCATATTATCTGGTAAAATGTAGTTATAATACACCTCTGCCTACCCATTCGGAGATTTAGATGTAAGATTGTATAATATGTATGTAATATTATATTTATTAATGATAATCACACTTATGGTTATTTTACTTGACCAGCAGACAGTAACCAACATTCCAATACTTTAATAAACTTAACGAAACCACATAATATCAGTACAAACACGTCTCGCCCGACAATAAGCTCTAATCAACTCATGAATCCGCCACAACTCCAACACACAGTGAAAAGTGTTCAAGAAATTAAACCCACCAATAAAAGTCAACGAAAACTTTGTCACAAGAAACTTCCGCACGACTTGTTCAATATTTTTCAAAATTGTCAGAAAGCAGTGTCCAGGGGCGAAGTTTTCTCAAGTTATCAAGCTCAATCAATACTTATTGAGAAGTTCCGCACTGTGTTCCCAGTTGCATTTGCTATGATGTGGAGTCTCTAGAGCACAAATAAAACTTATATTATGTACCTACGACTTGCTCGTGAAGTTGGTTGCGTTTTGATATTTGTATGATGAGGAGGTAGGTATGGTAATGGATTAGTACTGCGCTGTTTCATAACGCATTTGTTTTAAATATTTAAATTATAATAATCTACTTAATTATTCTGTGATAATAATATATCAATGATAGTGTTATTCTTATGAATTGAACTGCATGTCACGATATTATTTTCAGAATAATAACTAAATCAATGTTTAGGTAGTTTATTTTTATTATTTGTCTTATTTGATAATCTGTAAACTCTTTATATAGTGACCCAGTCATTGCTTTCATGCTATATACGCTTTCTAATAGATAGATATGACAATAAAGAAAAGAATAATAAAGAATAGAGAGAGAGAAAGAGATGGTTCTCTATGTATTTGTCTTTTGCTTCTTGCTGGACAAATGCTATTACTCGACGAATGATTTCTTATGTGAAAAATTTGACACGTAATTTAAATTGTAACTTGACATTATTATAATATTTGACATTTTATATACCTATTTATTACTAATTATTTCAAACTTATTATTGTAATCGTTTTTAATTGCATTCTTAATTTTAAAGCTAATCTGACTATGTTGTTAAGCTTAAGATTTGTACGCCGGAAACGGCAGAATATTATGGACATATCATTTTGTAACACCACTGTAACAACAATATTCTAACAAATAAATGGATTATTATTATTATAGGACAATAAAATGAACAATAGAGACAAGAAAAATCGACTTAATTCAACCACACCAAAAATGGTCACATTCGTATTTTTAAATAAGTTATATAAAAATTTATATTATAGTTATATGAATACACTCCTGGGGTGCAGTAAAATTGCCTACATATATAACTGATAACTGTAAGTATCGACCGGTACAATAGTATACTATGGCCAGATTGTGATTGACATACTGAAGATCATTTGGCGGATTCCAATTTTCCAAACCATTAAACAAGGATATGTATCGTCTAGTATAAACCAAGGTCATAAAGTACACCTTTTATTATCCTACTTGGGTACTTGAACTTAAAAACGTTTTTAGAGCGTATTTTATCACCAAAATAGTTGGTATTTACACGTTCAACCCGAGAAACCTATTAGCATTCGCAATAGCAATCAAACATCAGTTACAACGTCGGTAAACTTACCGAAGTTGTTTGCACCCCGGGGATATTCTTAATGCACCTACGAGGAACTACGCTCTCATCACCTAGGTCTCTACTGCTACGAGCTTACGTTGATATAAATGTTTTGTGATTAGTTTTAGATGACCTTATCCATAACTCTCAAACTCATGTATCTAGAAAACACAGGTTTCAGATTCATAATACATAAAACACATTAAATAAAAATTGTGTGGTCCACTTATTGTTTTTTGTATGTTGAATGTTAATAAACGCCCCCGCGAGACAGGAAATAAACCCATAGCAGGAACAGTCTTTTTTGCAAAGTAGACATTCTCGAAGAAACCATTTGTGGATCACACACATTTTTGTCGTTTGTGTGTCGAACCAATTTTAAACAACACTTATCATAATGGCGGCGATGACGCGACCATTTAATCATATCGAATCAATCGAAAATATTATAGAAGCATGCCATTCTTCTAACCATTGCTTATACAATGTATTGCAAAGGTCTCCCCTAGCCTCTCCTATTAAAAAAACTTTAACATAAACACAATCACAATTAATCATCTTATATTATCTTGTTTTCAACGAGCCCCTCTAAATGTGAATAGTTGATTTGAAACGGCCGAACTATAACCGTTAGATGTCGAGTAAACAAATAAACGAATAATATTTGGTGAAATCGATTCGGAAATGAATGTTTATTGGCAAAGTTTCTCGATTATTTTCTTTGTTACTAAGTGGCTCTGATGTTAATGATGGGCTATGTCATTGTTGATGACCGTATTAAGGCAGTCGGTCGTGTCCGTATATTGTAGATAAAAAGTCATCGCATTCAATAAGTAGTGTTGGCTCCAAAAATCGAAATCATAGATGTGTCCTCCGTACTTAGATTGCAGGTAAAAGTATTTAGATTAAGAATGTGAGCGCACGCAATAGATAAAGCACAATAATGTATTATCTTTGATAACAAAGAGCGTGATGATAATATATTTATAACTCGGATGTCATAGCATTGTTTGTAAAATGACAGCTTATCGTCCAGAAAGGCGACCATATTTAAACTTGATAGAGCGCAATTATGATTTTATGAAATCTTTGAAAAGACGATTTTTTTTATTATATCCAATATCTAAATAAGAAATATTTTTAATATACACTTTCAAATAATAAGATAGAAGCCTTTTAATCTGGTAGACAAGTCAATTGAAAAACGATGGTGGCAAAAAGAAATGTCGCATAATGAATGCATGCGTGTGAAAGAAATATTTGGAAATAGCTCTCACTTTTTCTTATATCGAGTAATATTAAATGTGCCTGTATTTTAATGCTGTTTTTACAGAAAAGTTTTATTATATTTGCTGGTGCGTATAAAGTTATACACCAAATCAAACATAGGCTTACCTATTGTCACACCTACAGGCTTCTTCTCAGAAAGGTGGGCAGAATAGTTACGGCTTGACCATGCTGACCTCGTCGTGTAAATTCAATGCACAAACATATACAACCTCATGTTTACTCTTTCTTTTTGGTTATAGGATTATGGATACTAAAGATGTACCATGACAAAATTCTGCCCACTATATTTTAAGTCTAACGTAGTAGGGGACGAACTTAATGTCATCTGCTGGGCACATTTATAGGCACCGCGCTGGACGGGACAACAACACAGTTTGTAAATTTAAATAAATATATTATAAAAATGCATATGAGTTAATGTACGGGCTCATACCTGATCTCCAATGAGTACAAAGAGGTTACGGATAGTCTATTTGCTAAAATATACTATCCTTTATTAGATTTCAAACCCTGGAGAATTAATAAATATACAGTTAAGTTCATCGTAATCGTGACTGATGTTGCAGTCACAAGTTATTCAAATTTCATATTTTAACATTATAAGCTGTCGTTTCATGGAAAGCCAAAAATAATTCAAAATCAATTGCATTTGGGCGCCAGAGTATATTGCAGCTTAAGACAAGCATGTTTATTGCTAGATTTACCGTGGCTTCGCTCGCATAAATGTACATAATTTAGGTTAGATTAGTTACACTACTTATTTCTGGAAAAAAGGTCCTATGTCCTTTTTGGTCCCCTGACAAGGTGTATACGAAATTTCAAAATGATCAGTCGAGAAGTTAAAGTATGAAAGCGTAAAAAACAAACTCACATTTGCATTTATAATATTAGGATTAGGATTCGTACTCATTAACCATTGTTTGGACATCGGCGTCCAGATCCAATATTTCTATAATAGTTAAGTTGAGAGGCTTAAATAAACAAAATACAACCATACTCACAATTATCTGCCTATCTCCTTCCGTAAGGAATTTGTCATCGTATTACACAGCGCGTCGTCAGCGGTGAGGCAACCGCTTGCCCGACACATCATTTACTTTTATCAGATTCTTAAAGCATGTTTATTGGCTTAGAGTTCTTTCAAATTGGCTTTCTCTATAGCACTTCAGTTTATTAGTATAATGCAAAGTGTTAGGAGAAGGTATTTTCATATTTACAGTAATAATAACTTAGCAAATGAAACAAAATATAGCCTGGTTCATAAAAGATGGAGCTCTTTACCAATCCCTACGAAAAACCCATGAGTGTGTGTATATATCTGAGAACAGACTACACAGACATTCACGTGTATTTTACCATTACGTTTTAGAGAGATACGGGCCTAATGTTATTTTATTCAATGTTACATTGAAAAAGGACTCAAAACGACGGTATAACTTTTAAATAAAACAAATTTGTCAAGCGAACCTCAATGAAACCCGTAAAAGTAATTTCATAACGACTATTTATCTAATCACTGTACTGAAGGCAAACATTCAACCCATTTCCTCCCCAACCGTGAAGTTAAATTCAAGGAAGAATTCATCCCTTGAATTTAATTCCAGAGCTTACCAGCATTACTTATTCGATTCATCAAGCAAACAAACTTTGGATGGGATTGAAGAACCTCTCATCCTTTTACCCTTATCAGAGAAGCCATAGTTACACGAGTAAGAAGCTCTTTTAACTGTACGTGAGTTATATAAATGTTTTGTATAACATGTAGCAGTATGGTCTGGTCATATTTATACATATTAATACTGAACCAGGCTTTTAAGTAAGTCATAAGTTTTTGGAATGCGTTTGTAGTTTGATAGTTTGAGCATAAGAATTCAAGCAACATTTCATAATTGACACATGGTTGAAATGTATTTTAAGTCTACTTAAACATAAACGTATGCCAAATTGTAGATAAATTAAATTTTTTGTGAGTCAAATGGAACCTGCAATATTTAGTTACCCCAGGTAGGCAAGTGAAAGTAAATAACTGCTTTTAATAAATATTTTAATTTGAGTATATTTATTGATTTATCCTTCATTTTAAATTAATCGACGTAATATTTTACATAAGTATATATAGTTTTATTGGCTGAAGAGTAGCATAGGCTTACTACAATTTCAGTAAATTGGCTGAAGGAAAAGTATAGAAAGTATTAGTAGAATCGTGAAAAGTAGTAGGACAGCAGAATGGTAAAATGGAAGTGTGAAAAAAATTTATAAGTACTGCGTCACCTAGCAGTAGTGAATGCGACTGCTGTATATAATACATAAGATATCTAACTAATTTTTTTTTTTTAAATTTTAGAAATCTGAATAGCTGCTCGGGAAACGCCTGCCTAAAGGAATAAGCCGTTGAAGCACAATCCTGTTCCTCGAAAAGTAGGGATTTTCTCTCTCCAGAGATAATGAATTGCCGTCCCATCGAGTAACTTGTGTTTGGGCACACACTTATGCACTATATATCGGCAGCGCGGACGCGGCTAAGGTCTATTAATATTGGACGCATTGACTGATATACGTTCTCAAGGACCTTAAAATCAGACTACTGGGTAATACGTATAATTAAAAACCTTTTATTCGTACTACCCAGCAATGTTTAATTTGTATATTTTACGATGCATAACTTACTTTTATGACATCACACTGTGACCCAAAACATTGGACACACATTATATTTCCAGAACACAAAAATATAATCCAGCACCGAAATAAAACACAAACTAGCGAATAAAGCGAAATCAACGCCTGTCCCAGATAAACAGGAAATGAATAAAAACGTGACGAAATAGCCACAATGCGCCGTGACGAGCAGGACAGACCGATAATGAACAGCACGCGGTATTGAGTAATAAAAGTTTTATGATCCCAAATAATGTTCTAAAGGGTACGTTCAACTACATTTTCTCGGAAGTGTCTTGTAAATGAAAAAGGTTTTCCTGTTCCTCAAAGTAATAAGTTAAATGTTAGTTTTTTTTTGACGATCTGGCTCGGTTATTCAGCTTTTCTTTTCATTGATGCAATTATATTAGACGTTATATTTTTCTGCTTTGTATAGGCTGCCTTGGGCTTGTGATTTGGAGATAGTAGTTTGATTGAACTAGATGCGGTAGACTCGTATTTTCTTCGGCCGTCTCTGTTTCATTTATGTTTAACAAACGACTGTGATTCAGGTGATAGCTACGGTGGCCCAGCCGAAGTGATTGCGACTGTTACGCATGAGGTCTAATACAAGAGTATTAGATACCTTTGTAGGGCTAAGTTCCATTAAATATTTCAGTCAAGAAATTATCGCAGCACTGCTCGGTACATCGCATACCTAATATTATAGCGAAATGAGGATGTAGTACGTTTATATTCAGCCCTTCAGCGATATATGTAGGTGTAAATGACTTTGAGTAAGACTTTACTAGACCAAGCCATTACAAAAGTCAGAAAGTGAACAGAGAACATCTATTATTTTAGCATTCGTCCAAAAGTAGATAGAACTTCTTTCCAAATCATATTTATAGCACAAAAACATCATACGAATAATATAAATGAGAACTATTCGTTAAGTTCACAACTCATTCTCCGTTCTAGTTTGGAACTTGTCAAAATAACAAAGAACTAATGAAAAGAGCGGTATCGAGTGTCAACAGAGCGTATCGATAATCGATAATAACGATAGTACTCGAGTTGCTCTCGAACGAGAAAAATATCGTTTGTGGCGAGTTCTTTGTTCGTAGTTTGAGGTGTCAATCGTCGGTATTACGTATGCTTTTAAAATGGAATATATTACTCTTATATTTTTTATTCCAACACATGAAATTTCACGACAGTTCGATTGACAAAAGGGCTGGCGTTAAAAAACAATCCTATCGACTCAAGTATTGAAAACAGCTAGATTATTCTTGGTTTAATATTTTGGCAAAGCTATACATATATTTTATAAAGAGTGCATATTTTAGTGGAGGAAAATCTGAGGAACCTCTGTAGGTACCCTCTATTTGAAAATTCGTATTTTGTCGTCGGTGTGGGCCACTATAATTAAATATAGAAGTTCTAGATTTAAAGTTTGCGTCATGAGAATGCCACTGAACTTATTACAGGAACTACACAGCAGAGAAACTAAATCTGTACTCGATAGATCGAAACAGAATTTAACCCATTTACCGATAGTTATTTATGTATGTAGATCCCATGCCATTGTAGGTCAAGGCCTTCCACCACGGACATTTTCTGATTTTACTGAGAATAACCAACAGGAAAATCCAATAAACGTATGCTTAAACCGGGTATTTTGTTTCCACGAATGCAATAATTAATATGCAGAAAGCTCGATCTTAAAATAGTCTACATACACCTCTGTGTAACTTGTGTATTCTTTTCTTGCGTTGCTTGATCTTGCCACCCGTATAGATTTATTTATTGACATCTGTGACAGAATGTGGTTTGAACTTGTGTGTTTTCATAGAACTATATGCAGCTGCAAAAAGTGGACAAGCTTAGCAACTTCGTCGAAGTTTGACGTCTTATAGGCAGGCCGAGGAAACGCTTATACAATGAGTAAGATGCATTAAAGAAAGACTATAGGCTGTTACCACGTACGTTGGTAAGTGGCAACTGCCAGCTAAGGACTAGTATGCCACTAGAGGCAATAAAAAAACACGATAAAGCTCTGACACCTTTGTTCAACAGATGTTAACGTACGTATTTGTTTGACAAATGTGTCATAGATTTAAAATATAAAAGTGTATACCATCGGCTATCAATAGTTTAAACAACTATATTTCGGTAAAAAATATAGACAACTTTATTTCGGTAAACTATTGATAGATTTTTGTTTATAAAGGGTAACGGTTTATTTTGTAATAAACCGTTACCCTTTATATACAAAACTTTATATACAAGTGTGACGCAATGTTAATTTACATAACATTCACCAACCATAAAACCGAAATCCATCGAAACCGCTTCCCATATCCATACGTAAATGCCCGCCAACTTGACGACAGTGTGGCGTCAAAAAGTTGCGCGCCCATAAAACTGCGGTTACCGCCTCTGTATTCATATCGAAGTTGATGGACGAAGGGAAACATGGCGACGAAGTTTGTTAAAAGAGTTGTGGAGCTTAACGATATTAGTGATATGGATAAACGTATTATGAATGAATCTCTGTTCTTGTTAAATTCAAAGACTCAATAGGTAAACCGCATGAAAATAAATACACCATGATGGGTGACTAAGTACACATAAAGCCTATCTCAGATGTTTAAGTCAAAGTCAAAGTCAAAAATAATTTATTCACTTAGGTCACAAAGTAACACTTATGAACGTCAAATGGGTTAGTGAGTTTATTATATTTACTGAATTTACATTTATGTTAGTTGCAAGGTTCAGGCAAAAGGTTGAGCCTATGAGAAGATACCTGCAAGAAACTCAAGGACACTCTATTAAATCGCCATCAACTTATAATTTCAATATTTTACAACTCATTTATGTACCAGGTGTTGCAGTCATTATGCCATATGTCACTGTCCATATAAAACTAAATTCTAAAATAAAGAAAAGTTGGTAATATTATGTAAAAAGCATTTGAGATTTGAAATAATATTTATCAGTACGTAGCCATTTGTAATAGACAGTAGTATGGCATGAGGACGCATACACTTACACTATGTGACATGAAAAGGTAGTTCGTGACTAAATGTAGTTAAAACAAAATTTACGTTAATACTTATAAAGTTTGTTTAAAAGAAAAGAAAGATACTTTAACACCACCAAATAAACACGAAGTACCTTCACATAACTAAATTGACTTATATAATACATACATTGTTTGAATCCTGTATGAAACAAGCAACTAGTTCCATGAGTTTTTATCATTTAAGTAATCATTGATTGAATAATAGCCCTTCCGGATAAGCTGACTTTTAACAGCACTTTTAAATTTTAGTAAAGGTAAATTTATAATATCAATCGGTAGTTTATTAAAAAAGCGTATACTGAGTCCCGCAAATGAATTGTGAACTTTATGTAAACGATGATACGGACCTACCAACTTATGCTTATTTCTAGTGTTTAAGTTGTGAATATCACTATTCTTATTATATAAGTGAATATTATGTTTTATAAACATAATATTCGTAAATATATATTGCGACGCAACAGTAAGTATACTAATTTCTTTAAAACGCTCTTTCAGGGAAACTCGTGGGCCTAAATTATAAATGCTACGTACTGCACGCTTTTGAAGAATGAAAATTGTTTCAATATCAGCTGCCTTACCCCACAATAGTATGCCATAGGACATAACGCTGTGAAAATAACTAAAATATACTAGTCTCGCAGTATCTATATCAGTAAGCTGTCTTACTTTCCTAACCGCGAATGCTGCTGAACTAAGTCTCCCTGCAAGACACGATATTTGAGCGCCCCACTGAACTTTATCATCTAAAGTAATGCCTAAGAAAACTGTGGATTGTACAAATGTTACTGTTTCATTATTTATTTATATAAAGTATGTCATGGTTACTATATTTTGATGCACCCTACAACAGCTTTGCTTGGCAATTAGAACAAGGCTTACATGGGCAAATGAATGCGCCAAGGATGTATATGAATAATTGATGAGTCTATTGGGAAACCGTTTGACTGCCACCTAGAGGTCTCAAGCTCGATTCCGACTCACGCTGCTATGACTTCTTGAAGTTATGGGCGTGTTTAATTGTTAATTATTATCGCTCGCTTTAACAGCGAAGGAAAACAACAAATATGTTTGTTTACAGTGTGAGTGTGTGTCTGTGAGTTCTACACAATGTTTTCGAAGATGTGTGAAGAAGGCCAGCGTGGTGATTAATGGCCTAACCTTATACCGAGAAAAGGCCAGAGCCTGGCAGTGGCAAAGTTTATACAAAGGACTGATATAATTATAATTAATTATAATTGCTTACCGCAATCTATTGTCGCTTACAGCAAGCACATTAATGTTTACAAAACACTCTAAAAAGAGTAATTGTGAAGTTATAGCTTGATATTTGACGTCAACAAAATCTAGTCTAAAATAAAAATGAAGCAAGTTTGAGTTATGTTTCAATAATAAATGAGTAAGTAAACCATATTCTACTACATTTATTGAATATCGTGATGATTTCATTAATTAATGATACTGAAAAAATCTAGTCCTAGACGAGATATAATTAATTATTTTAGTAGGTGTCGCTCTCAAATGGAAACACGTCAGAAACAGACAACGCAGTGTACACCTTCTATTATATAGCAGATAGATTCCACACTGCTTTTAGCAACGTGCATGCGAGGTGCTGCGAACAAGTGATTCGAATATTTGTAAATTATATAACTCGACATCCGAATCGTTTTATCTTGTGAATTTTAGAATCCTAATCGAATCTTTATTTGATCATGAAATGATGAATAAATCATGATCGTTCACGCTGACGATGTTCTCTTATGTGGTGGGTGTTGATGATGATGAGCTTTTAAGCAAAGTAATTGATTAATATTAATGAATAATGCATTCGAACCATATTTCATATTCGAATATTTACATTACCTTGAATATTCGAATTTTCAATTAATAGGATACGCTGTTTCAAACCCAATTAGATAGGAGACGTAATCAATATGATGTAGCAGTAAAAGGTAGTAGATACTACATTTTAATGTAAGTAAATCACAACCCGAGAGTCCAAATCAAATATAAACGTAAATGCAGCTTGCATTACATCAATACATTAACGAGACAGTAAACCGAATATCGATAAACCGACTCATCTCTTGAACAATGTAATAGCGGGGTAGGTATATTCAACATAGTACAGTTAGGGTGCACTTATACTGGTCGATTTCCGCTGCAGCGAGATATTCTGACTTACATTTTAGTCACGAGTTCGAGCGAAGTGGTGATTTCTCAACCAATTAGATGTCGAATGCGATCCCATTCGGACTGGAGCTAAGTTTTACTGACATCCGATTGGTTGAAAAAAAAAGGTTCGTTTCGTTTCACTCTTCATCGGTCTGGTTTGCGGCAGCAATCAACCCATGCAAATGTACTTCGTTACAATCCAATTAAATAGACTACGGTGTTATAAATGGCTTTGTAATTTTAAAATAAAAGTTCGCACTGCGACGTTTTAATAACCACTTTTTTGCTGTAAGTATTTTCATTTTATTTTATATCTGCTGTATATTTAAATTAAAAAATATTACCTATATGATTGCCAGATATAAGTTTGCTCATAGAATGCAATTATATTTTACAAACATAGCGTGTTGATTGAGATGACCAATGGGACAGAATTCACACATCATCGAGAATATCATGGAAAGTGCCTCTCTATATTTCCCTCAATAAATGTTACTTTCACTCAATTCAATTCAACTTATCAATAAAATAGTAGCCTTTAAGATGACACTTTCAAGAGTCTAGTTTCTGCCCAAGACGATGCCCTTGTGAGTCCTACAGGAGCGTGTTATTGAAATAAGAAGCATTTAATATTATGTTAAACCGGGACTTGGTCTATTCGTGTGTCATAATAATTGGTTCTACAGTTTACGCATGACAAGCTTGTACTTCGTTTCTGATCTTGCGTAAGCAGAAACACTGTAGCCAGTATGAGGAATAAGACTATTGATTCGTCCATGGATGAAACAAAGCCCAACAAAATTTTAAAATAAATACCAAGCATCTTAAAATATAAGGGATTTTAAAATATCAAGTATTTTTTAGAACGATGCGTTAAATTAAATATTAAAAATAAATAAATTACTATATACAATAATCTATATATATAAAAATGAATCCCTATTTACCTTGGTCACGGCATCACGCGTAAACGGCTGGACCAATTTCGCTAACTCTTTTTTTGTTGTTTTTGTTATAGACAGGAGAAGATTTCCGGGAAAGAAAAAATTTATAAATTTGAGAATCTAAACTCCCTTAAACCGATTGCGATGATACTTGGTACGTAGATAGCTGGAGACCGGAATTAACTATAATAGACTAATTTATTCTCATCCCGATATTCCCACAGCATCGTGACTTACGCGTGTGAAACCGCGGGGCGCAGCTAGTGTATAAATATTTGTCTTGGTCTGGGTGTTTCTATGTATAATATGTATGTATTTACAAAAAAAAGTATATATGTATGTTTATCCATTGCCTAGTACTCATAGTACAAGCTCTGCTTAGTTTGGGCTAGATGGTGTTGTATGCATATGGTAGAATATTATATTATTGTGAAAATTACAATGAATTGAGTAGTGAGCAACATTATCTTGACTGTACCGTTGCTACCTTTACTAGTATGCCAATTAATGTTCACTATGCCGACAATTTCCCAAGTTAGGCTCTGACCGAATTACCTTACAATGAGTGAGGGTCCTAATGGATCAAATACAATGGCCTATACGCAAAGGCCTTGCCTTGTCTCTTAAGATTAATTGCTGTGAAATTGATTCATGTGTGAAGACTTACTAGATTACGTCGTTGGGTTGAAAGTTACTTTGTTGGTTTAAAACTATGATAGTGTTGTAGTTTGAATTGAATTTGTTATGTAGCTTTATTTGTATTTGTTCCTTGACTTAGTCTAAGACTTCATAGAACATGTTGATTTGTATTTTCGCCAATATTAGTAAATAGGCATGTTAAAGGCAGTGATAGCCTAGTAAGATAATCTAGAGGTCTAGAGTTACCGGCGTGCTTCTTGACTTTTCGAAATTACGTGCATATCAAATAGTTAAATATCGCTTGCTTTAACAGTGAAGGAAACATCGTGAGGAAACCTGCTTGTCGGAGAATTCTCCATAGTGGTCTCGAGGATAGGTATGTGAAAGCTACCAATGCGCACTGGGTCACTGTGGTGGACTATGCCCCTTTTTTTTTTTTTTTTTTTTTCCTTGGGGTAATGCTATGACGCATATCCCTCGGGTGGGCGGAGGGATTATGTCGGACTCGCCGGGGTAAAAGAAAGATGTCAAAAGACAATGTACCTCCCGGAATACCGACTAAACCTACCACGGTGTTCCTTGATAAAACCACTATCGACGGGGCCGCGCGAATCGCTTTCGCATGCGGTCGCGACCCCGCCGAGGTTACGGCCCGCCGTATGAAACGGCAGGCCACTACACGAAAAACCTACCCAAAATAGGCACTACGTCAGATAAAACCCTACTGTCTCCCCTAGAGGGGAGACGGACTCGACACAGAGGCGCGCGTGGGAACACGCACGCCGCCTCTCGGACCTGGTCCTGAACGGATGGCGGGCAGGCCCACAAAGCCCGCCACCCCCAGGTCAGCCCGCCACCCCCAGGTCAGTGGACTACGGCCTAACCCTTTCCACACTGTGAAGAGGCTCGTGTCCAGCAGTAGAACAGCTTATTACAGGGCTGATATATATGTTTAATCATACAATCGGACAAAGAGAAGAGTAACAATAAATAAACCAAATTCTCTCTGCTTATATTATTAGTATAGACGAGAAAAGAATACGACATATAAATAGTTAATATGTTACATATTCGTTTTCTAATTCCTTCCTGCCAGGATCAAAGCAAAAACATCGATTACTGGCTTATCAAATCAATTCCTACAACACGTACCTATTAGATTACACCATCAATAGAACGTACTCGAATAATACATCAAGCAAAACATTACGTCGTTATTAAGGGGTGGTTTTCAGATTAGTAAGCTCGTTGTTCTAAATAACTGATATTTTATTTATGAAATTGTTCGGAAACCTTGACATGGCTTTGCATAAACTTAGGTAAGTTCTCTATATATTTTCTTTTTATTCACATCCCTCGCACTATTAATAATATAATAATATATAGATATAATCGTGGGGAATTTTATAAAAGCTCGAATGACAGATACAAAGAACACCCTGTCTTGAGAGAATTATTTGTGGAACACAAACATTTATGTCCCGAGTAGAGTTTGAATTCGCGACGGACTGCGCATCCGTGCAGTCATAGCAGACATTGTAACATTGACATTGAAAATATTATACTACTATTTAAAACCAGCGTGATAAATTGGACGTATGTCACAGAGCACCTTTATTAATAATAATAGTAATAATTTAAACAGAAGACCTGAATTTGGAGCACATATTTGTCGATCAAATATTTTTTAGCTTTATTGCACTGTTTAGTTGTATCGTATGGGAGTGAACCTACTACTTTGAACGTAGTGGAAAGGTAGCCATTACTGTATCAATCGTCCAGTTTAAATTACTATCTGATAAACTCCATTACGGAAAGTAGAAGGTTGTGCATGCATGAGTGTAGGCTGGCAGTCTGCTTTACATAAAGTAACGTCACGATAATTGTTATTCAGTTTGTCTGTAGTATATCGACTATTAAAATAATATTGAGACTACTCGAAACACAGGTATAACTAGGTTTGGGCAAATATCTATAAGTGTACTTCATATGTAATTGTTAAGATTTAATTGTATAACTAAGGATCTTCACTAAATAAGTAATTCATTATTAATTAAATATATTCATGAATTAACTTTTCTAGACTACATCAAAATATATCAAAGAACAGAGGAATTGGAGAAATTTGTTATTTTGACGACTAAAATTGTGTTACAAGTTATTAGTTCATCCCCTTAATCGCTAGCGACATCAAAGCTGAATGCTACCGTCTCTTACATTAAAATTAACACTAAATCACTTGTGAAGGAAATTTGTCTCATCTATTTATATGGGGAGAATAAATGTATTGGCGTATAAGAATTATCTTTGAGTAGTATATATATACTGCTAGGAATATACACACACATAATATTAGTCGCCGGAGGGATAGGAAAGGCGACAACTAAGACATTTACATTCGCCAGTTATAGTTTTAGATCCTAAATTTTATTGAAGCCTTTGGTCATACGCATGATCTCTCTCCGGTCGTGACGAATTGCCGTTCCATTGGATTATGACAATTAGGGAACAAAGAGTGCACTTGTATTTGCCCATATACTGGTGCGCTATAATAACGCCTGCGCAGATGGCCAGTCGACATTAAGATTGGCCGCCATGACCGAAATTCGGTCTGGAGGACATTATTATTATTTAGTAAGCAAGCCTATTGTCATCTACCAACACTGCATAATTCGAGTTCCCGTGCTGCTATCGAGAATTCCTTGACCGGAAAACACTTTTTTTTTAATGCTAGCCTCCAATATGACTTCTCTCTGCCCATCGGTAAACATCGTGTTGTCCACGAGCAGAGCCCACCATACTACGTCCTCATTAGTGGTGTTAAAGTGGTGCTGAGGTCTCTACTTTGACAGCTTAAGAAGGTGGTCTCTCACGCCACGCTCGTCAGGTCATATTAACAACCTATTATGTTATTATTTCATTGCTGCTTTTATGGTACCTACCTAATTTTATCTCACTGACGTTTCATATTTTGTTAATGTTTCGCGTTTCATTCCAATATTTTATATGGTATGCCAAATATCTAATTATTAGAACATAATTGTATAATACCCATTTCCACAATAAACTATTTTGAGATTGACTTTATTGAGTCTGAATACGAACGTAGGACTTCATGCATAGCAGCCGCATTTATTATTTAACTGTTGATTCTGTACAACTGAGACAGATACGTCTAAGAATAGAGAGTAGAATGGTACTGTAATTAGAATAGTCCTTGAAATTGTTTAAGTAGACAGAATGTTTAGGACTACAGTTAGTTGATGTTGATCTTTCCAAATTACACAATGTACAATTATGTACGTACGTACAAGTTTCTGATTTACGTATTTCGGCAAAATTTTATTAGTACCCAAGTAAATGTTTTAAAACTATCTTTAAAAACATTTTAAAAAGTAATATCAGGATTATTAAGCAATTTAAATTGGCCGTAAAGCACTTAGTCACACTAATTTATTTTGAAATTAGATTTATTTTTTCAGATGCTAGTACCTAGCGGGAGCTATTTACTAATTCTACGCCGTCTGTCTATTTACCTTCAAAGGAATTTATCAGCCAGTTGAATGTGTTATTATAGCGAACAGCCTAAAAAATATTGATCTTTATTTGTTAGCCTGAAAAATATTTTCAAATGTTATTTAGGAATTAATCTTTTTGTATACTGGTTGACGTGACGTACTACGTTTTATTAAATAATTTGTTTACATAGCAGCCATTTTAAGTAAACAGTAAAGAAAAATAAGATGCCGTAATGTTCGCAATTTTGAAAATCGAACTCATAAATTTATAGCACAGTAAAGAAAATATAGTGAAATTGTATTTGGTACAACAAAAATCACCAAGTTTTGAAAATCGAACACATCAATCTAAAATCATAAGCACATCTGTTCTTATCCTTATCGTTTATAAACGAAATAGGAGCAAGCTTCAGACATTTCATAAAAGGAACGAGCAAATCTTTTAGCAAAATGCTCAGCGAGAACGTATCAGACATTGCGGTTTTATTTCCATTTCTATGGCAGAGAAAACCGTTGCTCTGATAGTATAGCTAATCATATGTTTTAATATTAAAATTCGTATAAGTACCAAATCTGACCTACTTTAACGATTCAATGTTCATTATGGTGAACGATGATGTTAATGTTACAGCGATGATTACATTCTTTATATACTTATGTGAGTGAAAAAGCCCAGCGTAGTGAATTATTTGGTAATAGTTCGAATAGGCTGGCACGCTTGAATAAGTACCGTCCGCACCCGAAGTTAATCGCAGTAGTTCTGAAGAACTATGTTACACAGGCTCACACATATACACACTTTGCCCAATTATCGCCGAGAACCCTTTATTTAATAAATGCATGGAGACTGGGGAGACACCGGCTCATGTTCTTACATTTCAGAAGCGTAAGCAACCAACGGGTGAGGCTTCTTAACAACATCTACAGAGTTGTGCAACAGCAGTCCCCTGCTATCTTTCTGGACGGAGCTGAGGTGGTATGAATAACCGAGCCTCATTAACGTCGGTCACTTACGAAAAATGGGTTAATATGTTAGTGCCGATAACACACGTCCAACTTACTATAATTATTTATACCATGTCTTGCCTGTCATCCTATTTTAGTTTCTTTTTGCCTGCGGTCGGCAATGTCGATATAATATCCCTCGTATTGCAAACGATCGTTGGTATACATACAGCTACCACCTGTCATCAGTATACGCTGGTAATGAAATCCTACTTATTAACGAAACGCTGCACATCAGCAGACTATCGATATTTTGTCGGCCTCGGTGGCGTAGTGGTTAGTGTAACTGACTGCCACGCCTAACGTCGCCTAAGGTCGATTCCCGCACAAGTCAAACATTTGTGTGCATGAACATGGATGTTTGTCTTGGTCTGGGTGTTTCTATGTATAATATTTACAAAAAAAAAAAGTATATATGTATGTTTATCCATTGTCTAGTACCCATAGTACAAGCTCTGCTTAGTTTCGGCTAGATGGTGTTGTGTGTATGTGGTAGAATATTATTATTATTATTCCATTTATTTCAATATTTTCTCGAGATTATATTTTACATTATATATAAAAAATATAAAATATAAAATAGGACCACGGAAACCCACCGATATCGGGTGCAGGGACCAAGCTATCGGTGGTTAGGGCTCCAGAGAAAAACCTCCGCACTATGCGCGCCGTGTTGAGCAATACTGCCTTCTGAATCGAGGACTTGACCCAACCATTCAACGCGAGCCTCTTAAGATGATGGTCGAGGCTCTTGGCAATTAACCCATTTACAGAAACGACTATCGGTACAATGATCGCCGAGCTCACATCCCACATGTCGTCAACCTCGCGAGCTAAGTCCAGATATTTAATTTGTTTATCTTTTTCAGCTTTCACGAGATTCTCGTCATGAGGGATGGTGACATCGATGATCATTGCAAGGCGCTCTAATCAATCTATCACCACTATATCTGGCTTGTTAGCCACGACGGTTCTGTCAGTGATGATAGATCGATCCCAGTACATAGTGACACGACCATTCTCGAGAACTGGATCGGGCACATACCTGTATACGGCATCTCTGAATCCACAAGATTGTACTTTAAGGCAAGTTGCTGATGGATCCTGGTCACTTGGTTGTGTCTGTGCAAATATTCGCCGTTGGCAAGACGAGAACACCCAGAGACAATATGCCTGAGAGATTCACCGGGCTGGTGACACGCCTGATATATGTCGACCGTTCCATCTTTCAGGATATGCCGCCGATAGTTATTCGTCATAACAACTTCGTCCATTATTGCAAAGACAAAACCTTCTGTTTCGGCAAAAATATCGCCGAAACGTAGCCAGGCTACAGATGATATTAAATCAACATCGAGCCCGTGTAAGGCCCGATAGAAGCGTCCATGCAGCTCTTTACCCTTCCATACATCCCTGCGGTCATCAATACTAAGTACCACAGGTTTGCGCCAGTTCTCCTTAGCCAGAGCCAGCGGGGTAAGGCCATTGTCCACTGAGACTACAGCCCGATGCACACCCGAGCCAGACTGGAGAAAATATTCTCTAAGACTGCACACCTCACGATTGTGGTGGGTCTTGGCACTTAGAAAGCTACGACCCCCGCACTTCCGCGGGATGTACAGCCTCATTACAGATGAGCGCGGGTGATGCATCCGGTATGCGGTCAGCAGTGTACGGACCTTTCTATCCAGGGCCTCCAGTTCAGTCTGAGTCCATCTGAGTATGCCGAAGGAGTACATTAAGACCGGCATGGCCCAGCCATTACAAGCACGCACCTTATGTCCACCCGATAAATAACTTTTGAGTATCTTTGTCAGGCGGCCAAAGAAGCGGTCCCGCAATGCCTGTTTCATGCCACTCTCCTAAATGCACAACGCCTGCGACGTACCCAGGTATTTGTATGTTTCGTTTGCAGAGAGAGTCCTAAATCTTGAGGAATCCGATAGTTCCATCCCATCAGATTCCACAATCTCACTTTGCTTTGCATACATTACCGCACACTTGTCCACACCAAACTCCATTCTGATGGAATTACTAAAGTTTTCAGTTACCTTTAGTAATTCTGTCAGCTGGATATGGGTGGGGGCAAATAATTTAAGGTCATCCATGTAAAAAAGGTGAGATATGACCTGGCCTCTACTCTGCAACCGATAGCCTAGCTCCAAACTCTCCAGTAAAGTACTAAGAGGGTTCAGAGCCAGGCAAAACCACAGTGGACTCAGACTGTCACCCTGGAATATACCTCGCTTGATCATTATAGGCATACCATCACTACTACATCCGCCGACATCCCGGATAGCGAAGGACAGTCCTCCATTGCCCCATACACGTTTTCAAGAAAGTGCATAAAGTTGTATCTATTTTGTACAACTCTAGCACCCTCAGGAGCCATGTATGGGGCACAGAGTCATAGGCCTTCTTATAATCTATCCAACATGTCGCCAGATTCCTTCGGTGACGACGTACCTGTTGGCAAATGGCCATGTCAATAAGAAGTAGCTCTTTGGTACCACGAACCCCATTTCTACACCCATTTTGATGGTGATGTGAAACGATAATTTTGTTCTCAAAATGGATGTAAAAAGTTTGTATACAGTCGGCAGACAAGTAATAGGTCTGTAGTTTTTGGGGTCCATGGTACACCCTGACTTAAAGAGCAGGTGGGTTATACCAGTGGTTAAAAAGTCTGGTAACGACCCGATCCCAGAGCCAATTGGAATTGGGACGCCAATCGGTCATGAGCACTGCGTAACCACTTCAGCCAGAAGTTGTGCAATCCGTCCGGTCCCGGTGATTTCCAATTCGGGAGCGAACGAACTGCACAAGATACATCTTCTGGCCTAATGGTTACATTCTCCATTTGAGGTATTGCCTCACACGCTCGCTTGACATCCCTAAACCAATCGCCCTCCGTGAGGCTGGTGGGCGCCGACCAAATATTACGCCAAAAATTATTTGTAATTTCAACATCTGGTGGACGCCCATCATCCACACATGAATCGGAACGCTCACACACTTATTATTATTATTGTTATCGATAATACTTGCTCTTTTTCCTGGTTGCACAGTGACGTAATTTTTAAATGTCTGTACCGTCTACCTGGGCTCTGCTCCGTACTGACACTTGAAGCGTCTTGACATAAAATTCTAACAATATTTTGTCCAACGCAAGACAAGTATCAAAACTGAGAGAGACCTTATATACAGCAGTCAAATACCCTACCGCCACCACGGCGATATAAAAAATATATTCACAAAATCACACCTGTTGGAAAATAAGTGAAATAAAAGTGATTTTGATATCATAAATAAATATTACATTCAGCACTCATTTCTACAGTAAATGTGTTTTTAGGATCGACAAAGTAACAAAGTTTACGTGTTTTATAAATATTTTTCTTTGAGATCAAAGTTTTTTATATTGCCTGGAGTTTATAAATTCTTAGCAGTCCCTGTTAGTAAATAGAATATAATTTTCTTTTTACACGATACACTTGGTTATTTTAAAAGCATATAAACAACTAGATTCTTCCCATGGCTTCACTTGCATGGATCTCACGGAAACGCATACGGTGATAAAAGGTATGTTAAGACCAGGATATAGAAAGTTTTCTTGCGAGATATCTACACTCGCGTGCAAGTAAATCGACTCAAGTCTCAAGTGCGCATAAAAAGTGATAGAACTAAAAAATTACTTATTTTACCTCTATATAATGTTTTACATAATTAAAGCCTAGTAATTAGGCTTTCAAATGGTAGCATAATATCAGTAATTTAAATAAACACTTGTACTTAGAATGCAACTGAACGCAACCTCCCGTAAACTGCTCTGCGCTCTATACACAACTTGCGCGACACAACCCCCTATAAAAAACCCTCTGTAATCGTTTCTTCTTATCAGTCGCTCATTAGACGTTGACCTGAACACATCTCTGCAAATTAAAGCCGTCATTTGAAGAAAATTATGGATACAACACCTGAAGAAGCCGCTCAAGTCGTTGCCCTATTGCAAGAAGGGTTGAACTAGCGAGAAGTCGCTCGTCGTTTGAATATGAGTCAGTCCGCTGTCTCGAGAGTATACAGAAGGTTTCAAGAGACTGGTGCCTTCACTCGGAGGCCTAATACCAGCCAACGCCGGTGCACCTCGAAGCGTGACGACCGGTTTTTGGTCTCGACCTCTCTCCGAAATCGACACCTTACCGTCGTAGATGTGCAGCAAGAGCTACGTCAAGTTCGCGGGGTGACTGTCAGTCAGTGGACAGTTAGAAGAAGGTTGAAAGAAGCTAACCTTACACCGAAAAGACCCGCTACAGGCCCGAAGTTGACCACAGCTCATCGTCAAGCACGCCTTCACTTTGCTCGAGAGCATTTGGATTGGAGCATAGAGCAATGGCAGTCAGTCCTGTTCACAGATGAGACGAGGATGTGTCTCCATGGCAGCGACAGGAGAGGTCGGGTATACCGTCGTCCCGGTGAATGGTTTTCACAGTGCTGCTTTGTGGAAACCGTTGCATATGGTGGCGGATCTTGCATGATGTGGGCCGGAATTTCCTTAGAAGGCAAAACGGAGCTTGTTTTCGTTCCTGGGGGAGGCCGGGAAGGAGGTCTGACCAGTGATCGTTACATTGAAAATGTTCTACTGGATCAAGTTGTCCCTTATCAAGGCTTTATTGGGGAAAATTTCATCTTGATGCATGACAATGCCCGATGTCACACTGCTCGGGCCACACGTGATTTCCTGAACGAAGTTGAAATTCACACTATGCATTGGCCAGCGCTCAGCCCCGATTTAAATCCCATTGAGCACATATGGGACGAGCTCAAAAGGAAAGTTAGAGCGAGGAATCCAGCTCCGACAAACATCAATGAGCTCAAGACTGCGTTGGTAGAAGAGTGGGGTCGAATACCACAATCATCCATTAAAAAGTTGATAAGGTCGATGAAGAATCGCATGAGAGCAGTGATCAGAGCTAGAGGAGGAAATACCAAATATTGACTCGAATAAATTTTTTATCTTACGCACATTTTGTTTCATTTAAACACAATAACCCCATACTGTGAAATTGTATGAATTTTCAACATTTTTTACATTATCATTGGCATTAACCTTTTTTACTAAATTACTGAATCGATTTTCATGCAACTTACACCATTTTGAAGCTCAATTACTAGGCTTTAATTATGTAAAACATTATATAGAGGTATAATAAGGCATTTTTAAGTTATATCACTTTTTATGCGCACTTGAGGCTTGAGTCGATTTACTTGCACGCGAGTGTATTTAATAAATATCGTCTTTGTTTATCAAGTCTCTTACTGTTAGCAACGGGCCAATTCTCAGTGTCTGAATCTTTTGGCCATAATCGACTATGCTGGCTCATGCTCATGCATCGTCGAGAGCATTATGGTGAACTCTTAGACATGCATATTTGCACATGATGTTTTTCGTTACAGCATGCGATAATTAACTATTTCATAGGCATATAACAGTCAAAAATCAAAGGTGCGTGTCTTGGAATTGAACTCAAGACCTCTACGTGGCAATACATCGGTCTTTTTAGACATACAAATTATATATCATAATAATTATGTATCATCACACAACAACACAGTGTATATTCGCTCCTTTACCAATACATTGAATGCAGTGGTTTCAAATCTCACAAGAATTTAATATTTGTCGAAATCAAATATGTGTATGCTGTTAGTTCTAAGTCTAGCTGTTTGTATTTGATTTGTATGTCTGTTAAGATATTGCAGTGCATAAACGATCTTCTAAATAAATGGTTTTATATACAACGCATGATTGACAATTATCGCCTGCTTCCTGCCTCGGAGAGCACGTTAAGCTGTCGGTCCCGCCTGCCATAAACATCTATGGTAGTCGTTATTGTGAAGTCAGTGCCCTATAATATCCTGACACTGGTCTAGCCTTAGAGTATCGTTAGCCTTCGAGTTGCGGAGGTCAGGTGGCAACCGCTCCGTGTAAAAACTGATATCCAGTCAAATCCGGTTAGACTAGAAAAGCCGACCGCAAGTGACTTGGGAATAATAAAGGCTAGGGAGAAAAAGATATACAACGCAGTAGACTACCGCGCTTGGTTGTCTACAAGCTGCTCATTGTCCGTAGATACAAGACTAACATAGGTCTTAATTCACCTTTAACAAGAATTGCCAAATCATATCCAAATCTGCAGCGACTGGCAGATTTGGATATGTTTGTTGACAACTTGTTTCGATTTAAAAAAAGTCACTGTATACCTGGGTTCCAGAATTCAGTTGATACTATACTAGGCTAAGCTAGAATTTCCATTTTTAGTTTAACTTTTCTATTTCTTCTTCCTTTTTTATTTTATGATAATGTATTTAGAGCTTTTTAATTTAATTTTTGTGGCGGAAGCTTTATTTTTGTTAGATGTTGCCTATAAGTGAATGAGCATACTCAATAATAAACGCAAGTTACTAGCACGCGCCATGCAAGTTGGGCTACATAGGAGTGTTATTCACAAGCGTTAATAACGCGGGCAGCTCGCGTTCTATTTAAAACCCATCAATGTAAAACATTTGCAAACAAATTTGGATTGAATTGCATTGCATACATATTAAACAGTACCTTTATGTATGTATAAACAAAATTCTAGCCATATTCCTTAAGAGTATTTTGGACACTTTATTATGCAAAATACAAACACATAACATGCAAATGAATTTGAAGAATAAGGAGCGCAATATGGGTTCGTGGTATTTCTAAACCTATACCATGTCTATACATCTAAGAGATTTTGTTAATTACAACTATCATACTATTATGATAGTTAAAACGTTAACGTAATATTCAGCTATTGGATTAACAAGGACTTATTTCCCTATACCAAAGAGAGATTAATTTAAATTTAATAGTGAATATAAGAATGAAAACCGAATAAAAGGCATTAACGTAGGAAATCGTAGCTGTACAAAAAACACCATTATAACCAGTCTTACATCCAACCGATTTAAACTCAAAAAACTAGAACCAAAACTTTTAAAATAATCTCGCGCTTTATCGGATCTGGTAATTGTAACATAACGCCAGTCGTCTCCGAGGGCTGCCTCCATTCGGTTCCATTAGAAAAATGGAAATTTATCCGCTTCCTCGTTCCAGAAAGTAATTTTCGATAAAACAATTTGTCCCCGGAACCGTTCCACACATCTGTTCTGTGATCCGGGCTTCAATTTTTCCGTTGCTACATTTGTGTGTGCTAAGTTAGTTTGGTTCGAGGTTTCTACGTATTATTTTCTTTCTGTTTTATTTTTGCTTGAAGAAGAAGAAAGTCTTGCGATTCATATGGTCTTACGGTTGAGTGCATTTACATTATTTATTTACATGTATGTGTGTGTGCATCTCTTGAGGTACTCTGAAATTTATATTGAAGTATATAATAGTATTCCATTTTATAAATCGTCTTGTTTTGTGGTTCTGCTTTGTACTTATGTGTGGTCATAGATTATATTTTTGAATCCAATCCGAAATGTTGAGGTGAGCTCACGTCGACCTAAAAACGCAACTGGTCTAATGTCGATATGTAACCTTTATGAATACTACATTATATATAGTCTAAAACGTTTGTAACTAAAGTACACAAATGTGTAGAGTACTATTATATGATAACACGTGTAAATAATACTACTTTTGTGTTTTGGCGCAGGTCGACGCCTTGATCGCTCGAGCCTCTTATACTCTCGACTAATGTTTCAAATGAAACAAAAGCTCATCAAAAGAAAATACTCTAAAGTGTGATTAAATTAATGAAGAACAAAATATTATTTGAGGCGAAAAGTTATTTACTAAGAACGTTAAATCAATTACTAATATTGATTATTATCTTATCAAATAACGTTGGCTACACCAATAAACTAAATGGAATTACACTAATCAAATCAAAACGCCGACTGAAATAAATATTGACTTTCGTCGTATAATAAAATTTGAAATCGAATATGATAATCAAATAGTGAAATTGCCAGTCAGTTTTCTTTTATACAATTTAGGTGGCAATATATTGTATTACCTGTGTAATGGAAAAAGTATATTGGCGCAATACCATCCCAGAGAAACGGTTTCAAGGTGTGTCTGCGTACTCACCTAAACTCTACTAATAACGCCTGTTATTAAGGATTTCGGATCTTCTAATACCAGGACGCCTTTTACACCACAGAAACACAGTTTTTTGTGTTTTTTTAGTGATAACCACATTCTAACCTGATGTTACGAGTAATATTACAGAATAAAATTAAAAGCAAATGTTTAAAAGCGCCTAAATACGACAATGGTCTGGCAAACTGAATTAAATTTACTTCTTTTTTATATTAACCTTGAGCGCCTCACATTATTTTGACTTATACTCCCGTAAAATTACTTTTACTTTGACATCTTAGCTTCTTGTTAATTTTTTATGAAACACTATTATTACATAATTTTGAAACTTTAACCTACTATTGTTAAACACTTTTACTAGTTACTGTTTACTTCAATTAAAGCTATTTAATAGTGTTTTATAAAAAGTAAATTACGCGATAAAATTCGCATATGGTTGTTTCATTTCAATGTATATATAGCATTCGCGTAAACGTAAGACAGTATTATTTGAGGAGCCGGTGTAAAATATAAATCCTTGCCGCAATTCAAGACCCACTCTAAACACTGGACGTCACTGGGCCGGCCGTACTGTTAAAATAAGCGAGCAGAAGCAAAGTCACTAATAATTTAACACGCATATTTCATCTGCATTTTTCAGGTAATAGGCATTATACTTCTGCGTCATGCATCTGTATAAATCTCAATTTACGTATCGTAAAAGTCATCAACCATGGCAAAAGCTACGCTCTATCAATTAGCCACGATTTTATGCACAATCATAACTTCGAGCATTCACGGTGCATCATGAGTGCAGTATGTACTGGACATACATAGATGGTCACGTGTCTATATACTACCCAAATTTCACCACACGTAGGTCCTACGTAATAGGCATCTTACAGGTACATTTCCAGACTGCCGTGCTGTTGCTGAAAACAGATGGCTATCATCTGTGCGTATTGGTTTAAGAGGTAGCTTTGCGACTGCCGCCGCGCTGTGAGTTGTGGATTCGATCCCCACACGGAAGAAAATATGTATGATCCATAAAGTTGTTCTGATTCTGTGTATTTCTGCGTCCGTTCTTTGAATGGATGTAAAGTACCCCGGAAAAACAGGAGTTATTCCTAGTGCGAGCGTTGTGTTTTACAATGAAATAGGCAACAGTTCTTGACGGAACAGCCCAATAAAACTTTACTTGACCCGTCTATCGAGCAGTAATGCAGAGTAGTAGCAATAAGCTAACTCTCTGCCTTTAAGGCAAGATGCAGAGTTGTTCATGAGATAGAGCATAAAAAGCGATGAAGATAAAACTATTATCAGTGACGCAATAATCGCATAGTGTAAAGCATGACCTTATGCGTAAATGCCTAGCGTGATGTCCTAACTAATAAATAGTTGCAAAGTCATGCCGTGGATGAGATTAAGCCTCTTTTACGTGAACCTGGCCATTCCTAGATGTGATGCGATTCTGTCAAACTTGAAAGGCTTTTAATCTCAATTCTGACATTCTTGCAGTAGTCATCTTGTGACACAGAGAGACATTTTGAGTTTCATTGAGAAATACCAAGCAATTTAAGATAAATAAATGTTACAGAAAATGTAAAAGTTACGTCACTGTAATAGGCCACAGGCTCCCAAAAGAGCAATGACATCCCTAAGCATATTAAATTCGCGCGAAAATGTTCCCCAAAGAAACAACACTTTCAAGTTCCTCGGCCATCAATAATATTCATCATTAATCATCCTGTGAAATTTCTGGAACCCTTCTCTACTTCATTAGATTCGGAACATCGATCTTGCAAAAAAAGTCAGGCTAAAAGGCCAAGGTAATCGGCGAAGTTAAACGAGTACTTGTCAACGGCTTAAAGGCGAGCTGAGTGATTCCTGAGCACCCTATAAGGGTAAGACTACGTACCGATGGCAGCGGAATGACTTTATAATAGTATTGTTAGACGCATTTTGACTTTTGAGCGACAGCTACAGAAGCTACAGTAGATTGATTGACATCAAAGAAAACTATTAATATTGTTTGCTTTGCAGTTTTGGATCTGTAATGTGAAGAGCGGCGTTTTTACCCCCAAGTAATCTCTCCCACGTCCCGCAGAGAGGTATGCCTCTCCGTGGGACGGGGCAGAGGGTATATCGGGTTCACCTAGTGAGTCCGGGGCAAGATAGATCGTCGCGGTCCTACCGACTAAACCTACCACGGTGTTACTTGACGTTACCAGAGTCAGCAGATTCTCACGTGCGAATAGCGAACCCACCGAGATTTCGGCCCGTCGTTTGACACGCGCGAAAGTAACTTTCCCAAAAATACAATCGTGGGGTCTTCTAAAACAGGTAAAGTTTACTTAAAACGAGTACCTTCTTTTAAGTATTGCTTATAAAATAACATATAAGAAAGCGGTAATAAACTATTATTATTTTATTTATTTTAAGTTTATTTATACTAATATAATGAAGAGAAAAGATTTGTTTGTTTGTTATTCATAATCTTGGGAAATACTGAATCGATTTTAAGACTTTCATCATTAGAGAGCTGCTTTATCCAGAAATAATTATATCACGCCATGAACCGCAGGAGCGTGGTCATAAACGTAGAAAACCGCAGATAAAAGCAGGAAATCTATGTATATTAAAACATTCTTTACTTTTCCATCGGTCACTTTCTAAAAGCATATAGGTATTCATATGTGTTCATGTATTCATATGGTAGACATTTTGTACTTTCTACTATTGCGCAGAAAAGATTGTGTTGATATTACGTAACTTATTTGATAACTAACAGACGTGTAGCGTATGGTGTATGATGGAGATAGAAAGAATCTTAATTTCGAATGTGAGTTTGTTCGTCTGTTACACTTTCACACGTAACTAATACACCAATTTTAATGAAATTTCGCGTACACGTTGTCAGGGGTATAGAAAATGACATAGACCACGATTCATTCAGGAAAAAGGTACTGTTCTGGAGCGAGCAGCCCACAGCGAATTGAGAATTAATAAAATATGCTTGGAAAAGCAGGAGATTATCTTAAAACGATGTAACGTATACTCAAGTTATAAAATTATTGAAGTGTTTGAAAGATAAGGGCCACCACCTGGCAAAGCACTTGAAGACGCTTTTCGACGATATGAAAAGTCGATATATTTAATACAGTTCACAGTAGCTAGAAGCCGTAGATAGAACTTAATAACGCACTTTTAGAGAAGGCCCATGTCTAGTAGTGCATTGCCATAGACTGCATCATTTATGCGTTGAAAATCATCGACACATAATATTATGTACTTAAAAAGTAATATCCAACAACGATAACTTATAGTGTATCAATCAAATGCAAATATTGTGAAATTAGATACACAGGAATAGGTACATTATATAGTGCTATCTTAATTATAGGCGGCCATGACATGCATTAACACAAAGTAAAATTTATTCTACGCTCGTGTGTATAAATGATATAAAAATAAAGAGGTGAAAATTTTAAAAAGAAGTGTAACTTTTCTCATTATATGATACGATGGCGTAGTGGTTAGTGGAACTGACTGCCACGCCTGAGGCATATTTGTGTGCATGAACATGGATGTTTGACTTGGTCTGGGCGTTTCTATGTATAATATGTATGTATTTACAAAAAAAATAGTATATATGTATGTTTATCCATTATCTAGTACCCATAGTACAAGCTCTGCTTAGTTTGAGCTAGATGGTGTTGTGTGTATGACTGTGTAGAATATTATTACTATTTTTTTTTTTATAAGTTGAGCCGCCTAGCTGTATCTCGTTTATAATCAAATATTACTAGACTAAACATTTTTAAATGTTATGACTTAAATGAATAAACAAATTAAGAACATGTTTTTAAAATAAACCAACAATTTATTAAAAATGAATGAATTCTATTTGTAGACCCGAAGCAAATTTAATTTAAAATTTAGTTATAGAAAGCGTTTTAAATTTATAACTATGAAATATATACTGTGAAACTTATTCCTCCAACCTTTCCAACTTATATTAAATCTAGTGCTGACATGGCTTCCACCGCAAATACGCTACCGTGAACCTAACTTCACCATATTAACTAGTTACGCTTTTAAACTAAAACAAAATTTAATTTGTAAATGCTCCAAAAGTAAAAAATATAAAGTTTTTTTTATACATCGAATGTAGCAAACAAGAATACTGCCCACCTGATGATAAGTGGAACATAACATGGAAATGATAACAAGGAAGTGGGAAGGAGCGGGAAGGGGGTAAGGGAGTGATTGGGCCTCCGGCACTCTCACTCGCCGAACGAAACACAACAGTGGAAATACTGTTGTTTCACGTCGATATTTTCTGAGAGGGTCGTCCTTAATCGGCCGAGCCGGCCCATTCATACTGAAATCAGCGAGGCTCTACTACTCAAAAATCGGTTCGCTGCACCCCATAAAACCTACACAGTGATGACGTAATTAAGTGGTCTCACCACTGCCACTATGGTGAGTGTTGTGATCTCATACATGATAAGCGTGATCCACAAATGGTGGTTACGAGTCTGCGTCTTCTTTGTATTTGTTGTTTAAATGTTTCTAGAGTCCCGTTGTGATGCAGGAATTATTATTAGTCAGGGAGTTGTCTTTATATAGTAATAGTAAAAACATCCTTGTGTTGAACTGTCTCACTGTTAGGCACGGGCCTCTTCTCGTCGTGGGAAGGGTTAGGCCATAATCTACCACGCGGGCTCAGTGTGCGTAGGCAGACTTCACATGTCTTCAAAAAACTTATGGAGAACTCTCAGACACGCTGGTTTCCTCACCTTCACCGTTAAAGTGAGCGATAATAATTAGCTATTTAATACGAACATAACTTCGAAAAGTCAGAGATGCGCGTCTTGAGATCGAGCTCGAGACCACTGCATGGCAGTTCAATGCTCTTTCATTAGGCTATCGGTATGCTTTTCTAATTTAAATTAAATTTATTGTATGTTTTCTAGTGATTAGTAGCGCTCACAATTACATTTGAATCATTAAAATAATTTTAGAATTCATTTGTGCAGTGATACCTACTTTGAACAGCCAAAAATACAGCGCAGGCACTTATGTGCAATGCTATCAGTACATTTACAGTTATTAATATCATCAATATAATTTGAATGGAACTATTCACATCGCTAATGTAAATTATTTCATGTACTATCGTGGTAGTTAAACATGTAACAAGTCAGGAGGCATATGTATTCTGTAGAGAGATTACGCGCACAGGACCACAGCGGTCGGTCGTTTTAATTTCACTTTGTGTTGCATTTCAGTTACAATTAGTGCGTTATGGTTGCTAAATATAATTTTATAGTTTCAAGTAAAGTTTTATAGGTTCAAATACAGCATTTATTTTTATAAAAGACAAATCTCGCACTGGTTGTGAATTCTGTTTCGCGGAGGACTTTTCAAACATCTAAACAATGAACACAAGGAACTTCAAAACTTGGAAGAACTGTTTATGGATCACACAATTTTCTGTCCGGCATAGAGATTGAAACCTCAATACCCAGCACAATGGCGACAATTTAAACCATTACGACATCTATGCAGTCAAATTGTTTATAATATGCTTATAAATATTTTTTGTGATACCTTATATCTCCCCTCGGCCTATAATGGTTTATATGAAAATCTAAATGTTCAAACACGTGCTCTGTTCTGAGTAATGTTAAAAATAGAGCACTCAACTTGATAGTATTCTAAATGTCAAAACCTTTGTCTGTTCATTTTAATCGAATACGGATATTTTGGTATTCAAGCGAGTTTTAATTTATCTAGACAGCTTTTATGACTGTTCGTTCATTTTAACAGTTAAAAGTATATTATAAGAAAACTCATGAGCTTTAAAAATATATGTCATGTCAAGAATATGAAACATTTTAACCAAAAACATGGCGAACTACCGTTTTTATAGTTTATAAATAACGGTTCTGCGTGCAGTGTTAGTATGATACTTTGTAGACTAGTTTTGCACAGTTAGGCACAGCATAACGAGCACCTATATGCCTCAAATCACTGCATTCCTTCTCGGTAGGGTTAGGTTCCTTCTGAAACCCACCCAAAAATAGGACTCTAGCTCCGTCGACTTAATTTGATCTCTTTAAATATATTTTGCTGTACAATTAGTATTTTTGGTAAGCATATTTTTCTGTGCAATTAGTATTTTTTTACTGTGCAGTTAAATACTACCCTAATATTAAAATAGTTAGGATCTTGAAACTAATGATAACTTAACAAAAAGTGGACAGACATATTATATTATGTAAACAAAAAACCTCGTGATTTCCGGATATTACAATAATACGTTTGCCTTCGTGATAATATAAAGCTAAAGACTAAAGCCTGGTATCGAGCTTAAAAAGAAAACCAAGTTTAAGCAAGCTCATAGCACGGACGACGCAGCACGACGTCACGTGCTATGACGCGTCTGACCATGCTAAAGAAAGTTTTTCATAGTCATTAATTACATACTATCAACAGAAGACAACCTAGTTTGTGCATGTGTTCTCGCAATAGTGATATGCATTTAGAGAAAGTCTAAATAGCACTAGAATATTGTAAGTATGTATTTAAAATATTGTAGTACAACTCTTGTATTACAACATTTAAGTAACTTTAAATGTTAAATTCTCATACATAAATCAATCATGCTAATCTAACAGTAAGTATGAGAAATTGTTTTTTGGAAAAGTTTCTTATAATGGATATTTCAAATCAATCCATTAATAATACTTTGTAACTACATTCTTAGACTTTGGCCTCGAATAAATATGCACCATAGCACCTTTTCTTTTGCCTTAAGAGGTTATGGGCATTCAACATATAGCTAGCTTTGTGATTCTCAATAATAATATAATTATTGTTCATGCACGCACACACACACACGCACACACGCACGCACGCATGCACGCACGCACGCACGCACGCACACACACAAATACACATACACACCACACACACACAACCAAGGCAGGAGACATGCTTCTTGTCCTTACAAAGGAAAACAATAGCAAGGCAGCTAATATCAAGAAAACTGTTGCTGACATACTTGAGAGTGAAGCAGTTGTAGTTACCAAAATCCCAGAAGTAGCGATCGAAATTAAAGATCTGGACGAAACCACCACAAAACATGAGGTCTTAGAGACGCTGCTGAAAATGGTCAATGGGGACAACAGTATTACCCTAGATGCTATTACGTCCATATGGCCAACGTATGCTGGGACCCAGACGGCTACCCTCAAAGAAGATGTACCAACAGCTACAAAAATCGTAGGTGACCGTGGCAAGATTAAGATAGGCTGGGTGAATTGCAGAGTAAGGAGAGTAGAGAAGCCTACGAAATGTTATAAATGCTGGAGATACAGACACTTAGCTGGTAATTGCACCAGCACAACAGACCCATCTCAACTTTGCGTGAAATGTGGAGGAAAAGGTCATAAAATCACAGACTGCAAGCAAGAACCTTCTTGGTCACTCTGCATTGAAGATAACAGAGAAGAACACTGTGCCCATATCGCAGGCTGTGGCGAATGTATAGTCTTTCGAGCAGCACTTCAGACCATCCGCAAGGGTTCTCCAACTCAATCTTAATCACTGCGAGGCCGCCCATGACCTAGTGGTTAATACTGCAAAACAAGCAATATCTGGAAGCAGATGGAAAGGAGGTTCAAAAAAGTACTGCTTGGTCGCAGCATTGGATATCAAAACCCTTTCAACTCGGCTAGATGGGATGTAATCATGAAAGGCCTTGCCACACTACATGTTCCAGTCTACTTGCGGAACATAGTAGCGAGCTACTTTATAGATCGTGTCCTTAAGTACGACACTGATAACGGGCCCAAACAATACAAAGTGACTGGAGGAGTACCACAAGGATCAGTGCTGGGTCCCCTACTATGGAATATTATGTACGACGCATTATTGAAACAAGTCTTACCAAGCGAAGCACGACTTGTAGCATTCGCGGATTACGTGGCGGTAGTGATCGTTGCCAAGTACATTGAGGAAATCAATTGGGCATTCGACCAAACATACGCAGTCATTCGTAACTGGATGGAGCAAGTGTCGCAGCAAAAGTAACTGGAGTGGTTGGTAACCTGGGTCGGTTAATGCCTAACGTCGGAGGACCCAAGCAGAAAAGGAGACTATTGTTGACATCCGTGGCCACATCAGTGCTAATGTACGGAACGGCTGTTTGGTCAGTAGCACTCGCCAACCTAAACACCCGGCGTGAAATTGCGTCTGTCTACAGGCTTAATGCACTTCGTGTAGCTGCGGCGTTCCGCACCGTTTCCGAAGACGCGGTGTGCATAATTGCTGGTATGCTGCCAGTTGAAATACTAGCTAAGGAACGTAAGTCTCTTTACTACATCCGGAAAGTAAGCATCAGTGCTTACTTTCCGTTGAGTCAGCTCAACACCAGCTGAAATGAGGAGTAAAGAAAGAAAAAGAGCCTATATCAATGGCAGGTACACTGGGATGCCTCAACTAAAGGGAGATGGACTCACCGGCTTATACCCGATCTAGAACAGTGGATAAACCGCAAACACGGAGAGACTACCTATTTCTTCACGCAGATGCTCTCAGGACATGGATGCTTCCGAGAATACCTCCATCGGTTCAAGCACGATGATTCCCCAGAATACCCATCTGCACTGTCATCAATGAAGATGCGGAGCATGTATTCTTCATGTGCCCCCGATTCCAAGGAGTACGGGAGAAGTGGGAGACTACATTACAATGTAGAATCCAACCTGAAAACGTAACTTCCGTAATGCTAAAGACGAAGGAGGCATGGGAAGCAACTAACACCTTCGCGACGGAAGTGCTAAGAAAGCTACGCACCCAAGAGAGAGCTAGATCAAGTGGTAGCCAAACAGCAAGAGTAAATAGCAGCTGAGCAGCTAAGTCCTTTCCTCGTGATAAAATACCCAACGGTGACCCCATGGTGAGTAAGAAGGCAGAGAAAACGAGGTGGTTTTTTAGTCGGTATAGGTCGCTACCAGCCTGAGCCCAACATACGGGGTGCAAAACTCCATAGCCCTATGATACGTAAACGTATTTGCCCACTCAAAAAAAAAACCACACACACACACACACTCGGTTTAATGTCGAGTATATAATATATGTATGTATCTTTCTCTACAATTATTTCGATCCGATTAGAATGCCCGCCAAGATCTTTTATTTTTGTTATATGCACCTTATATATTTTCTTAGTCAATCTTTTAAAGAGGTTTTGGCAAATTATTTTAGATACAATGTGATACAAGTGCAGTTGTACACCTATATGTATATGATAAAGCCTAATCAAGAAGCTGGCTTCTTGATTAGGCTTAATCATTTTTATATTATTGGTTACACTGGTCACTTACAAATATCAAAATCAACTATAGTCTATTATCGAATTATAAAGACTGTGAACCAAGATATTCATAACTTTAAATTAAAAATGGTATCTACTTCAACAAGAATTGAATAAAGTGCAAAAATAACTGAACCCCAGCATCGAGTTGGGTGCCGTTTAAAATTTCGAGCTGTTCATCAAAACTGCAGCATGATTTCACCCCCAATTAAGCTCGTTATTTATGCATTCGGTTAAATTTAGCAACGCAGTTGCAGTTGTATTCTGTGAATTTACTTTGCAGTACGCGTTGTATAGTTTTGGCTATCAAACTGATTCTTATAAATAATACAACCACAGAAAATACAAACACCTTAAAGTATCGTCATTGTATGTGCGAGAATAAGACAAAGCTTTGTAACTCGCTTTCTGATTCTTGCACATGCTTTTATCAAATCTACAATCACCAAGGTCTGCTTTTTGAGGCTTGAGGCCTTACCTCTCAAAGAGTTGTCTTTGCATGCGAGACAAAGTTACATACTCTGTTACGCGATATATCATTTTCGCTCATGCAATGACAGTATTTTTTAGGTCACGCCATATAAGTAGGTGATAAGGTCCCAGATATATCTGATCATGGCATAGTAAACTAATAAAAACGTTGTATTACTTAACTGTAATATCCTCGAAAGGTAGGTATAGATGTGTTACACATTTTTGCCATTGTTATTTCAGGGGGACTTCTAGCTGTCCTTGTTCTTGTCAGAAAACCCAATAACAGTTTGCCCGGGTCAGGAATCACAAAACACCTCACGCACAACAGTCGCAAACACTATCACTGGACCACAGAGACAGTTAATATTAAAATATAAAGTAGAAAATAACCACTTTGAAGCAGAAGACTAAGTTATGTTGCTGCATTTCGAGGTGCTTAAACTGTTATAACGTACGAAAGAATTTTAATATTTATTGCAGACCCGTTAATAGCGATAGTATGAAGTAGTACTTCATAATTGTACTAGAGATCGGCCCCGGTTTCGCACGGATAGTACAAAACCCTAACAAACTATATAATTAAACCTTCCTCATGAATAACTTTGTCTATTGGTGAAATTTCTGTCCGCATGAAAATCCGTTCAGTAGTTTTTGAGTTTATCGCAAACAGACAGACAGACTGACGCGGCGGGTGACTTTGTTTTATAATATGTAATTTTTGGCTATAAGATAATAATACGTTTATTAAGAGGTATTGAGAATAGCTACTTCCCCGCTGTTATCACTTATTTAACTAAGCATTTAGATGTGCTCAAAGGCGCTGTAGCCTTTTAGATGACGCTTTTGTACCTTTCTTTCATAGAGTATAGATGTAAGTCAAAGTCAATAATCATTTGTTCATTGATGTCACTAAGTAACACTTATAAACCTCAAAGTATAGTGCTTAGTTAGTTTACTAAATTAATTGCAAAGTGTAAAATAGTTATTAAGGCTCAAGCAAAGTGTTGAACCTAAGAGAACATAACTGTTACATAAAGTAGGTAGCTATGTGAATGAGTGTTCCGAATGTGTAATCAGCCCCTCAGGACATTTTTTTTAGCGTGGGTTAATGCTCCTGCTGCATACATACACCGCACTTGCCACAAGGTGAGGCGAAAGGGTTATGTCGGGCTCTCCCGAGACTTCGGCCCCTTGATCCTCTCGTTACATCTATGCCAACTCCCATCACTCTCTCACCTTTATATAAGTGAAACTTACTACTGAAACCAAGGAAATTCAGCCATCTCCATAACCTGTGGTTACTAATCACCTGGTGCGTGACTGGCTTATCAGCTATTAGCAGCAGCAAAAGTCACTATGAGCTACTTATGCATCTCTACTCTATAGATACTACTTCATTTACAGTCAACCAGAATAGGTCCGCCACCGGTACAGGAAACACGAGTATTTGGCAAGCTCGACGAGAGCCTTGTATCATTTTAAATGAGTCGGGTAATCGGTACGATACCTCCTTTTTTAAATGGTTGTATCATGAGAAGGTTTTGATTAATTTTTATTGGGCGTTCTGCAGTATCGTTGTTAAGTACCATTTCGTGCTTGTTGGTGATGAGTTTTATTGGATGGAATATCCTGTTCTTTATTAATGTAATTACTTTGTTATTTTAATGATATACAAGATACATTTAAGCTTTTGTGCTGCAATGAATGCGATCATGTAGCGATCTTTAAGTATTCGTAATATGTATCACCTGTAATGATAGCACTTAAGTATATACGCTTAAAAGCACGGAATAAGGCCAGTTCTTTTCGGATCGCAAATCAAAATTTCATATTACAATCTGACAAATTGATTATTATTCTTAATTCAGGCCAAAAAACCCAAAGACAATTCGTTAGTTTAAGTTTTGTGACACATTAACCACATATATTTATTGTGACGCTCAGAATATAATCTCTACCTGGGAAGAAATTCGTTAAGTAAAGATTTAAAACATAGTCCAGGGAATATCTGATGCGATCAGATATTCCCTGGACTATGTTTTAAATATTTGCAATGCAGGTGGTTATCAGGGTCAGAGGTGAAAATACTGGATATTCATATAAGACATTTCTTGTTAAAACATTTGCTAAAGATCTAATCCTGTTTTTAACCACGAATTGCTGATTTTGTAAATTGTAGGTATAAAATTACAAAATCAGAACTCTTCTAGTGTCCTATTGATCATATTCACTATGAAAATAAAAAAGTAGCGAAGTACGGTTAAAAATATATGTTTTAATTTAATTATGATTATAATTCATGAAATATGTTTGGGACAATTTGATGCCCTTATGAACACTTACATGAACAAATATTTAAATCATAAATGCGAACTATTACGTTTCAATATGGTCACTGAATATCAGTCAGTAGTTCTCATCTGACACACAATGCCATCATGACATCTGAATTATAAATAAGGTATTACCACGCTCACTATTGCAATAATCGTTATCTTTCATGTACACACGGCTACACATCAAGTTAGACACCCTATATACGCATAACTACGCTACATACAAAATAGAAAATTGTCGGAAAGGGACAGTGCATAGTGGTGTCGATGTAATGATAAGGATAGAGCATAACAAACATATAACGCACTCTCTCGCACGATTCGCAGCGTTCAACTTCTAATAGTTTAAAGTCCAAACAGTCCAGGTTGATGCGTCGCTGTGTGTACATGTAAAGTGTGGGCTACTACTACTCTACTCAGCGTGGACACTTTTTGCAACACACGTGCGATTTAATGAGTTTAATGAGAATTTTGTCCGCGGCTGCGCTCGCGTATATATAAAATAGAATCAATTTATTTCTAAGTATATGATACATTAGATCATATAATATATTTAACATTGGTTCACATATACTATCATTGCTGGTATAGAAATATAATATATATAATAATAATATTCTATCATATACACACAACACTATCTAGCCCAAACTAATCCGAGTTTGTACTATAGGTACTAGACAATGGATAAACATACATATATAGTTTTTTTTTGTAAATACATACATATTATACATAGAATCACCCAGACCAAGACAAACATTCATGCCCATGCACACAAATGTTTGACTTGTGCGGGAATTGAACCTGTGACCTCAGGCGTGGCAGTCCTTTTCACTAACCCCTACGCCATCGAGGCCGCCAAGCGGCCGTCCGTCGGTCATATTAACATTGTTATTTGAGTAAACATTTAATATTTTATTGAAATTAAACTCATTTATACGGCTTTTATCGCGTTGTTTATTTAACACTGTATTACATCATTTAGATCTTATCTATTACTATTATTTTATTGGAAATGACTTATTAATTAATTATTTTTTATCTTTCCACGGAGTGTTGGTTGGTTACGCCGCGCCGCTGCCTTCTTGTACGACCACGTTCATTTATATTGAAAATCTAATAATGAATTATGTTGGTTGAAAAAGTTTTTAAGTTACATAGGTAAATGACTAGTAATTGGACAGTTAAGCATTTTATTCTTAATATTATTTTTTAACTCCTACTACATTAATTTTTATGACTAATGGAACTTATTTTATGTTACTTTAATCGTACATCTATCGGGTTTTCAACATTTTATCGTAATATTTAAAAGAATTCCTATGAAAAAAAGACATTTTCAAAAATACTTGTATATTTATAGTCTCTTCTCCTAGCCTTTAATTATTCCCAAGTCACTTGGAGTCGGCTTTTTTAGTCTAACCGGATTTGACTGGATATCAGTTTTACACGTAGCGGCTGCCACCTGACCTCCGCAACCCGAAGGCTAACGATACCCTAAGGCTAGACCAGTGTCAGGATATTATAGGGCACTGACAACTTCCCAATAACGACGCCATAGATGTTCATGGCAGCCGAAACCGACGGCTTAACGTGCTCTCCGAGCTATCCCCGATAATTTCGAAAAGTCATGTAACTTCCGAAAGTCAGAGGTGTGCGACTTGGGTTCGAACCCGAGACCCTCTGCATTGCAGTCTGTTGATCTCCCCACTGTAAATTTATAGTCATTGGACAGAAATGTCAGTTATGGGATAGTTTTCAGATAGTTATTGGACACTCTCCTGATACGACTTATTGCATTACTAACAGTGCTCTACGGTGTTACTCACGTTTATAACTAGCCAGTGTCTTAGCTACCTTTGTACCAAATTTCATCACAATCGTTTATTGTTTGAGCGTGACAGGGAAGAAAAAACATACTTCATGGGATAAGGTTAAGGTTATGAGAAAAAGGTATTACTAATTTGAAATAAAAAACATAATTTGTTATCAGTGAGTTAGTACTTTACTAATTTACTACGCAAATATTCTGAAAACAACTCCTCGCAAGATGTGTTTGAATTATCACTTTCTTTGAGTAAATCTTGCAATTGATATTTTCCTTTCATAAGAGGTAGAAGGCAATGCTGATCGTGAAAATAAATTTTCACAATCATTTTCATCATTGTTTTCTTCTACGTAGCACATATGACACAAAAATAAGTCTATAGAAATATCTTCGGGTACAAGCACTTGGTGCTTTTGAGCCACGCATTTGATGTGGTAATAAGAAGAACACATGTCGCACACCACACGGTTTGACGATTTTGTCAATTTTGAGCAATGTTTGCACACTATAGTTTAAGTTTTTGGTTTTGTAGATCTTCTTCTTTTTTGCCTTTTAAAGACTTAAGACATTTTCTTTCTTGTTAAGTTTTGTTTCTTCCCTTGCTTTCTTTCACTGCTCTTTTTCACGTAGATCAGTTTCTTTTTTCTCAGTCTTCTCTTTATACATGGCTTTATATTTTTCTGATGTTATAGAAAAAGGCATTCTCTTAACATCTCGTTTGCTTTTTCTTTCTAGTGTTTTTGGTAATGTGAGGAACGAACCCAAATCTGAATGCATAACTGTAAAAGCTGGACTTGCTTGGGGAAGAAGTGAATGTGGTGTACTTTCTGCCTTTGTTGGGGTGTTTTGAGTTTCTGCCACAATAGCGCATGCAGATGGACTTTTTCTCTTGGTAATAGCAGGATTTCGTTTCAAAAATCCTCTTACCCATCCCTCTCCAGGATAATTATCTTTGAATGGGTTTGGTCTTGGGTTATCAGTCAAAAACTTTTATACGCTTAACTGGAGATCTTCTTTCTTGAGAGGGAACCCTGTTCTTGATAACTTTTAGATCCAGTTCTCTAGACATTTATATACAATACAAAATAAACGTTAAATTAAATTCTGTAAAAACTAAGTGTTTTTGAATCTAAGTAATGTGAAATTAAGGTATAAAATTAACGATTGTTTGTACTTTCAATATTATTAGTTATTGGACAGCTATCCAGTCACTAGTCTCGGAACAAAAACAATCACAATCGTTGGACAACTGATAACATAACCTACTAATGAGTTAAGTAGCAATAGTTTACTTAAATAAAGAATTACTTTATAGTACGAACCATTAGTCCGATGACACGTCTCTTAAACAGCATAAAACACTTTTTATTTTGATATTCTTCACTTCTGTCCCTAAACAAATAATTATTTTCGAGCACAAAATATAAACATTGACTGAACACTTTAAATCTTTTTCTTTTTTTTGCTAAGACTGCCTTCTGTTGAGAAAATTGAGCACTTTTATGACGTCCTAATACACGCAGAAATAATTGGAGTCGTTCAAAAATACAGAATAATATAATAAGGATGATTTAAAGCTGTTTGCCCGCACTGATTCACATTTGATAGACTTACTAAGAGTAACTGATTGTTTTAGTAAATCTATCAACATGGAGTTTGGTGTGGATAAATGTGCAGTCATGCATGTAAAGCAAGGAAGGATGGTGGAATCTGAGAGCATTGAACTTTCAGATTCCATTAACCTAAGATTGCTTCTCATTACTGATACCTACAAATACTTGGGTATGTCACAAGCCTTAGGTATAAATGAAGCGGACATGAAACAATCGTTGAAGGAGCGCTTCTTTGATCGCCTGAGAAAAGTACTTAACAGTCTATTATCAGGCGGCAACAAGGTGCGCGCTTTTAACGGTTGGGTCATGCCGCTTCTTTTATACTCCTTTGGCATACTTAAGTGGACTCAGACTGCCCTGGCCCGACCCTTTGGCAGACAGGCCCTGGACAGGAAGGTCCGTACACTGTTGACGGCATACCGAATGCATCATCCTCGTTCGTCTGTGATGAGGTTGTACATCCCGCGGAAATGTGGGGGTCGAGGTTTTCTTAATGCCAAAACCCTCCATAACCGTGAGGTGTGCAACCTTAGAGAATATTTCCTTCAAACGAACGTGGATATGCATCGTGATGTTGTCGCAGTGGATAACGGACTCACCCCGCTTAATCTGGCTAAAGAGAACTGGCGCATCCCTGTAGTACTGAGCATTGACGACCGCAAGAGTGTATGGCAGAGCAAGGAGCTTCACGGTAGGTTCTACAAGGCCCTATGTGGACCTGATGTAGACCTTCTCGCCTCCGTGAACTGGCTACGCCTCGGTGACCTCTTTGGGGAAACCGAAGGGTTTGTCTTTGCAATTATGGACGAAGTTATCAAGACGAATAACTACCGGAAATACATCCTGAGGGATGGTACGATTGACATATGTCGGGCGTGCCACCAACCCGGTGAATCCCTCAGGCATATAGTTTCCGATTGTTCTCGTCTTGCTAACGGCGATTACTTGCACAGACATAACCAAGTAGCCAGAATTATCCATCAGCAACTTGCTCTGAAGTACAAACTTGTAGAGGTCGAGGTGCCTTACTACAGGTATGTAGCGGAACCAGTTCTCGAAAAGGACCATATCACACTGTATTGGGATCGATCTATTATCACAGACAGGACTGTTGTTGCCAACAAGCCTGATATTGTAGTAATAGATCGATCAGAGCGCCGTGCAATGATTGTCGATATTACCATCCCTCATGATGGCAACCTCGTGAAAGCTGAGAAGGAAAAAGAACTAAAATACCTGGACTTAGCACACGAGGTCGTCGATATGTGGGATGTGGACTCGGCAATCATTGTACCGATAGTCGTTACGGTAAACGGTCTAATAGCCAAGAGCCTCGACCAACATCTTAGGAGGCTCGCGTTAGGTGCTTGGGTCAAGGGTCAGATGCAGAAGGCGGTCCTCCTCGATACGGCACGCATAGTGAGGAGATTCCTCTCTCTGGACCCCTAACCACCGACAGCTTGGACCTTGTCTCGATGTCGGTGGGCATCCATAATTTTTATATTTTTAAATGTGTTTTTTTATAATTATATATTTAAAAATGTAATTTTTATTGATAAATAGTGAATAAATGTGAATAATAATAATAAGGATTATTCACCAGCAACTTGCTCTGAAATACAAACTTGTAGATGTTGAAGTGCCGTACTACAGGTATGTAGCTGAATCAGTTCTCGAAAATGGTCATGTCACGTTGTACTGGGATCGAACTATCATCACAGACAGGACTGTTGTGGCCAACAAACCTGACAATGTGGTGATAGATCGATCAGAGTGAGAGAGCATTGATTATCGATGTCACCATTCCGCATGACGGCAATCTCGCGAAAGCTGAAAAAGATAAGCAAATTAAATATCTCGATTTGGCTCGCGAGGTTGTCGACATGTGGGATGTTGATTCGGCAATCATTGTGCCGATAGTCATATCTGTCAATGGTCTAATAGCCAAGAGCCTCGATCACCATCTAAAGAGGCTCGCGTTGGGTGCTTGGATCAAGGGTTTGATGCAGAAGGCAGTGCTTTTAGATACAGCACGCATTGTGAGGAGGTTCCTATCTCTGGAATCCTAACCACCGGCAGCTTGGACCCTGTTCCCGATGCCGGTGGGGTACCATATATTTTATATTTTTAAATGTATTTTTATAGATATATGTATATTTAAAAATGAAAAATATATTGAAAATATTTAAATAAAGAGAATAATAATAATGTTTATTTTTCTCTCCACAATATTTACAATGTTGAAAAAAGATACAAATTGCTTAATGTTAAAATAAAACACAAGGAACATTGTGGGAGACCCTAAGCTAGGCCGAAGCCTGTGTTATAGGACACCAGGTCTCCACCCCGAGACACTAAGTCTAGATTTTGTACATATGTATATTAATATAATTATAATATATTCAATGTTAATATTGTATGGACTGTGGAAGGATATAATATATAACATAGAATATAACACACAAGCCTTATAAAATTTGTCCAAAGTTTAAAGTGTCCAATCATTAGTTATGTCCAACGACTAGTATGTTACCTATAAAAAAGTCAAAGTAATAAGTATTTTTCAATTAACACAGTATATAACATTTATTTTGTCAATTTCAAATTAACTAATCACGTCGTATTAATCAATCGCTCCGACATGTACAACATATATTATACCTAAAACAGTTAAAGGTTAACAACATGCATGATCGCGTTAATTACCGTTGCTAATTATAGATGTACAAGATTTCGTGGAAACTGATGAATACTATAAAACATATATTAAAATACCATATGCTGAATTATTATAACCATGTAGTTGTATTGAGTAGTACAAGTATATTCCACTATTTTAATTTAGGCTAGGCTAAATTATGTAAAATATTTATGCTCGGGTAATAATAATATACCTATAACAGCCCTATTTATAAACCAACCCACTGCTGGGCTCGGAACTTTTCTCAGTACGAGAGGGTAAAGCCATCACGGTGGCTCATTGCTGGTTGACAAACTTCTCACATTTTTGAGAACATTATGTAGAACCCACAAACATGTAGGTTTTTTATGATGTTTTCCAGTTTGAAGGATCCAGGGTCGAAGGAGAAGGAAACATGAGTTTCTGGAGAAAGGTTTTAAGACGTGTTTCTCCAGAAAATACACTAAAGGCTTTCTTCAGAATGTCTCCGATGTGGTCAAAGAACGTTGACCAAGAAGAAGATTCCTTCACAGTAACATAGACAAAATTAGACAATATCAACAGTATTCGTACTTCGCATTAATATTGATAAATACAGTCATCCATCCTCCATCTCGATTCGTCTCGAGTGGTTAGAAACTATCAAATTACTCTCAAGTCATTATAACGCTACGCACCGGTAGACATCTCGACATAACGTAATATCAGACGCAGAACAATCTGGCCAGGCAATAACTAACGATAGCCTAATTGAACTCATGTAATCCGTAGATAATCCTTCCGGCATTGTCGATTAGTTTGTGCCTGGAAACTATTCTCTGAATAAATTGATCCATAATATGTAGACCATGTAATTTGACTTATGGAGATTAATTATTAGCGGGATAATTATGTATTGTGACGAAATAAAGTGTCAAGCTCACAAATCACGGCTCTATAAAGGTTAGGCAGTGGTAAAATGTATCTACTCACATTTCGCACGAAATGGTAGGTTACCATTTATAGAGATGAGCCTATTAAAGTCGTCTGAGCATTTTTTAGAAGCAATGTTGCTACTAGAAATGTACTACCAGGAGCATTATATGAAACTTATGAAAAAGAAGACCAATTCTGGGAATTAAGCTTAGGAACTTATCATCGACATTAAAATGAATAAAAATCTTATGGCACGGAACTAACGTGTCAATATTTCTATTGCATCGCAATATTGCTTAGTATTGCGATGACCTTTAGAACAAGTAGTCTTTTACGCTATGTGCCTACATAGCGTATTAAAACTATCATTAAGAAATAACATCTTTTACGTATTATTTTAATAAGGCAAGGTAAATGTAATCAAAACACAAATGCCATGTTATTTTATTAAAAAATATTAATATACACCGATTAAAATTAATTTACCTTAGTTAATGGAATACGTAATAACAATTATGATTATGATTGCGTATTTCATATTAACCAATCTGAAGAAATATATCGTAATTTACGATAGAACTAGAGTGGTGTACATTAAAACCATTGCATTACTGATGCAATCAAGCAGAGCGCATACCAAGCGATCTCATCGCGTGCAGTTATGATAACAGCTCCGACACTTGTACCGACATAGTGAATATTGGCAAGTATCTAATTGTGATAGGCTAGGGAAATATTTCGTGTGTCCATAAAATCTTTAGCTGATGATAGACGCTTGAACACCCGGGTAAAAGATCAATATATATGGGTATAAAGAACGCTATAATTTTGGTCTCGTCCGTTTTCACCAATTTTAAACATGTGAAAGTGTATAAAACATGTTATCTGATTGATTTCGCTGTATTCAGCGCATAACAATTTAAGTGGATAACGTGGTATTGCTGCATACATAGATAAAGAAGCTGTAAGTAATTATGTTTTAAAACAGTGGTCCCGAGTTTCTTGCAGGTAGTAGTAGGTAGGTAGTACATAGTGATAAGCAACTTTTCTTGGTGTGCCATACTTGTTGTTTAATTGTTGTTTATTTATTTATAGTTTTATATTTGCGCCTGATATTTTTATTTTAAATTCTATTGTAATCATTTTAGTTAACTTTATCTAAGTATTGTTGTGAATCTCTTCCTCCTTTAAATAACAATACTTTTATTTGTGCCACTATAGTCCGTTGCAAATACGATATCCCATTTGGCAGGTAATCGTTGAACAGCAGTATTGTAGAGACCGTTTCAATCGGCTCATCACAAAATCGATTACCAATTACCTTACCAAACAAATTGTAATCGTGGGTTTAGAATCGAAACAGAAATGGTAAAATCAGAAAACCAAAAAATGGTTCAAATCAAGTTTGACTTAACGAAAGAATAGACAGATATAACGTGTTTACTTGTAAAAAAAAATTGGCCTTATCCTTGATTAATTCCTAGTATAATAAACTTACTCGATACTTAGTACTTATACTAAAATAAATGTGGTATAACAGATTTTGATTGACAAGACGGCTACTCTTTAAAAATTATGGGGTATTATATATATATATAACGGACTGCCACGACTGAGGTCGCGAGTTCGATTCCCGCACAAGTCAAACATTTGTATGCATGAAAATGGATATTTGTCTCTGTCTGGGTATTTCTTATTATATATATTATATATGTGTGTATTTACAAAAAAAAAGTATATTATGTTTATCCATTGTCTAGAACCCATATTACAAACTCTGCTTAGATAATATTGTCTTCTATTTACGCGAATGTTAGTCATTGAAATTAAACCACTATATATGGATTTCATCGCGTTGATTATTATATACTGTATAACATAATTTTGAAACTATTACACTACTACTACTATTGAATTTTACTCATTTATAAGCTAATAAAATTATTTAAATTAAATGTATTTATATTTAGGTTTACACTTTCCCCGAGGTTTTGGTTGCTTTTCAGCAGCCATGGTCACGGGGAGACTAAGATGGTAGTTGTCTCAATGTTCCAGTGTAGTTATTTCAAAGTACCCGAACATAATTTAGTCATTGGTGTTTCTATTTACGCAGAATGAGCTCAAAGTATCATGAAGTCTAGCTGTGGTATGTTTCTTCTTGGGTTAGACTATTTGAAGTACTGGATCCCAAGCTGGTGGTACATTCAAACCATCTACTCTATTGAAATTGGGAGTTTATTTTATTTTAATAGCCTCGCGAAGCATTCTTGGTAGGAATCGGTGTTCTTTAGCGAGAATCTGTAGTTTGTTAAATCTCAGGTAGTGGTTGGTCCCCTGTTGTACATGTTCACACACAGCAGACTTCAACGAGCGTTTGTGTTTTACATCAGCTATGTGTTCTTTTATGCGGGTGCCTATGCTTCTCTTGGTTTGACCAATGTATGAGAGTCCGCAGTCACAATCTATTTTATAGACCCTGCATCTTGTAAAGGTAATTGGCACTTGACGGATGGTAAAAATTGACTTATCTTCGTTGGCGGCTTGAAGTATGTGTTGATTGAAACTCGCTTCAAGATGTAGCCAATCTTTAACACCCCTTACATAAGGCAGTATAGCAGGCTGGCGCTCGACTGTGACTGGCTTTTCTCGGGATCTGTGACAGCGGCGCGGCTGTTGGAGCTTGTTGTCTTGCAGTACTTGCTTGACATGTTGAAGCTCAGCGTCCAGGTGTTTCTTGTCACAGATCCCGTGGGCTCTCTGAAACAAGGTCATTCCCACGGTAGCTAACTGTTTAGGATGGTGATGAGATTCACCGTTTAAGTACATATTTGTATGGGTCTTTTTCCTATACACAGTGTGTTTAGTTTGGGCTAGACCGTGTTGTGTGTATGTGATAAAATATTATATATTATTATATTTAAAGCATACGTCCAATTTTGCATCTTCAATCCATTTTTTGACAAAGAATATATATTAATTGTTTGCAGAATGGGGTTTAAGGTAAATAAAAAAATATAAATTTACAAAAGTATTTCTCGGACAATTGTTTTTACCTCGAATTAGTTCGATTTTATCCGATTCATACTGTCGCGTCACTATGACTGAAAGTAAGAAAATTACCCTAGTGCATAACCGTGGTATTGTAGTGAATAGGAACATTGAAAACTTAATTTACTTTTTTACAACAGTACATGTTACAACAATTATAGTTTATTCTTTGACACTAATAAGTTTATTGGTAATTTTTTATTAACTAAAGATACTTACTGAATTATTAGCATTTAATATATGTAGCGACTCAGGTACCAGTGGGGTAGTGAAGGTTTTAGGACATAGTAGTATTACTACTACAAATGTTTATATTGACACTTCTAGTAGTTTAAACTGTTAGATGAGACAAAGGATAGGCAGACACATAATATTAGACTAATTCATCAGAATATTCAGGGTCTATCCGGCAAGAAGTTAGAATTAGATTTATATTTTAAACAACATAACATTCAAATATTTTGCATAACGGAACATTGGTTAAAACCTAGTCAATTAATATTTAATAAGAAATATTATTCAATTGTAAGTGCATTTGTAAGAAAGAATTCTATACATAGTGGTTCTCTAGTATATGTATGTAACAATCTAGAATGTAAAGAAGCTAAAGATATAGTAAATCTTTCTATCGAGCGCACTGTTGAATTATCCTGTGTGCAATTAGAGCAACATGTCATAGTTTGTGTGTACCGACCACCGCAGAGTGACTTTAGTGTATTCGAAACCGTAATAGAGGATATTTTAAAACGCTTGAGTCTTAGTAATAGGCATATAGTAGGGTGTGGTGATCTTAATGTTAATTTACTTGAGCAGTCAGCTCACTTTTTGAGACTAATTAGTTTATTTGGATCATTTAATTAAAATAATTTTTTTTTGTACCCACTTGGATCACTTTACATTCTGCTACCTGCTTAGATAATGTATTTTACGACTGCCAATTTCTTAATAGGGCCATATTGAGTGAACTGACATCTGACCACTATGGGCAAAAGGTAGTATTTCCTGTGAGTACAATTCATAAAGAGAATAAAGTCACGTGTAGACCGATGACATCTAATCGCTTAAAGGAATTTAATGCCAAAGTTGTCAATATGGACCTTTCTCTGAATAATCCAGGCGAACTATATGAGTCTTTACTTTACATAATTACTTTAGAATATAATAATATTTTTAAATGTAAGGCCTTCAGTCAGAATAATAAGATTAAGTTTTGTGATTGGGAAAAATCTGGGATATATAGAAGTAGAGCAAAACTATACGAAATAATTATATGGTATGAAATAATACAATTTCATTCAATTTTTTTTCAATATATTAAAAGTTATTCAAAATTATTTAAAAAAACTTGTGCCACTGCCAAGTCCCTTTACCTTAAAACTAAAATTCTAAATTCTAATAAAAAAAATTATAACTACATGGAACATTATTAACAATGAAACAGGTCGCAGCAAGGTGCGTGATAAAAAATTTAAACTGAATGTAAATAATAGCGTAATTTAAAATAATTTGGCAGAAGCCGATACATTCAATAACTACTTCGCAAAAATATCTTTAAATACAACTAGTACCCTTAGGTCTTGCCCAGCTCGAGCAGAATACTTGGTTAGGAGCAGCGTGGAAGAGTGCAAGATACAATTTAGTTTTGAATGTGTACATCCGTATGATATAATAAAAGTATTTAAGTCACTCAATTAAAAAAAATCAACCGACTTCTGGGGTATTTCTGTAAAATTAGTTGCAAGTATTGTTGTTAATATAGCACCACACTTAGCCACATTATTCAATGGATGCATTGATGTAGGCATTTTTCCAAATTTAATGAATTCTAGTAAAATAATACCTTTATTTAAAAATGGATGCAATAGTGACCCTAGTAATTTTAGGCCAATTTCAATATTACCTGCTATTAGTAAAATATTTGAGAAGATTATATTACAGCAATTAGAGAGCCACTTTAGTGTAAACAATTTATTTCATGCAGATCAATATGGTTTTAGGAAGGACCGTTCTACGATAGATGCGCGGATGTTGCGCTATTAAGACATATATTCAGTGCCTAGCGAAATTCGCAAGATGTCATTGGCGTATTCTGTGATCTCTCTAAAGCCTTTGACTGCGTTGACCATCATACGCTGTTGCGAAAACTCGGGCATTATGGAATCAGAGATACTGCACTTGACTTAGTTTGTTCCTACCTAAGCGATAGACTACAATACGTTGATATCAACGGAAGTAGATCTTCTGGATTATCAGTCACAATGCCACAGGGCTCAATCTTTGGACCCTTTCTGTTTTTAGTGTACGTAAATGATTTGCCGTTCTTCGTGCAGGATTTGTGTGACATTGTTTTATTTGCAGATGACACATCTCTTATTTTTAAAGTAGACAGAAGAGCAACACATTTAAATACTGTTAATGATTCGCTCACGCACATCCTGGACTGGTTTACGTCGAATAATTTACTACTAAACTTTAAAAAACAAAATGTATCCACATAAATATAAATTTAAATAATGAAATGTTTACTTTCGTACAATCGACAATTTTTCTAGGTTTGACTTTAGATCACTAAATTCAGTGGGGCGCTCATATTATATTGTGTCTTGCAGGGAAACTTAGCTCAGCCGTATACGCAATTCGGAAAGTAAGACAGGTTACTGATGTAGATACCCCGAGACTAGTATACTTCAGTTACTTTCACAGTGTCATGTCCTACGGTATATTATTGTTAGGCTAGGCAGCTGATATCGACAATTTTCATTCTTCAAAAGAGTGCAGTACGTAGCATTTATAATTTAGGACCACGAGTTTCCCTGACAGATGGATTTAAAGGAAGAAGCATACTTACTGTTGCGTTGCAATATATATTTGGTAACATTATGTTTATTAAACATAATATTCACTTATATAATAACAATCCCCAGACTTTGTCGGCTACAGAATAAATTTGACAATGAAATAGATATCTTTGGCACTACTCTCAATAAATACAGGCACCAAGTTTACCACAGGACCGTGTAATTGTTATTTACTACGTAGCGTAACTTAAACTTAAATTTAATTTTATATTATAAGTATATACACTTATCTAATACGATGTGAACGCTGTGTTTATCCTTGATAAATTGTATACCTATGTTATAATTTAACATGTAAGAATATATGTATGTATGGTGTACAGTTGTAGATGAACCAATAAAGTAAAATAAAATAAAATAAAATAAAACAATAGTGATATCCTCGTAAACACTTGAAATAAGCATACGTTAGTAGGCCCATATCATCGTTTACATAATGTTCACAATACATTTGCGGGACTCGGTATACGTTTTTTTAATAAATTACCTATCAATATAATAAATTTACCATTGCTTAAATGTAAAAGCGCCGTTAAAATACAACTTATTCGGAAGGGTTATTATTCAGTCAACGACTACTTAAATGACAAAAACTCATGGAACTAGTTGCTTGTTGCATACAGGCTTCAAAGATCTGTATTACTTTTAAGTCAATTTAGTAATGTAGGGGTACATCGTGATTATTTGTGATGTTAACAAGTAACTTGTTTCTAAATTTGAATATTATAGAAGAATATAAATCTACAACCGCATTTAGTCACGGACTGCCTTTGCATTGTCACAAAGTATAAGTGTATGCGTCATCATGCCATCCTACTGTCTATTTTAGATTTATATTAAAACATATACCTTAGCCCAAATTATTTCATCTCTATAATATTATTAAGTTATTATTGTTATTATCTTTAGTTTTTTTTATAGTCAGTAGTATATGGCATAATGGCTGCAGCACCTTGTTAATCTGAGTTGTAAAATACTGAAATTATATTTAAAAGAATGACCGTGTGTTTCTTGCAGGTTTCTTCTCATAGGCTCAACCCTTTGTCTGAACCTAGCAAATAACCTAAATGTAGCTTCAGTAACTTAGTAAACTCACTAACCTATATATTTTGACGTTCATATATGTTACTTTGTGACCTAAATGAATAAATGATTTTTGACTTTGACTTAGTAAAATGTTATTTTATTTTAATGTTTAAATTATTTAAGACTAATATCACTAGAAATTATTACTTGATTATGTTTGTGAAACAATTTTATCAGGTTTTGTATGGTGTAACCTTTAGAGGTTTTCTTTAGAAGAAATGAAGGTTTTAGAGGAACAGGCCACGCCGTAGGGGCGTGGTGTCCCTAGGTGAATTTAATTAAAAGATACAAATAAGAGAAGGTATGGCAATTACACTTTTAATGCGTTTAGTTAACATGTACAACTTTAACAATATAAAATAGACAGGGCGTGGGTCACTTAAAGGCTTGCTGCGTGTCCTTGTAGTCAGGAACACTTAACTCAAGATGTGGAGCCGGGCCGCAAGGAGGGCACGTCCAGGACGCGATCGGGCTTATATATGGCTACCGCCGGGCAGGAGGGGAAGGGGGGGCGACAGCCACCACTCCGACTCGCGCGCAGCCGTCAAGGTCGCGCGGTCCGCGTCACACACCCCCCTCGTTAGGGGAGAATTTTTCCTCGGGAAAATTCGGTCTCCCGAGGACTCCCCTCACCTCCGGCAGCAGCTTCCGATCGGCATCCTGAAACAGGTAGTAGAAGTGGTGTCAGTCCTTTAAATGATCAATAGTATTTAATAGACGAGAATCTATAATAGATAACACCGTAGCTGCGAACAGATCATAATAAAAGCAGCAGATAACAATAAAAAAACACGTTAAAGGCAAGGTGATTCATTCATTAGGAATGCGGACTCGACAGCTGGCCGTTAGATAATAACACGTTTAGAATGTCAACAAAGTAATTAGCTAATGAGTTTGTTATGAAGATCAATAAACGACAACTACGGTGAAATTGTACAATACAAAAATATAGCGATTAGTACGCTAGCAAGCAGATAAGAAGAACCACTATGAATGCAAAAAAATATGTTGGGAACAAAAAGACTGAACCTGTAGACCGACTTGACCGTGGCAATTTAACCACTGAACCACTGGGTGAAAAAATGAAATGATTAGATTTCGATTAGTATTTTCGAAAGCAATAATTGATATGAAGATAGAATGCGTAATTAAGACACAAATTATTGTCTAAAAAATTTTATAATACATAAAAAAAATTATAGACAGATACACGCATTGAAGTACGCAGTTTAGAAGTATATATTTTCTAGTGTTACGCTAGGAAGTATTACTTTTGTAGTTAAGTAATTAGGTTAAATATAAACAAATCACAAAAGAAAAAAAATCAAGACAATGTCGTGATCTAGCTAGCCCTACGACGAAGTCTTGGGTTTGGTACAACAAAAGTCCACTAGCTAGAATCACCAAACTATTCCTTATAGTTAATTAGTTTCAAGTCTTTAACATGCCACTCACCGAGAGGTTTACCAGACATATCAGACAGTATATATACTAACGGAGACTTCTTGGAAACAATTTTACATTTAATAAATTTAGGTGCCAACTTTTTACTAAAGTATTTATCTTTATCACTAAGGTAAAACGTTCTTCTCCACACAATATCACCAACATTAAACTCGACCGGTTTACGACGTAGATTGTAAGACTTACAATTGCGTTGGTGAGCGACCAGTAATGCTGCTTGTACCTTCTCGAAAATAGAAGTTAAATAGCCAAGGTTCTCAGCGTAATTGTCATGAGGAATATGAACTAAATTGGGATCAGAGTTACTGACCCCAAATAGCGAACCACAAGTGACAAGCTCGCGTCCATACACAAGAAAATTAGGAGTAAAACCGGTTGTCTCGTTAACCGCGCAGTTTATTGCAAACTGAATTTTTGTAGTTAAAGTGTCCCAGATTCGATGATCGGAAGTTATAAAGGTAGAAATAGCTGTCATAATAGTTTTGTTATAACGTTCAACAGAGTTCACGTGAGGAGAATATAACGGTGTATAATGTAGATTTGGAATTTTGTATTTAGTTAAGAGATTTTTGAAAGTTGCACTAATGAATTGTTTACCGTTGTCTAAGATAATAGTGGATGGAATACCATGCACTAAAAACACATTTTCTTCAAGTATTCTTGTTATTATGTCTGCGGTAGCCCGCTTGATAGGAAAAAGCAAACAATATTTAGAGAAACAACAACTGACCACAAATATAAAAGAATTTTGTCTCCTACTAGGTGGTAATGGACCTATTAAGTCAATACTAATCACCTGAAAGGGTTTCTGACAAGACTTAGGTTGGCCCATGTGACCCAAGGTGGCATGATTTTGATGTTTATGAGCGATGCAGGAATCGCACAGATTCACGAACTTGACCACGTCAGAATACATGCCAGGCCAATAGTAATTAAGTGCTAAGCGCTTATAAGTCTTAAAGACGCCAAAATGACCAGCTGTGGGTGAAGCATGATTATTAGATATAATGGTAGACCTCTGTTCCAACGGAACAACTTCTTTCCATTGAAAATCCCTAGTTAGGGGATTAAGAGTTTTTTTAAAGCGATATTATTTATTGTTTATTACTTGATAATCGACAAATAATGTCGGTGAATCAACACAACCATTAAAAATGTTTAGATACCAGGAGTCATCAGTATCTGGACATCCTAAAGAACCATTAGTAAGTTCATTAGTAACATTAGTTATGGAGGATATAGGTATAGAACGTGAAAGTAAATCAGGTACAACGTTCTCAGAACCCCGACGATGTTTGACCTCGAAATTGTAGCATGATAAGCGAACACTCCATCTCGCCAAACGACCTGTAGGGTTATTTAGCTTTAAAAACCACTTGAGAGCGGCATGGTCGGTGTAAACTGTAAATTTTTTACCGTTCTCCACATAACAACGCCAATGCTCTATAGCAGATAACACGGCTAAAGCTTCGCGCTCAGTAGCACTATAATTTTTTTCCTGGCTAGTGAGCGACTTACTATAATAGGCTATAACTCTCTCTTGTCCGTTCAGGACTTGACAAAGAACAGCACCGATACCGAAGTTACTGGCATCAGTATGTATTTCAAAGGGCTCAGTGTAATCTGGGCAAGAAAGAACAGAAGAAGACACCAGACAATCCTTTAACTTACTAAAGGCCAAATCAGCCTCATGAGACCAAAAAAAAGGAGGAGAAGTTTTACCTTGGCTAGTTAATTTGTTTAAGGGTGCGGCGATTGAGCTAAAGTTCGGAATAAAACGTCTGTACCAAGAAGCAGCGCCTAAGAAACGACGAACATCTTTCCTATTAGAAGGAGTAGGGTAATTTTTCATTGAGTTTACTTTATCGGGATCCGGATGTAACCCCTTAGAATCAACAACATAGCCCAGATATTTCAATTTATCTCTAAAGAATTTACACTTTTCGAGATTAATAGTTAAGTTAGCACTTTTTAATCTTTCGAGAATGCGTAGAAGAAGAGAAATATGATTTTCAAAGGATGACGATATACAAATAATATCGTCGACAAAACAAAATACTTTGTTTTCAAACTCGGGACCGGAAAACAAAGTATCTACCAATCGCTGTTGAGTAGCAGGTGCATTAGTAAGACCAAATGGCATTCTTTTAAACTGATATGTACCTCGTGTAGGAATATAAAAAGCTGTTTTACAACGATCTTCCTTTCTGATCAAGGTCTGCCAAAAAGATTTAGATAAATCCAAACTAGTTAGGTATTTAGCGTCTCTTAAATTATCTAGAATTTCCGCAATATAGGGTAAATTATAAGCATCTTTTTTTGTAATAGAATTTAATTTACGGCTGTCTAAACAAAAACGTAATTCACCATTCTTTTTAGGGGTCAGAATAACGGGATTCGACCAAGGGCTTTCAGAACGTTCTACCACGTCTTCCGCGAGCATTTCATCGAGATGATTAATTAAAATACGTTGTTTATTAGGAGACATACGATAAAACCTCTGCCGAATAGGAGAACAATCGCCTGTATCTATGGAATGTGTAATAATGTTTGTGCAACCGAGACCCCGCGACTGATAAGAAATATCGGTGAATTTTGAGATAATTTTGTCAGCGGTAGCTCTCTGGTTGTCTGTTAGAAGACCATAAGAGACGAGGTGAGAACTGACATTCGTCTGTAGTTCAGCGACGTGCGCATCAGACTTATTAAGAAATAAAATCGATTCTAAATGATTAGGAAACAGACCAAAGCTTCTCCAAAAATCCATACCAAGTATTAAAGAATTTTTTATATCTGGTACAATATGTACCACCAAGTTTACTAAATTATTTTGGAATTCTATTGGTACAGAAACCGAACCTAATGTATATAATTCCTCTCCGCTCGCGGTAATCAATTTAATTTTTTTAGAATTGTCTACAATATGGCTATTGCTTAAAAAATGTTTATGAGAATTGTTTCCAAGAATTGTCACACCGGAACCAGAGTCCAAAAGACCAACGGCGCTTTTGCCATTTACATTAAGAGAAATATAAGGAGTGAATTCAATATTAGAGTCACGGATTGAGGATAAGTGGTAACAACTAAAGAATTTAGAAATATAAGTTAACCAATTAGACCACTCTTTTTTATTGAATTTACAGTGACTATTATCTCCCCAATCCTTACTAATTAGTTTTTTGGAGTAGTATTAATAGGTTTAGGTTTACAATTAGGACAATCAGCGACGCGAAAACCCTTTAATCCGCACTTAAAACATATCAAATATCTCTGCTGACGACAAGTATTTAATGAATGTGTATTATTTCTACAACGCGGACAGAACCGGTTTTTATTAACGACAGCTGCGCCGATTGTTTCAACGTGAGACTTGGTAACGGCCGATGTACTAGGTTGATTATTAAAGTATTTACTTTTATAATTAGGAGACTTATTATAAAAGTTCATATTATTGAAACTGCCCTTATAAGGACTAGAAGAATTAGAAGTAGGGTAATTATAAGCAAAATCAGGTGCCAGGGTGCTAGGGGACACTTTAGGTGGCTCCCTAAAGTCCTTAGAACGGCTATCAAACCTTTCAAAGTTTCTACACACGTTAATCAGAGAAGGAATATCTATTACATTGGTAGTTAAAAGGCAATTAGTGTAGCACGGCCTAATGTTATTTAATAAAATTTCTAATTTATCAGATTCACTAATTGGCACATCAAGACGAGAAAATAAACCTTGCATTTTTGCTATATATAAGGTTATGTTCTCAGATTCGCCCTGAGAACGTTGTCTTATTTCAGACATCAGTTTGTAATCAAAATTATGAGGACTAAAGTCTCTTTTCAACAACTGACATAATTGACCCCAAGAAGTAACGCTATCCCGAATACTACGAAACCAAGTCAACGCGTCATCGGAAAAGATCTCAAATGCAAAAGAGAATAACTTATCCTCAGGTATGTTCCTAGCTGACATAAATTCATTAACCTTCTGAATAAAAGCACGCACACAAGACTTGCCATTATATTTAAATTTAGAAAGTTCTGAGAAAAGTTTTCGCTCATAGAATAATACATTTAGAGGCTCGATCTGTTCGCAAGCTCTAGTGCTATAATTTTGAGAAGTTGATTCCTCCGGCTGAGAAACTAACGATCTAAATGAAGCATATAAGCCGTGGAACTCATCCCAAATAGATTTTAAATTATTTTGAATCGACGGTTCGTCGAGACAAACGCGGTTTAGTCTATGAAAAATATGATGTAATAGTGACTCAGTTCTAGCTGATAAATTACTGTCTAATCTATTACGCAACACTCTGACATTATTTGATGCTCTGAATAATGAGGTCTTTAGAGCCGCGATATCGTCTTCCGGAGACAAATGAGACTCCAAAATGCTCTCAGAAGGAGAACCTGGTGCGAGCTTGGCGATTGATTTTCGAAGTTCATCGACCGTGTTAGCTTCACCACCACGCAAAGTAACTTCGTAAAGTAATTCCGATTTATTCAATAACGGAAACTTAATCTCGTACGCCATCTTGTTTAGAATGTTCTCGACGGTCACGAGGTACCGAACGGCCGAGAAATATTACTAATCACGCAATATACAAATATAAGCAGCGAAATAAAAGCACTTTTTATAAAATACAGTAAAATATAAGCGTATGATTCTGGCCAAAGGAGCAAGGAAAAGAAGCGCGATAGCTAATTAGCGTATAATATGAAGCACGTGTAATGGAATTAAGTCGAATAACGCGGCGTGGATAATGATAATGTATGTAATTTCACTACGCGATCACGCACGTGGTTGATTAGGCACTTAAAAAAATAAAACTTACATACCCTTTGAGCAGAATACACACGCACAGTACACAGTATATAGCAAAAATATAAGAAATACCACGTAGCAAGCCTTTTAACTTAATTGCCGGGCGCCATTGTAACCTTTAGAGGTTTTCTTTAGAAGAAATGAAGGTTTTAGAGGAACAGGCCACGCCGTAGGGGCGTGGTGTCCCTAGGTGAATTTAATTAAAAGATACAAATAAGAGAAGGTATGGCAATTACACTTTTAATGCGTTTAGTTAACATGTACAACTTTAACAATATAAAATAGACAGGGCGTGGGTCACTTAAAGGCTTGCTGCGTGTCCTTGTAGTCAGGAACACTTAACTCAAGATGTGGAGCCGGGCCGCAAGGAGGGCACGTCCAGGACGCGATCGGGCTTATATATGGCTACCGCCGGGCAGGAGGGGAAGGGGGGGCGACAGCCACCACTCCGACTCGCGCGCAGCCGTCAAGGTCGCGCGGTCCGCGTCACAATGGATTCTAATTATTTTGACATAGTCTTTAGTACCATATAATGATTGTTTATCTTAGCAATTTATACGAAATATGCAGACTTACGTGCTTTGAAGTGTCAAAAAGGACTTCGTATTTGAAACTACTTTGACTATAGTTCCTAATGATTAATATCTTTGTTTTGTAAATTGTGCAATATGTGGTTGGTTTCCCTGTGTCGTGAAAAACAGGCTCAGTACAAACGAGTGTTTAGAATCAACCACAAATAGCAATAATACATGAATATTAAAAAGGTTTGTGCGGGTGTGTGCGTGTGCGTGTGTGTGTGTGTGTGTGTGTGTGTGTGTGTGTGTGCGCGTGTGTGTGTATGTGTGAGTGTGTATGCGTGCGTGTGTGCGTGCGTGTGGGCGTGCGTGTGTGTGTGGGCGTGTGTGTGTATGTGTGTCATGTTGATTGGTATATTCTTACACGCAATAATTATTTAAAGCATTAAAGAATTAAAGCTCACAACACTATATACTTAACAGGCTCTCAGTTTCCTCATAAGCAAACCCTACCAGCCAATCAAATATTTTTTAAATTGTCGCATAGTCATATTGATAATGTGCTTATTCTTTTTTAACAACTTGTTATACAAGAGTGGAGAAATTTGTTTGAAATGCCTTCCAGCGAAAGTGGTTCTAACGCAGGGAAATGGACATTTATATACCCTTTTTGTTAATTGCGGTAATAATGGAACGTGGAGCTTATAATATCTCTTAAGACATTGAAACATAAATAGTTTTCCAACTGTGAGCACAATAGTCTCACTACGTTGAGTATCGATATGGAAGATGGAGTAGAACCTTAAGCACGGCTCTCTGTGCTCTTTCAATCTCCAGAATGTGGATCTTAGCTGCGTCACCCCACCACTGACACAATATGTTAAAACACATTGACATAGACCTTTATACGTATTGAATAGCAGTTGTTTGTCTGCGGCAAGTCTCAACGTCTTAAAAATGTGAATAAGTTTTCGCACTCTACTCGTAACTGAGTGTTTATGGTGCTTCCAGTTAAGTTTATCGTCAATCAAGACCCCCAAGTATTTGATAACTGGAGCTCTTGATATAACAGCACATCTACAGTCAGTTTCGTCTACTCTACAGTTTCAGTTAGAGGGATACGTGTGTAAAGTCAATCTGAAGATCAATTGTAATGTACAACAGTTTATGTTCCCAAAATTTAGAATTAATATCTAATATAATTACATATCTGCAAGAAACTCAGAGCCACTCTTTACAAAGGATTGAGCCTCTGACAAGATTCTCAGGGGCTTAATCTCTTGTCTAAACTTGTTATATTTAGTTATAGTTATCTCATTAACGAATAATCTTTGACATCCGTAAGTGCTATTTTGTGACTTCAATGAGTATATTATTATAGTCTTTATTTTCACAGTCCAGTCTCTGAAAAATAACCAACCCACCGGTAGACGATGCTTACCTGTGCATAACGCCATAAATGATGCTTATACTTGGATGTGTACCTTGGTCCGTGAACTATGAATAATTTCAAAGGGCCCAGCTGCAAACGAGCCCAGTTTCAAGCTTACACCAATATTCAACTATAGGAAGCAATAATATTTTCCATCAACCATGTCCTTCATTTATTATTTAACAAGAAACGTGCAGACCAAACATTTCTTTCAAAAGTTCACTTTGACATATCACATTCCGAATTCTTACCAACACTCAGGCTACATGATCAAATCTTTTCGTTCTTTGAGTTACGATGAAACGCCTGTCCATCATAATCTGTAAGCATTTGTACAGACGGCCCCAAAGATGCTTTTGTACATCACTTGAATACAGATGACTTATTTTTATTTAGCTATTTTTTGATGTAAAGATGTGTTTACTTTGTACTGTGTTCGGATATTTCTGACAAAAATATATTATGTATTTTCTTTGAAGACTATTGTGAAGGTCGCTTTATTAAGTTTTGGTGGGATTTATTTCAGACTACGAGTGTCTTACTTTGTTGCCTAAGATGGTTGATTGTTTTGTGTAGTACTCGAAGCTTTGGATAAACATCTATTTTCCTTCGGATTGTTATCTATATTAAATTATATAAATTATCTCACGTTGATAAATATAAATACCGTACTATAAGTTATACAATATTAACAAGTTAATACGTCATCATTTTTCAAAATTATAACGGATGGTCAATGTTATAGATTCCGTAGTATATTTTATAGAAAATCCGCTTGTACTATTAAACTGTACTATAAACATCAAAATACTGCAATACTGGAAATGCAGGTCAAGGAGTTTGGAATAGCAATTTGTAGTTTATAATATGCAAATAGATATGATATTATGCTTTTGTATTGTTGAATTATGCGGTCGTTATCATCTCAACTATTATGCCGTCCACAATTGAACGTAGGCCAGCCTCAATTTACTACATTTACGAAGCAATCGGCGTTGTGTCTCCTGCATGCAACAGTCTCTCGACACACATAGACCATACAATTAGATGCAATCATGTGTCCATATTTCACTATACATACAATTCTATCTCATACTAATTACGTTGCATGCAAAGTGCGGCCTAAATTTCAACGACTTGGATATTATCTAAGGTTCATGCTTAGGCTTAAAACATGCACATTTATTCTGTTGTACTTAAAAGCTTGTTCCTAAACTTTCAAAGATGGAACTCTTTTCAAACAGTCACTCCGTAGTTTATAAGGATAACGAAGCATTGCCGTGGCAATTTTGGTAGACCTCGCGGATCGATTAATCTGTTCGGTTGCCAGTGCGTCTGGATTCTTTTAACCAAGTTACATAGCTTATGGGAAGCTTTATTTTTCTGGCTTTAGAACTTATAGTTGAAAGTAAGTCACTGGAGCATTATCGGCCGGTCTTATTCATTAAATTCAATGACTGGAAAATATTCTATAGGTGTATATTTAATAAAAAACAACCGTATTTTGTTGGTATTTTCAATGTAATCTTTGACATTAAATTTATAATTCACGTCGAAGACTAATTTCTTGTCAAGTAAACGACATAACAAATCACAATAATATGAACAAACCTTTACAATCTCATCAGAATTCAGTTCTGTATTGCTTTTCATTAGTTCAAATGGAACGCTATTTGTAATAATCAACATTTTATTCAGGTAAAATAATCAGGTTCTACTAAAATGTTTATTGAATTGGATAAAAGAATTCCACCCTAATATGGTCATATGAATGTTATTGAGCTTTAAATATTGAGTATTGTTTTACTAATTCGATTAGGATTCAATAGAACAAGTAATGTTATATTTCACTGTCGAATTTATCGACCAATATCATGTTAGAGTCTTTTATCTGCTAGAAGGACACAGATTAGTATTAAAGGCGCGGTCAAACAGCCGGCGTGAGCGGGGCGTGCGCTTGTCCCGCCTGTGTTGTAATGTACCGAATTGTATGAGAGCGTTCACACAGCCGGCGGCAGCGGGGCGGGCACGCGCTGCCACCGGCGGGTGTCAAGCTTCGCTTTGCTGACGCATGCGTGATACGAACGACATTATATATCAAACCGCGGTCACAGGCATAGAAATGTGTACGCGTCTTGATGGCCGTTACGACAACCAGCGACGACTTTCTACTAGACTATCGGTACATAGATATTTCTAGAGCAATTGAAATAAAGATGAGATTTATTTTCCATATAATAGGCACGAGCAATGTGTTATCACTATTGCACAAGGCTATTAAGTTTCCATGACCAGTTACCATAAGGCGCGCCATATACTTGCTAGCCATCATAGTAGCTAGCCAAATAATAGTGAGTTTGAAGAGAAGTTGAGTTTTGTGTAGAGTAAAGAGATTGCCGTGTTCTAATAGAATTGAGTGAAGTATTAATAAACTCTATTTTAGTATTAATTTCATTCTTTAATTCAATATTATTATTCGGTGATTATAAATACTTTGTTATTATAAGTTTAGCTTCTTATATTATTTATGTTTTACGAGATCTATTATATGCCATAAAATTTATTTTCAATGTTAATTGGATATGCCTACTAATATTTTAAAGCCATAACAACGACTCTGTAGTATACTAACCATAGAATACATATTTACATAAATAAGCATATATTTCTTTACAGAAATTGACATTCAGAATACGTCACATTGATGTCAAAAAAAATGAATATAAAAATATGTCAAATATAATATAATATATACCTATATATATAAATATGTCGCTCTATAGATGGAGCGTTTCGGTTACGCGTCTGGAATTCAAAGGTGCAAACAGTTGACATACAATATCACAGTGTCAGAAAAATACATAAAGAACTATTTTCTTATTTATTGCTAAACAGTCTTGATGCTTTATGTGGAGGCGAACACAGTTCAATGCATATTGTTTGTTTAAAGCCTATGTCGAGTTGGAGTACTATTTTGTAATTATTTTATTATTCTACTATAATATAATATAAAATTCTACACATACACACAACACCATCTAGCCCAAACTAAGCAGAGCTTGTACTATGGGTACTAGACAATGGATAAACATATTTACATATATACATATATACTATATTTTTTTGTAAATACATACATACTTATTATACATAGAAACAACCAGACCAAGTCAAACATCCATGTTCATACACACAAATGTTTGACTTGTGCGGGAATCGAACCCGCGACCTCAGGCAGTCGGTTACACTAACCACTACATCATCGAGGCTATACTATATTGTATTAGGTTCTTACAAAGATGTGTCAAGCCTTTTGCGTTAATAATAATATTAATATAATATTCTACCACATACACACAACACCATCTAGCCCAAATTAAGCTGTTATATTTAGAATTAACTTATTTTTTTATTGTAAATATTATTATTAAAATGTCTTAGCTCAGACAAATTGCCAGCCTTTCTCTTGAACCAATAGCGTCTCCAATGTGTGTCAAGTTTATTTATTTTCGCTTCTATTAAGCCATGTATATGCTCAAAACAATGTTGAAATATCCTAAAATAGGCATAAAATGTGTCCTCATGTGTTTATAACTCTTGACACAGCGTATGATATTTTCCTTACATATGACGTGATTTATTCAATCCTGAATCCATATCCATTTGCGCTTTTTAAAATTAGCTATTGCAAACATAAGCAGAGCCGCGTCCACGTCTGAATCGCTCGACGTCAATAATTAAAATAGGTACTAGGCTTTCTATCGCTGTCCTTTCTCACGCTCACTTAGGCTCTCGCGCTGTGATAATTATGTGTTTGTGGACTAAAAGTCTTGCCTGGATTTTGACTAGGTCAGCGCGACGTGTATACACTTCGATGACTGTGACAGCAGCTTTATATTATAGTATTCTAGGTCGTACTGCGCATGCGTTAAACCACGCCGAGCATGGCGTGAGCGGGGCGGGAGTGACGTCACCAAAACGCGGCGGGCCGGCGGCGTGCCTGCCGCCGGCCCGAGGCATTTTGGTGACGTCACGCGTGTGCGTTCAATAAATATAAAGCTACCAACCCACAGCGACCGCGATTACTGAAATAATATCTTTAATGATAATATGTTGTAATGAAGGCCGAAATAGAAATATAGATAAAATAGAGTTTATTGATCAAATTGTAACTTAAATATATATGTTTGTTAAATTATGCTCATCATCTCATTTTGTCTGGGCCGGGAATATGTTCGGTTTATTAACCTCATAAGTTACCGCGTCAGCAACATACTGCGCCCGCGTCAGCGCATTACAATACATGTACATTTATTTGTTTGAATTATTCTCTTTTTAATAAGTCATTAACAAGATAAGCCCGTGAATCAAGAAAGTCATATTCAAAATCATCAAGGATTTTTCATTTAACAAGATATCAGGTTTGCCGTTCGGCAACAACAAGGCAACCGCACGACACTCTTATTCTATGAGTGTAAATATCTAATACATATATATAAATGTATGGCTGTACGCCATATTGGTTCAAATGGGTTATCTGGACACTCACATACCTAACTTTTGCATCCCTGTTCCTTTGTTCCATAAAAACGTTGTAGTCCAATAATTCCAAAGTACAAAATAAGTAAATTTACTGATATTTACACAGTTGTGAATGATGATCATGGGGAAAAAACAGGAAGCATTAAAAATAATACTTCTTTTTAATTCATGATACTGCTATATAACCGACAGTATAATACGACCCTCACACATGCCCACCCATTAATGTTACATGCTATGTTTCATACAGAATAAAAGTATACATTTCATATTAATATATATTTTATGGAGGTAATATTTCTTTATTTGTGTATAAATCTCATAGTAGTAACTAATGAAAAATGACAAATAAAATGTTATTATTTTCAATTGACACGGTATCTTATTTTCATTTCATACTATTTTCAATTAGCTTATAGCGATACAGTGTGTTGAAAGCTTTATACCACGCATGCGTAATACGCGCGCCGAACGCGCGCCCGCACCGCGCCGCGCTGCGCCGGTCCCGCGCCCGCCCCGCGCCCGCTCTAGCGCTGGCTGTGTGAAGGCTTTCATATAGTTCAGTACATTACAACATGGCGGGACACGCGCACGCCCCGCGCACGCCGGCTGTTTGACCGCACCTTAAGTACAGCCGTTTTGAGTATCTTCATTGTTTATCTTTTAGAAGAAATAAATGCATAAAAAGTATGTAAAATTTTGGCTTACGGAGAGAAGATAGGAATGTTTATTTTCAAAATGGCACAATTTAACGGCTTCTGAAATTTTATGACGTATTTAATTTGAAATCAGGATATAATTTACTTCTTTCCATGTTATGAGTTATGACAAACAACAAATATATTATAATTTTTGAATTATAATAGGAGTAATTTGTTACTCCTGTATTGCAAAAGCCTTTGTGCATTAAGTATTTTAGGCATAACTTTTTGCTACATAAATTAGCACTGAAACTTTTGCTATGCAAATAGTTTAATATACTTGTTTTAACAGTAAAGAAAATCATTGTAGTGAGTTCTGTATTAGTTCTTTATAACATTAATAAATATATGTGAATTATGCACCAGGCCAGCATGGTATACTATGGCCTAGTTAGGACCATATCTGGTCCTCAGCATTAGGCCAGTTTATATGTATAATATAGCCCTTATAAATTCTGAAAGAGGTTAATATTACGGAATTAGGTTATTATGAATAAGAAAATCTTCTAATAAATTATATAACACCTTTGTTTTATAATTTACAAAAGGATTTTTCCGAAATGTCGTAAACGTTAACTACCAAAACATGATTTACACTTTACCCGTAAGTGTTTACCCCACAAACGAATTATTTACCCCGAGTCATTTATAAATAAAATCTCACAAACGCAACCAAACAACATTTTGGCTCTTAAAGCAAGTCAACACCCTTCAATGGACGTAATTCAAATCCAATGATTGACATTTCCGCCTCAGCTGGCTTGAATCAAGAAAGTTCACACTCAGTTAACTCAAGCAATTACTTCGGTACAATAGACCGAATTCGTTCGGTTAATTTCTGATTTGACTTATCTGTCCATTCCGATTCAATAGTTAGATCTGTGTCGTGGAAGGGTTAGTTGTAGTTTACGAAGATAAGGTAGGATTTGAATTGAAACTATTTAGGTCTAATCATAAGTTAGCCCAGATCTCTACAACCCGGACAGTTGCAAAAAATCCTGGACAGTTTGAAATTGTCCCATTTTTATTTACCTGTTTATATATACTATTATAATATCGTTAAGAAACCAGGTATGTACCAAGAGATAAAATATCTATTTCAGATTATATTTAATGGTTACTGAATCTGAGCAAATAATTGAAAACCAATGAACAGAACTTTGATGGGTTGGAAGGTTGAATTCCTACTTAATCATTTAATACCATTTTGTAAAATCAGGGCTATAAAGACTCGTGTAAATTACTTTGCGAGTGAACTGTAATTCACGTGGACGAATAGCTGGCATAATTTAATTATCTTTATATATAAAAATTCACCATCTGTAAGCTATTTAACTACATAAGCTTGTGTTCACAAAACTGTTAAGGTAATCGACAGATTAAACTTGACATTTTGACAAAACCTTGTATATCCATATAATTTCTTTATACTTGTTATTCTAATGTTCTTACGAAAAGGAGAAATTAAAAATATCAGACTTAGCTACAGAAAAGTGTGGCTGAGTTTAGATAGTATAATATGTCTAATAATACCCCTTTTTTAAATATTCTACGGTTCATCTCAGACCGGCTCTTAATATATTTGAGACCGACCCGAGAATGAGCGGTATGAATCTTCAAAAATGACAGAAAGTAGTTAAACTAGAAACTAGAAAACTAAGAGTTGTAAACTGCATCCAAAGTTCTGATATCACCAAAACCCTAATACTAATCCGACACTAAAACGGCATCGCAAAAAATATTATTTCCGTATAAATGGGACGTAATCGTTCGCTTTCCGTAGCCGTGTCGTCGCCGTACTCTGCATGCAGAGTTCGGACAATAATATCTGATGATTTTCAACGGTAACGATCCACTTGTACCTCGACTGCATTGTCTCTGATCGTTGTGCTACTGTGGATATGTGCATATCTCTGATAGAATTCAAATAATAACCAGGATTGCATGTTAGAAATGATTTAGTTTGAAGACGATGTCTTACGTATTATGTATGTTGTATTAATATTAAAAAATCCTACTAATAAGATTTGAATTGAGATATATTTCATGCTCATGTCTCCGATGGCGTAGGCAGAGTAGTATTGCACTGATATTTCTTTTAATATTTCTCGATTGATTTATTTGCTGGAAATATTGTACAGAATGGAATGACATCAACTAGACTAGTATTAAACCGAGATAAGTTTAAGAGTTTGCCTAACAACCCTCAGGAACGAAGTGCTACTCAAAAAGAAAAATAAATATATTGATCAAATGTTTTTAAGAACAATGACTGATTGAATAGCCACTTAGGACATCCGGCCACTAAATATTCTAAACATAATTGTCTTTACACTGACAAGTAATAGAGGATGTCACGAATCCCTTTTCACTTTAATAAGATATGCCAGGTAAATGTAGAATCAGTGTCGCCATAAACTGACCTCATGATAGAAATTCGAGGAAGATGATAAAATGAAGATATAGAAATAAGTGAGTCATTTCGAAATGGAGGCTAGAACTACATTACCGACTTCAATCACGAGGTCATATCAGAAAATCTCATCTTGGAAATGTTATTACTTGAGTAAACCCTTTGCGTACTCGACGAGCTAATACTAAGCTTGTAATAGTATTACTAACCTCATCAAACTAACGGGAACTCATCCACTCTAATCCTTTACTGGTACGGTCGGTATAAAAATCGCTGGATCCATTCACGGCTCAAATGAGTTACGAGTACTATCCGCAACGGCTAACGGTACACCTGCGGTACACTGAGAATTCTTATTAATGCGTTGTTTAATAATATAATAAGTAAGTATTCATTTAAATTACACATTCTACGTTGAAAACGTGAAAGGAACTGACATGGTGTGTTCAAATATCTTTACGAAATAACATTTATTATTGATACGAGGCTATTCTTTTTTTATTGTTGTCACCAAAACACTCACACTCCGCCTGATGATAAGCAATCGTATAGCCTACGAGCAGCCCACTCATTACAGTTGAAGTGGTGCCAAGGTGTCTACTTTGACTGACTAAGTAGGTGCTTTTTCACGCCTCCCGCTTGTAGAATTCACGATCGAAGGCATGTGTCATCGCAGAAAATGCCAAATTTTAATAGTTCCGCTAATGATGGAAGATCTAAAGTTATTTATGTGCGCTCGCATCAGCTGTACCGTATAAGGGTAGAGCATCAGTAGCTACCTATAATACCTAAGCCTAGCACGTGTTGTGTGTAACTGAAAAGGAGAGAGTGGAACGAGATTAAATTTACGTTTTTATAGAGCGTCAGTAGTTCAATTACTATCTCGCTCTCTTTCCTTCTCTTTTGTCCCCTTCTACCACGCGAGTAATACACTCGGTAGTAGTAAGTACATGTAGGTCGCAATAATTGCTAAGCAAGGCGGTGTTTGTGTTTGCCACGACCTATTTTGTTTACAGTTGGTAGCGGGTTGTGTGAGTATCAGTGTCATTGCTTGTGCGATACCAAAACAACATAGCCATGTCTATGACCGCTGGTTACCGCTTACTACCAGGTAATTATTATGTGGCATCTGCCATCAAAAATAATAAAAAGTATCTAAATAATGTTACTGAGATGTAACTTGCATTATTGCTAATATTGTTACTAAAAACTTAATTGCTAAAATAAACAATGCCAAAATGAAGGAATAAAGCACCCGATTTATTTAAGATTTTTACGTCAAAAGGGAGATTCGTGATCTTTTTTATGAAGATAGTTAAGGAAACTTTGTGTAGCCTAGCCTCTGTATTTTTGTAAAAATATTATAAAGAATCGTAAGTCGATATATTTAATACAGTTCACAGTAGCTAGAAGCCGTAGATAGAACTTAATAACGCACTTTTAGAGAAGGCCCATGTCTAGTAGTGCATTGCCATAGACTGCATCATTTATGCGTTGAAAATCATCGACACATAATATTATGTACTTAAAAAGTAATATCCAACAACGATAACTTATAGTGTATCAATCAAATGCAAATATTGTGAAATTAGATACACAGGAATAGGTACATTATATAGTGCTATCTTAATTATAGGCGGCCATGACATGCATTAACACAAAGTAAAATTTATTCTACGCTCGTGTGTATAAATGATATAAAAATAAAGAGGTGAAAATTTTAAAAAGAAGTGTAACTTTTCTCATTATATGATACGATGGCGTAGTGGTTAGTGGAACTGACTGCCACGCCTGAGGCATATTTGTGTGCATGAACATGGATGTTTGACTTGGTCTGGGCGTTTCTATGTATAATATGTATGTATTTACAAAAAAAATAGTATATATGTATGTTTATCCATTATCTAGTACCCATAGTACAAGCTCTGCTTAGTTTGAGCTAGATGGTGTTGTGTGTATGACTGTGTAGAATATTATTACTATTTTTTTTTTTATAAGTTGAGCCGCCTAGCTGTATCTCGTTTATAATCAAATATTACTAGACTAAACATTTTTAAATGTTATGACTTAAATGAATAAACAAATTAAGAACATGTTTTTAAAATAAACCAACAATTTATTAAAAATGAATGAATTCTATTTGTAGACCCGAAGCAAATTTAATTTAAAATTTAGTTATAGAAAGCGTTTTAAATTTATAACTATGAAATATATACTGTGAAACTTATTCCTCCAACCTTTCCAACTTATATTAAATCTAGTGCTGACATGGCTTCCACCGCAAATACGCTACCGTGAACCTAACTTCACCATATTAACTAGTTACGCTTTTAAACTAAAACAAAATTTAATTTGTAAATGCTCCAAAAGTAAAAAATATAAAGTTTTTTTTATACATCGAATGTAGCAAACAAGAATACTGCCCACCTGATGATAAGTGGAACATAACATGGAAATGATAACAAGGAAGTGGGAAGGAGCGGGAAGGGGGTAAGGGAGTGATTGGGCCTCCGGCACTCTCACTCGCCGAACGAAACACAACAGTGGAAATACTGTTGTTTCACGTCGATATTTTCTGAGAGGGTCGTCCTTAATCGGCCGAGCCGGCCCATTCATACTGAAATCAGCGAGGCTCTACTACTCAAAAATCGGTTCGCTGCACCCCATAAAACCTACACAGTGATGACGTAATTAAGTGGTCTCACCACTGCCACTATGGTGAGTGTTGTGATCTCATACATGATAAGCGTGATCCACAAATGGTGGTTACGAGTCTGCGTCTTCTTTGTATTTGTTGTTTAAATGTTTCTAGAGTCCCGTTGTGATGCAGGAATTATTATTAGTCAGGGAGTTGTCTTTATATAGTAATAGTAAAAACATCCTTGTGTTGAACTGTCTCACTGTTAGGCACGGGCCTCTTCTCGTCGTGGGAAGGGTTAGGCCATAATCTACCACGCGGGCTCAGTGTGCGTAGGCAGACTTCACATGTCTTCAAAAAACTTATGGAGAACTCTCAGACACGCTGGTTTCCTCACCTTCACCGTTAAAGTGAGCGATAATAATTAGCTATTTAATACGAACATAACTTCGAAAAGTCAGAGATGCGCGTCTTGAGATCGAGCTCGAGACCACTGCATGGCAGTTCAATGCTCTTTCATTAGGCTATCGGTATGCTTTTCTAATTTAAATTAAATTTATTGTATGTTTTCTAGTGATTAGTAGCGCTCACAATTACATTTGAATCATTAAAATAATTTTAGAATTCATTTGTGCAGTGATACCTACTTTGAACAGCCAAAAATACAGCGCAGGCACTTATGTGCAATGCTATCAGTACATTTACAGTTATTAATATCATCAATATAATTTGAATGGAACTATTCACATCGCTAATGTAAATTATTTCATGTACTATCGTGGTAGTTAAACATGTAACAAGTCAGGAGGCATATGTATTCTGTAGAGAGATTACGCGCACAGGACCACAGCGGTCGGTCGTTTTAATTTCACTTTGTGTTGCATTTCAGTTACAATTAGTGCGTTATGGTTGCTAAATATAATTTTATAGTTTCAAGTAAAGTTTTATAGGTTCAAATACAGCATTTATTTTTATAAAAGACAAATCTCGCACTGGTTGTGAATTCTGTTTCGCGGAGGACTTTTCAAACATCTAAACAATGAACACAAGGAACTTCAAAACTTGGAAGAACTGTTTATGGATCACACAATTTTCTGTCCGGCATAGAGATTGAAACCTCAATACCCAGCACAATGGCGACAATTTAAACCATTACGACATCTATGCAGTCAAATTGTTTATAATATGCTTATAAATATTTTTTGTGATACCTTATATCTCCCCTCGGCCTATAATGGTTTATATGAAAATCTAAATGTTCAAACACGTGCTCTGTTCTGAGTAATGTTAAAAATAGAGCACTCAACTTGATAGTATTCTAAATGTCAAAACCTTTGTCTGTTCATTTTAATCGAATACGGATATTTTGGTATTCAAGCGAGTTTTAATTTATCTAGACAGCTTTTATGACTGTTCGTTCATTTTAACAGTTAAAAGTATATTATAAGAAAACTCATGAGCTTTAAAAATATATGTCATGTCAAGAATATGAAACATTTTAACCAAAAACATGGCGAACTACCGTTTTTATAGTTTATAAATAACGGTTCTGCGTGCAGTGTTAGTATGATACTTTGTAGACTAGTTTTGCACAGTTAGGCACAGCATAACGAGCACCTATATGCCTCAAATCACTGCATTCCTTCTCGGTAGGGTTAGGTTCCTTCTGAAACCCACCCAAAAATAGGACTCTAGCTCCGTCGACTTAATTTGATCTCTTTAAATATATTTTGCTGTACAATTAGTATTTTTGGTAAGCATATTTTTCTGTGCAATTAGTATTTTTTTACTGTGCAGTTAAATACTACCCTAATATTAAAATAGTTAGGATCTTGAAACTAATGATAACTTAACAAAAAGTGGACAGACATATTATATTATGTAAACAAAAAACCTCGTGATTTCCGGATATTACAATAATACGTTTGCCTTCGTGATAATATAAAGCTAAAGACTAAAGCCTGGTATCGAGCTTAAAAAGAAAACCAAGTTTAAGCAAGCTCATAGCACGGACGACGCAGCACGACGTCACGTGCTATGACGCGTCTGACCATGCTAAAGAAAGTTTTTCATAGTCATTAATTACATACTATCAACAGAAGACAACCTAGTTTGTGCATGTGTTCTCGCAATAGTGATATGCATTTAGAGAAAGTCTAAATAGCACTAGAATATTGTAAGTATGTATTTAAAATATTGTAGTACAACTCTTGTATTACAACATTTAAGTAACTTTAAATGTTAAATTCTCATACATAAATCAATCATGCTAATCTAACAGTAAGTATGAGAAATTGTTTTTTGGAAAAGTTTCTTATAATGGATATTTCAAATCAATCCATTAATAATACTTTGTAACTACATTCTTAGACTTTGGCCTCGAATAAATATGCACCATAGCACCTTTTCTTTTGCCTTAAGAGGTTATGGGCATTCAACATATAGCTAGCTTTGTGATTCTCAATAATAATATAATTATTGTTCATGCACGCACACACACACACGCACACACGCACGCACGCATGCACGCACGCACGCACGCACGCACACACACAAATACACATACACACCACACACACACAACCAAGGCAGGAGACATGCTTCTTGTCCTTACAAAGGAAAACAATAGCAAGGCAGCTAATATCAAGAAAACTGTTGCTGACATACTTGAGAGTGAAGCAGTTGTAGTTACCAAAATCCCAGAAGTAGCGATCGAAATTAAAGATCTGGACGAAACCACCACAAAACATGAGGTCTTAGAGACGCTGCTGAAAATGGTCAATGGGGACAACAGTATTACCCTAGATGCTATTACGTCCATATGGCCAACGTATGCTGGGACCCAGACGGCTACCCTCAAAGAAGATGTACCAACAGCTACAAAAATCGTAGGTGACCGTGGCAAGATTAAGATAGGCTGGGTGAATTGCAGAGTAAGGAGAGTAGAGAAGCCTACGAAATGTTATAAATGCTGGAGATACAGACACTTAGCTGGTAATTGCACCAGCACAACAGACCCATCTCAACTTTGCGTGAAATGTGGAGGAAAAGGTCATAAAATCACAGACTGCAAGCAAGAACCTTCTTGGTCACTCTGCATTGAAGATAACAGAGAAGAACACTGTGCCCATATCGCAGGCTGTGGCGAATGTATAGTCTTTCGAGCAGCACTTCAGACCATCCGCAAGGGTTCTCCAACTCAATCTTAATCACTGCGAGGCCGCCCATGACCTAGTGGTTAATACTGCAAAACAAGCAATATCTGGAAGCAGATGGAAAGGAGGTTCAAAAAAGTACTGCTTGGTCGCAGCATTGGATATCAAAACCCTTTCAACTCGGCTAGATGGGATGTAATCATGAAAGGCCTTGCCACACTACATGTTCCAGTCTACTTGCGGAACATAGTAGCGAGCTACTTTATAGATCGTGTCCTTAAGTACGACACTGATAACGGGCCCAAACAATACAAAGTGACTGGAGGAGTACCACAAGGATCAGTGCTGGGTCCCCTACTATGGAATATTATGTACGACGCATTATTGAAACAAGTCTTACCAAGCGAAGCACGACTTGTAGCATTCGCGGATTACGTGGCGGTAGTGATCGTTGCCAAGTACATTGAGGAAATCAATTGGGCATTCGACCAAACATACGCAGTCATTCGTAACTGGATGGAGCAAGTGTCGCAGCAAAAGTAACTGGAGTGGTTGGTAACCTGGGTCGGTTAATGCCTAACGTCGGAGGACCCAAGCAGAAAAGGAGACTATTGTTGACATCCGTGGCCACATCAGTGCTAATGTACGGAACGGCTGTTTGGTCAGTAGCACTCGCCAACCTAAACACCCGGCGTGAAATTGCGTCTGTCTACAGGCTTAATGCACTTCGTGTAGCTGCGGCGTTCCGCACCGTTTCCGAAGACGCGGTGTGCATAATTGCTGGTATGCTGCCAGTTGAAATACTAGCTAAGGAACGTAAGTCTCTTTACTACATCCGGAAAGTAAGCATCAGTGCTTACTTTCCGTTGAGTCAGCTCAACACCAGCTGAAATGAGGAGTAAAGAAAGAAAAAGAGCCTATATCAATGGCAGGTACACTGGGATGCCTCAACTAAAGGGAGATGGACTCACCGGCTTATACCCGATCTAGAACAGTGGATAAACCGCAAACACGGAGAGACTACCTATTTCTTCACGCAGATGCTCTCAGGACATGGATGCTTCCGAGAATACCTCCATCGGTTCAAGCACGATGATTCCCCAGAATACCCATCTGCACTGTCATCAATGAAGATGCGGAGCATGTATTCTTCATGTGCCCCCGATTCCAAGGAGTACGGGAGAAGTGGGAGACTACATTACAATGTAGAATCCAACCTGAAAACGTAACTTCCGTAATGCTAAAGACGAAGGAGGCATGGGAAGCAACTAACACCTTCGCGACGGAAGTGCTAAGAAAGCTACGCACCCAAGAGAGAGCTAGATCAAGTGGTAGCCAAACAGCAAGAGTAAATAGCAGCTGAGCAGCTAAGTCCTTTCCTCGTGATAAAATACCCAACGGTGACCCCATGGTGAGTAAGAAGGCAGAGAAAACGAGGTGGTTTTTTAGTCGGTATAGGTCGCTACCAGCCTGAGCCCAACATACGGGGTGCAAAACTCCATAGCCCTATGATACGTAAACGTATTTGCCCACTCAAAAAAAAAACCACACACACACACACACTCGGTTTAATGTCGAGTATATAATATATGTATGTATCTTTCTCTACAATTATTTCGATCCGATTAGAATGCCCGCCAAGATCTTTTATTTTTGTTATATGCACCTTATATATTTTCTTAGTCAATCTTTTAAAGAGGTTTTGGCAAATTATTTTAGATACAATGTGATACAAGTGCAGTTGTACACCTATATGTATATGATAAAGCCTAATCAAGAAGCTGGCTTCTTGATTAGGCTTAATCATTTTTATATTATTGGTTACACTGGTCACTTACAAATATCAAAATCAACTATAGTCTATTATCGAATTATAAAGACTGTGAACCAAGATATTCATAACTTTAAATTAAAAATGGTATCTACTTCAACAAGAATTGAATAAAGTGCAAAAATAACTGAACCCCAGCATCGAGTTGGGTGCCGTTTAAAATTTCGAGCTGTTCATCAAAACTGCAGCATGATTTCACCCCCAATTAAGCTCGTTATTTATGCATTCGGTTAAATTTAGCAACGCAGTTGCAGTTGTATTCTGTGAATTTACTTTGCAGTACGCGTTGTATAGTTTTGGCTATCAAACTGATTCTTATAAATAATACAACCACAGAAAATACAAACACCTTAAAGTATCGTCATTGTATGTGCGAGAATAAGACAAAGCTTTGTAACTCGCTTTCTGATTCTTGCACATGCTTTTATCAAATCTACAATCACCAAGGTCTGCTTTTTGAGGCTTGAGGCCTTACCTCTCAAAGAGTTGTCTTTGCATGCGAGACAAAGTTACATACTCTGTTACGCGATATATCATTTTCGCTCATGCAATGACAGTATTTTTTAGGTCACGCCATATAAGTAGGTGATAAGGTCCCAGATATATCTGATCATGGCATAGTAAACTAATAAAAACGTTGTATTACTTAACTGTAATATCCTCGAAAGGTAGGTATAGATGTGTTACACATTTTTGCCATTGTTATTTCAGGGGGACTTCTAGCTGTCCTTGTTCTTGTCAGAAAACCCAATAACAGTTTGCCCGGGTCAGGAATCACAAAACACCTCACGCACAACAGTCGCAAACACTATCACTGGACCACAGAGACAGTTAATATTAAAATATAAAGTAGAAAATAACCACTTTGAAGCAGAAGACTAAGTTATGTTGCTGCATTTCGAGGTGCTTAAACTGTTATAACGTACGAAAGAATTTTAATATTTATTGCAGACCCGTTAATAGCGATAGTATGAAGTAGTACTTCATAATTGTACTAGAGATCGGCCCCGGTTTCGCACGGATAGTACAAAACCCTAACAAACTATATAATTAAACCTTCCTCATGAATAACTTTGTCTATTGGTGAAATTTCTGTCCGCATGAAAATCCGTTCAGTAGTTTTTGAGTTTATCGCAAACAGACAGACAGACTGACGCGGCGGGTGACTTTGTTTTATAATATGTAATTTTTGGCTATAAGATAATAATACGTTTATTAAGAGGTATTGAGAATAGCTACTTCCCCGCTGTTATCACTTATTTAACTAAGCATTTAGATGTGCTCAAAGGCGCTGTAGCCTTTTAGATGACGCTTTTGTACCTTTCTTTCATAGAGTATAGATGTAAGTCAAAGTCAATAATCATTTGTTCATTGATGTCACTAAGTAACACTTATAAACCTCAAAGTATAGTGCTTAGTTAGTTTACTAAATTAATTGCAAAGTGTAAAATAGTTATTAAGGCTCAAGCAAAGTGTTGAACCTAAGAGAACATAACTGTTACATAAAGTAGGTAGCTATGTGAATGAGTGTTCCGAATGTGTAATCAGCCCCTCAGGACATTTTTTTTAGCGTGGGTTAATGCTCCTGCTGCATACATACACCGCACTTGCCACAAGGTGAGGCGAAAGGGTTATGTCGGGCTCTCCCGAGACTTCGGCCCCTTGATCCTCTCGTTACATCTATGCCAACTCCCATCACTCTCTCACCTTTATATAAGTGAAACTTACTACTGAAACCAAGGAAATTCAGCCATCTCCATAACCTGTGGTTACTAATCACCTGGTGCGTGACTGGCTTATCAGCTATTAGCAGCAGCAAAAGTCACTATGAGCTACTTATGCATCTCTACTCTATAGATACTACTTCATTTACAGTCAACCAGAATAGGTCCGCCACCGGTACAGGAAACACGAGTATTTGGCAAGCTCGACGAGAGCCTTGTATCATTTTAAATGAGTCGGGTAATCGGTACGATACCTCCTTTTTTAAATGGTTGTATCATGAGAAGGTTTTGATTAATTTTTATTGGGCGTTCTGCAGTATCGTTGTTAAGTACCATTTCGTGCTTGTTGGTGATGAGTTTTATTGGATGGAATATCCTGTTCTTTATTAATGTAATTACTTTGTTATTTTAATGATATACAAGATACATTTAAGCTTTTGTGCTGCAATGAATGCGATCATGTAGCGATCTTTAAGTATTCGTAATATGTATCACCTGTAATGATAGCACTTAAGTATATACGCTTAAAAGCACGGAATAAGGCCAGTTCTTTTCGGATCGCAAATCAAAATTTCATATTACAATCTGACAAATTGATTATTATTCTTAATTCAGGCCAAAAAACCCAAAGACAATTCGTTAGTTTAAGTTTTGTGACACATTAACCACATATATTTATTGTGACGCTCAGAATATAATCTCTACCTGGGAAGAAATTCGTTAAGTAAAGATTTAAAACATAGTCCAGGGAATATCTGATGCGATCAGATATTCCCTGGACTATGTTTTAAATATTTGCAATGCAGGTGGTTATCAGGGTCAGAGGTGAAAATACTGGATATTCATATAAGACATTTCTTGTTAAAACATTTGCTAAAGATCTAATCCTGTTTTTAACCACGAATTGCTGATTTTGTAAATTGTAGGTATAAAATTACAAAATCAGAACTCTTCTAGTGTCCTATTGATCATATTCACTATGAAAATAAAAAAGTAGCGAAGTACGGTTAAAAATATATGTTTTAATTTAATTATGATTATAATTCATGAAATATGTTTGGGACAATTTGATGCCCTTATGAACACTTACATGAACAAATATTTAAATCATAAATGCGAACTATTACGTTTCAATATGGTCACTGAATATCAGTCAGTAGTTCTCATCTGACACACAATGCCATCATGACATCTGAATTATAAATAAGGTATTACCACGCTCACTATTGCAATAATCGTTATCTTTCATGTACACACGGCTACACATCAAGTTAGACACCCTATATACGCATAACTACGCTACATACAAAATAGAAAATTGTCGGAAAGGGACAGTGCATAGTGGTGTCGATGTAATGATAAGGATAGAGCATAACAAACATATAACGCACTCTCTCGCACGATTCGCAGCGTTCAACTTCTAATAGTTTAAAGTCCAAACAGTCCAGGTTGATGCGTCGCTGTGTGTACATGTAAAGTGTGGGCTACTACTACTCTACTCAGCGTGGACACTTTTTGCAACACACGTGCGATTTAATGAGTTTAATGAGAATTTTGTCCGCGGCTGCGCTCGCGTATATATAAAATAGAATCAATTTATTTCTAAGTATATGATACATTAGATCATATAATATATTTAACATTGGTTCACATATACTATCATTGCTGGTATAGAAATATAATATATATAATAATAATATTCTATCATATACACACAACACTATCTAGCCCAAACTAATCCGAGTTTGTACTATAGGTACTAGACAATGGATAAACATACATATATAGTTTTTTTTTGTAAATACATACATATTATACATAGAATCACCCAGACCAAGACAAACATTCATGCCCATGCACACAAATGTTTGACTTGTGCGGGAATTGAACCTGTGACCTCAGGCGTGGCAGTCCTTTTCACTAACCCCTACGCCATCGAGGCCGCCAAGCGGCCGTCCGTCGGTCATATTAACATTGTTATTTGAGTAAACATTTAATATTTTATTGAAATTAAACTCATTTATACGGCTTTTATCGCGTTGTTTATTTAACACTGTATTACATCATTTAGATCTTATCTATTACTATTATTTTATTGGAAATGACTTATTAATTAATTATTTTTTATCTTTCCACGGAGTGTTGGTTGGTTACGCCGCGCCGCTGCCTTCTTGTACGACCACGTTCATTTATATTGAAAATCTAATAATGAATTATGTTGGTTGAAAAAGTTTTTAAGTTACATAGGTAAATGACTAGTAATTGGACAGTTAAGCATTTTATTCTTAATATTATTTTTTAACTCCTACTACATTAATTTTTATGACTAATGGAACTTATTTTATGTTACTTTAATCGTACATCTATCGGGTTTTCAACATTTTATCGTAATATTTAAAAGAATTCCTATGAAAAAAAGACATTTTCAAAAATACTTGTATATTTATAGTCTCTTCTCCTAGCCTTTAATTATTCCCAAGTCACTTGGAGTCGGCTTTTTTAGTCTAACCGGATTTGACTGGATATCAGTTTTACACGTAGCGGCTGCCACCTGACCTCCGCAACCCGAAGGCTAACGATACCCTAAGGCTAGACCAGTGTCAGGATATTATAGGGCACTGACAACTTCCCAATAACGACGCCATAGATGTTCATGGCAGCCGAAACCGACGGCTTAACGTGCTCTCCGAGCTATCCCCGATAATTTCGAAAAGTCATGTAACTTCCGAAAGTCAGAGGTGTGCGACTTGGGTTCGAACCCGAGACCCTCTGCATTGCAGTCTGTTGATCTCCCCACTGTAAATTTATAGTCATTGGACAGAAATGTCAGTTATGGGATAGTTTTCAGATAGTTATTGGACACTCTCCTGATACGACTTATTGCATTACTAACAGTGCTCTACGGTGTTACTCACGTTTATAACTAGCCAGTGTCTTAGCTACCTTTGTACCAAATTTCATCACAATCGTTTATTGTTTGAGCGTGACAGGGAAGAAAAAACATACTTCATGGGATAAGGTTAAGGTTATGAGAAAAAGGTATTACTAATTTGAAATAAAAAACATAATTTGTTATCAGTGAGTTAGTACTTTACTAATTTACTACGCAAATATTCTGAAAACAACTCCTCGCAAGATGTGTTTGAATTATCACTTTCTTTGAGTAAATCTTGCAATTGATATTTTCCTTTCATAAGAGGTAGAAGGCAATGCTGATCGTGAAAATAAATTTTCACAATCATTTTCATCATTGTTTTCTTCTACGTAGCACATATGACACAAAAATAAGTCTATAGAAATATCTTCGGGTACAAGCACTTGGTGCTTTTGAGCCACGCATTTGATGTGGTAATAAGAAGAACACATGTCGCACACCACACGGTTTGACGATTTTGTCAATTTTGAGCAATGTTTGCACACTATAGTTTAAGTTTTTGGTTTTGTAGATCTTCTTCTTTTTTGCCTTTTAAAGACTTAAGACATTTTCTTTCTTGTTAAGTTTTGTTTCTTCCCTTGCTTTCTTTCACTGCTCTTTTTCACGTAGATCAGTTTCTTTTTTCTCAGTCTTCTCTTTATACATGGCTTTATATTTTTCTGATGTTATAGAAAAAGGCATTCTCTTAACATCTCGTTTGCTTTTTCTTTCTAGTGTTTTTGGTAATGTGAGGAACGAACCCAAATCTGAATGCATAACTGTAAAAGCTGGACTTGCTTGGGGAAGAAGTGAATGTGGTGTACTTTCTGCCTTTGTTGGGGTGTTTTGAGTTTCTGCCACAATAGCGCATGCAGATGGACTTTTTCTCTTGGTAATAGCAGGATTTCGTTTCAAAAATCCTCTTACCCATCCCTCTCCAGGATAATTATCTTTGAATGGGTTTGGTCTTGGGTTATCAGTCAAAAACTTTTATACGCTTAACTGGAGATCTTCTTTCTTGAGAGGGAACCCTGTTCTTGATAACTTTTAGATCCAGTTCTCTAGACATTTATATACAATACAAAATAAACGTTAAATTAAATTCTGTAAAAACTAAGTGTTTTTGAATCTAAGTAATGTGAAATTAAGGTATAAAATTAACGATTGTTTGTACTTTCAATATTATTAGTTATTGGACAGCTATCCAGTCACTAGTCTCGGAACAAAAACAATCACAATCGTTGGACAACTGATAACATAACCTACTAATGAGTTAAGTAGCAATAGTTTACTTAAATAAAGAATTACTTTATAGTACGAACCATTAGTCCGATGACACGTCTCTTAAACAGCATAAAACACTTTTTATTTTGATATTCTTCACTTCTGTCCCTAAACAAATAATTATTTTCGAGCACAAAATATAAACATTGACTGAACACTTTAAATCTTTTTCTTTTTTTTGCTAAGACTGCCTTCTGTTGAGAAAATTGAGCACTTTTATGACGTCCTAATACACGCAGAAATAATTGGAGTCGTTCAAAAATACAGAATAATATAATAAGGATGATTTAAAGCTGTTTGCCCGCACTGATTCACATTTGATAGACTTACTAAGAGTAACTGATTGTTTTAGTAAATCTATCAACATGGAGTTTGGTGTGGATAAATGTGCAGTCATGCATGTAAAGCAAGGAAGGATGGTGGAATCTGAGAGCATTGAACTTTCAGATTCCATTAACCTAAGATTGCTTCTCATTACTGATACCTACAAATACTTGGGTATGTCACAAGCCTTAGGTATAAATGAAGCGGACATGAAACAATCGTTGAAGGAGCGCTTCTTTGATCGCCTGAGAAAAGTACTTAACAGTCTATTATCAGGCGGCAACAAGGTGCGCGCTTTTAACGGTTGGGTCATGCCGCTTCTTTTATACTCCTTTGGCATACTTAAGTGGACTCAGACTGCCCTGGCCCGACCCTTTGGCAGACAGGCCCTGGACAGGAAGGTCCGTACACTGTTGACGGCATACCGAATGCATCATCCTCGTTCGTCTGTGATGAGGTTGTACATCCCGCGGAAATGTGGGGGTCGAGGTTTTCTTAATGCCAAAACCCTCCATAACCGTGAGGTGTGCAACCTTAGAGAATATTTCCTTCAAACGAACGTGGATATGCATCGTGATGTTGTCGCAGTGGATAACGGACTCACCCCGCTTAATCTGGCTAAAGAGAACTGGCGCATCCCTGTAGTACTGAGCATTGACGACCGCAAGAGTGTATGGCAGAGCAAGGAGCTTCACGGTAGGTTCTACAAGGCCCTATGTGGACCTGATGTAGACCTTCTCGCCTCCGTGAACTGGCTACGCCTCGGTGACCTCTTTGGGGAAACCGAAGGGTTTGTCTTTGCAATTATGGACGAAGTTATCAAGACGAATAACTACCGGAAATACATCCTGAGGGATGGTACGATTGACATATGTCGGGCGTGCCACCAACCCGGTGAATCCCTCAGGCATATAGTTTCCGATTGTTCTCGTCTTGCTAACGGCGATTACTTGCACAGACATAACCAAGTAGCCAGAATTATCCATCAGCAACTTGCTCTGAAGTACAAACTTGTAGAGGTCGAGGTGCCTTACTACAGGTATGTAGCGGAACCAGTTCTCGAAAAGGACCATATCACACTGTATTGGGATCGATCTATTATCACAGACAGGACTGTTGTTGCCAACAAGCCTGATATTGTAGTAATAGATCGATCAGAGCGCCGTGCAATGATTGTCGATATTACCATCCCTCATGATGGCAACCTCGTGAAAGCTGAGAAGGAAAAAGAACTAAAATACCTGGACTTAGCACACGAGGTCGTCGATATGTGGGATGTGGACTCGGCAATCATTGTACCGATAGTCGTTACGGTAAACGGTCTAATAGCCAAGAGCCTCGACCAACATCTTAGGAGGCTCGCGTTAGGTGCTTGGGTCAAGGGTCAGATGCAGAAGGCGGTCCTCCTCGATACGGCACGCATAGTGAGGAGATTCCTCTCTCTGGACCCCTAACCACCGACAGCTTGGACCTTGTCTCGATGTCGGTGGGCATCCATAATTTTTATATTTTTAAATGTGTTTTTTTATAATTATATATTTAAAAATGTAATTTTTATTGATAAATAGTGAATAAATGTGAATAATAATAATAAGGATTATTCACCAGCAACTTGCTCTGAAATACAAACTTGTAGATGTTGAAGTGCCGTACTACAGGTATGTAGCTGAATCAGTTCTCGAAAATGGTCATGTCACGTTGTACTGGGATCGAACTATCATCACAGACAGGACTGTTGTGGCCAACAAACCTGACAATGTGGTGATAGATCGATCAGAGTGAGAGAGCATTGATTATCGATGTCACCATTCCGCATGACGGCAATCTCGCGAAAGCTGAAAAAGATAAGCAAATTAAATATCTCGATTTGGCTCGCGAGGTTGTCGACATGTGGGATGTTGATTCGGCAATCATTGTGCCGATAGTCATATCTGTCAATGGTCTAATAGCCAAGAGCCTCGATCACCATCTAAAGAGGCTCGCGTTGGGTGCTTGGATCAAGGGTTTGATGCAGAAGGCAGTGCTTTTAGATACAGCACGCATTGTGAGGAGGTTCCTATCTCTGGAATCCTAACCACCGGCAGCTTGGACCCTGTTCCCGATGCCGGTGGGGTACCATATATTTTATATTTTTAAATGTATTTTTATAGATATATGTATATTTAAAAATGAAAAATATATTGAAAATATTTAAATAAAGAGAATAATAATAATGTTTATTTTTCTCTCCACAATATTTACAATGTTGAAAAAAGATACAAATTGCTTAATGTTAAAATAAAACACAAGGAACATTGTGGGAGACCCTAAGCTAGGCCGAAGCCTGTGTTATAGGACACCAGGTCTCCACCCCGAGACACTAAGTCTAGATTTTGTACATATGTATATTAATATAATTATAATATATTCAATGTTAATATTGTATGGACTGTGGAAGGATATAATATATAACATAGAATATAACACACAAGCCTTATAAAATTTGTCCAAAGTTTAAAGTGTCCAATCATTAGTTATGTCCAACGACTAGTATGTTACCTATAAAAAAGTCAAAGTAATAAGTATTTTTCAATTAACACAGTATATAACATTTATTTTGTCAATTTCAAATTAACTAATCACGTCGTATTAATCAATCGCTCCGACATGTACAACATATATTATACCTAAAACAGTTAAAGGTTAACAACATGCATGATCGCGTTAATTACCGTTGCTAATTATAGATGTACAAGATTTCGTGGAAACTGATGAATACTATAAAACATATATTAAAATACCATATGCTGAATTATTATAACCATGTAGTTGTATTGAGTAGTACAAGTATATTCCACTATTTTAATTTAGGCTAGGCTAAATTATGTAAAATATTTATGCTCGGGTAATAATAATATACCTATAACAGCCCTATTTATAAACCAACCCACTGCTGGGCTCGGAACTTTTCTCAGTACGAGAGGGTAAAGCCATCACGGTGGCTCATTGCTGGTTGACAAACTTCTCACATTTTTGAGAACATTATGTAGAACCCACAAACATGTAGGTTTTTTATGATGTTTTCCAGTTTGAAGGATCCAGGGTCGAAGGAGAAGGAAACATGAGTTTCTGGAGAAAGGTTTTAAGACGTGTTTCTCCAGAAAATACACTAAAGGCTTTCTTCAGAATGTCTCCGATGTGGTCAAAGAACGTTGACCAAGAAGAAGATTCCTTCACAGTAACATAGACAAAATTAGACAATATCAACAGTATTCGTACTTCGCATTAATATTGATAAATACAGTCATCCATCCTCCATCTCGATTCGTCTCGAGTGGTTAGAAACTATCAAATTACTCTCAAGTCATTATAACGCTACGCACCGGTAGACATCTCGACATAACGTAATATCAGACGCAGAACAATCTGGCCAGGCAATAACTAACGATAGCCTAATTGAACTCATGTAATCCGTAGATAATCCTTCCGGCATTGTCGATTAGTTTGTGCCTGGAAACTATTCTCTGAATAAATTGATCCATAATATGTAGACCATGTAATTTGACTTATGGAGATTAATTATTAGCGGGATAATTATGTATTGTGACGAAATAAAGTGTCAAGCTCACAAATCACGGCTCTATAAAGGTTAGGCAGTGGTAAAATGTATCTACTCACATTTCGCACGAAATGGTAGGTTACCATTTATAGAGATGAGCCTATTAAAGTCGTCTGAGCATTTTTTAGAAGCAATGTTGCTACTAGAAATGTACTACCAGGAGCATTATATGAAACTTATGAAAAAGAAGACCAATTCTGGGAATTAAGCTTAGGAACTTATCATCGACATTAAAATGAATAAAAATCTTATGGCACGGAACTAACGTGTCAATATTTCTATTGCATCGCAATATTGCTTAGTATTGCGATGACCTTTAGAACAAGTAGTCTTTTACGCTATGTGCCTACATAGCGTATTAAAACTATCATTAAGAAATAACATCTTTTACGTATTATTTTAATAAGGCAAGGTAAATGTAATCAAAACACAAATGCCATGTTATTTTATTAAAAAATATTAATATACACCGATTAAAATTAATTTACCTTAGTTAATGGAATACGTAATAACAATTATGATTATGATTGCGTATTTCATATTAACCAATCTGAAGAAATATATCGTAATTTACGATAGAACTAGAGTGGTGTACATTAAAACCATTGCATTACTGATGCAATCAAGCAGAGCGCATACCAAGCGATCTCATCGCGTGCAGTTATGATAACAGCTCCGACACTTGTACCGACATAGTGAATATTGGCAAGTATCTAATTGTGATAGGCTAGGGAAATATTTCGTGTGTCCATAAAATCTTTAGCTGATGATAGACGCTTGAACACCCGGGTAAAAGATCAATATATATGGGTATAAAGAACGCTATAATTTTGGTCTCGTCCGTTTTCACCAATTTTAAACATGTGAAAGTGTATAAAACATGTTATCTGATTGATTTCGCTGTATTCAGCGCATAACAATTTAAGTGGATAACGTGGTATTGCTGCATACATAGATAAAGAAGCTGTAAGTAATTATGTTTTAAAACAGTGGTCCCGAGTTTCTTGCAGGTAGTAGTAGGTAGGTAGTACATAGTGATAAGCAACTTTTCTTGGTGTGCCATACTTGTTGTTTAATTGTTGTTTATTTATTTATAGTTTTATATTTGCGCCTGATATTTTTATTTTAAATTCTATTGTAATCATTTTAGTTAACTTTATCTAAGTATTGTTGTGAATCTCTTCCTCCTTTAAATAACAATACTTTTATTTGTGCCACTATAGTCCGTTGCAAATACGATATCCCATTTGGCAGGTAATCGTTGAACAGCAGTATTGTAGAGACCGTTTCAATCGGCTCATCACAAAATCGATTACCAATTACCTTACCAAACAAATTGTAATCGTGGGTTTAGAATCGAAACAGAAATGGTAAAATCAGAAAACCAAAAAATGGTTCAAATCAAGTTTGACTTAACGAAAGAATAGACAGATATAACGTGTTTACTTGTAAAAAAAAATTGGCCTTATCCTTGATTAATTCCTAGTATAATAAACTTACTCGATACTTAGTACTTATACTAAAATAAATGTGGTATAACAGATTTTGATTGACAAGACGGCTACTCTTTAAAAATTATGGGGTATTATATATATATATAACGGACTGCCACGACTGAGGTCGCGAGTTCGATTCCCGCACAAGTCAAACATTTGTATGCATGAAAATGGATATTTGTCTCTGTCTGGGTATTTCTTATTATATATATTATATATGTGTGTATTTACAAAAAAAAAGTATATTATGTTTATCCATTGTCTAGAACCCATATTACAAACTCTGCTTAGATAATATTGTCTTCTATTTACGCGAATGTTAGTCATTGAAATTAAACCACTATATATGGATTTCATCGCGTTGATTATTATATACTGTATAACATAATTTTGAAACTATTACACTACTACTACTATTGAATTTTACTCATTTATAAGCTAATAAAATTATTTAAATTAAATGTATTTATATTTAGGTTTACACTTTCCCCGAGGTTTTGGTTGCTTTTCAGCAGCCATGGTCACGGGGAGACTAAGATGGTAGTTGTCTCAATGTTCCAGTGTAGTTATTTCAAAGTACCCGAACATAATTTAGTCATTGGTGTTTCTATTTACGCAGAATGAGCTCAAAGTATCATGAAGTCTAGCTGTGGTATGTTTCTTCTTGGGTTAGACTATTTGAAGTACTGGATCCCAAGCTGGTGGTACATTCAAACCATCTACTCTATTGAAATTGGGAGTTTATTTTATTTTAATAGCCTCGCGAAGCATTCTTGGTAGGAATCGGTGTTCTTTAGCGAGAATCTGTAGTTTGTTAAATCTCAGGTAGTGGTTGGTCCCCTGTTGTACATGTTCACACACAGCAGACTTCAACGAGCGTTTGTGTTTTACATCAGCTATGTGTTCTTTTATGCGGGTGCCTATGCTTCTCTTGGTTTGACCAATGTATGAGAGTCCGCAGTCACAATCTATTTTATAGACCCTGCATCTTGTAAAGGTAATTGGCACTTGACGGATGGTAAAAATTGACTTATCTTCGTTGGCGGCTTGAAGTATGTGTTGATTGAAACTCGCTTCAAGATGTAGCCAATCTTTAACACCCCTTACATAAGGCAGTATAGCAGGCTGGCGCTCGACTGTGACTGGCTTTTCTCGGGATCTGTGACAGCGGCGCGGCTGTTGGAGCTTGTTGTCTTGCAGTACTTGCTTGACATGTTGAAGCTCAGCGTCCAGGTGTTTCTTGTCACAGATCCCGTGGGCTCTCTGAAACAAGGTCATTCCCACGGTAGCTAACTGTTTAGGATGGTGATGAGATTCACCGTTTAAGTACATATTTGTATGGGTCTTTTTCCTATACACAGTGTGTTTAGTTTGGGCTAGACCGTGTTGTGTGTATGTGATAAAATATTATATATTATTATATTTAAAGCATACGTCCAATTTTGCATCTTCAATCCATTTTTTGACAAAGAATATATATTAATTGTTTGCAGAATGGGGTTTAAGGTAAATAAAAAAATATAAATTTACAAAAGTATTTCTCGGACAATTGTTTTTACCTCGAATTAGTTCGATTTTATCCGATTCATACTGTCGCGTCACTATGACTGAAAGTAAGAAAATTACCCTAGTGCATAACCGTGGTATTGTAGTGAATAGGAACATTGAAAACTTAATTTACTTTTTTACAACAGTACATGTTACAACAATTATAGTTTATTCTTTGACACTAATAAGTTTATTGGTAATTTTTTATTAACTAAAGATACTTACTGAATTATTAGCATTTAATATATGTAGCGACTCAGGTACCAGTGGGGTAGTGAAGGTTTTAGGACATAGTAGTATTACTACTACAAATGTTTATATTGACACTTCTAGTAGTTTAAACTGTTAGATGAGACAAAGGATAGGCAGACACATAATATTAGACTAATTCATCAGAATATTCAGGGTCTATCCGGCAAGAAGTTAGAATTAGATTTATATTTTAAACAACATAACATTCAAATATTTTGCATAACGGAACATTGGTTAAAACCTAGTCAATTAATATTTAATAAGAAATATTATTCAATTGTAAGTGCATTTGTAAGAAAGAATTCTATACATAGTGGTTCTCTAGTATATGTATGTAACAATCTAGAATGTAAAGAAGCTAAAGATATAGTAAATCTTTCTATCGAGCGCACTGTTGAATTATCCTGTGTGCAATTAGAGCAACATGTCATAGTTTGTGTGTACCGACCACCGCAGAGTGACTTTAGTGTATTCGAAACCGTAATAGAGGATATTTTAAAACGCTTGAGTCTTAGTAATAGGCATATAGTAGGGTGTGGTGATCTTAATGTTAATTTACTTGAGCAGTCAGCTCACTTTTTGAGACTAATTAGTTTATTTGGATCATTTAATTAAAATAATTTTTTTTTGTACCCACTTGGATCACTTTACATTCTGCTACCTGCTTAGATAATGTATTTTACGACTGCCAATTTCTTAATAGGGCCATATTGAGTGAACTGACATCTGACCACTATGGGCAAAAGGTAGTATTTCCTGTGAGTACAATTCATAAAGAGAATAAAGTCACGTGTAGACCGATGACATCTAATCGCTTAAAGGAATTTAATGCCAAAGTTGTCAATATGGACCTTTCTCTGAATAATCCAGGCGAACTATATGAGTCTTTACTTTACATAATTACTTTAGAATATAATAATATTTTTAAATGTAAGGCCTTCAGTCAGAATAATAAGATTAAGTTTTGTGATTGGGAAAAATCTGGGATATATAGAAGTAGAGCAAAACTATACGAAATAATTATATGGTATGAAATAATACAATTTCATTCAATTTTTTTTCAATATATTAAAAGTTATTCAAAATTATTTAAAAAAACTTGTGCCACTGCCAAGTCCCTTTACCTTAAAACTAAAATTCTAAATTCTAATAAAAAAAATTATAACTACATGGAACATTATTAACAATGAAACAGGTCGCAGCAAGGTGCGTGATAAAAAATTTAAACTGAATGTAAATAATAGCGTAATTTAAAATAATTTGGCAGAAGCCGATACATTCAATAACTACTTCGCAAAAATATCTTTAAATACAACTAGTACCCTTAGGTCTTGCCCAGCTCGAGCAGAATACTTGGTTAGGAGCAGCGTGGAAGAGTGCAAGATACAATTTAGTTTTGAATGTGTACATCCGTATGATATAATAAAAGTATTTAAGTCACTCAATTAAAAAAAATCAACCGACTTCTGGGGTATTTCTGTAAAATTAGTTGCAAGTATTGTTGTTAATATAGCACCACACTTAGCCACATTATTCAATGGATGCATTGATGTAGGCATTTTTCCAAATTTAATGAATTCTAGTAAAATAATACCTTTATTTAAAAATGGATGCAATAGTGACCCTAGTAATTTTAGGCCAATTTCAATATTACCTGCTATTAGTAAAATATTTGAGAAGATTATATTACAGCAATTAGAGAGCCACTTTAGTGTAAACAATTTATTTCATGCAGATCAATATGGTTTTAGGAAGGACCGTTCTACGATAGATGCGCGGATGTTGCGCTATTAAGACATATATTCAGTGCCTAGCGAAATTCGCAAGATGTCATTGGCGTATTCTGTGATCTCTCTAAAGCCTTTGACTGCGTTGACCATCATACGCTGTTGCGAAAACTCGGGCATTATGGAATCAGAGATACTGCACTTGACTTAGTTTGTTCCTACCTAAGCGATAGACTACAATACGTTGATATCAACGGAAGTAGATCTTCTGGATTATCAGTCACAATGCCACAGGGCTCAATCTTTGGACCCTTTCTGTTTTTAGTGTACGTAAATGATTTGCCGTTCTTCGTGCAGGATTTGTGTGACATTGTTTTATTTGCAGATGACACATCTCTTATTTTTAAAGTAGACAGAAGAGCAACACATTTAAATACTGTTAATGATTCGCTCACGCACATCCTGGACTGGTTTACGTCGAATAATTTACTACTAAACTTTAAAAAACAAAATGTATCCACATAAATATAAATTTAAATAATGAAATGTTTACTTTCGTACAATCGACAATTTTTCTAGGTTTGACTTTAGATCACTAAATTCAGTGGGGCGCTCATATTATATTGTGTCTTGCAGGGAAACTTAGCTCAGCCGTATACGCAATTCGGAAAGTAAGACAGGTTACTGATGTAGATACCCCGAGACTAGTATACTTCAGTTACTTTCACAGTGTCATGTCCTACGGTATATTATTGTTAGGCTAGGCAGCTGATATCGACAATTTTCATTCTTCAAAAGAGTGCAGTACGTAGCATTTATAATTTAGGACCACGAGTTTCCCTGACAGATGGATTTAAAGGAAGAAGCATACTTACTGTTGCGTTGCAATATATATTTGGTAACATTATGTTTATTAAACATAATATTCACTTATATAATAACAATCCCCAGACTTTGTCGGCTACAGAATAAATTTGACAATGAAATAGATATCTTTGGCACTACTCTCAATAAATACAGGCACCAAGTTTACCACAGGACCGTGTAATTGTTATTTACTACGTAGCGTAACTTAAACTTAAATTTAATTTTATATTATAAGTATATACACTTATCTAATACGATGTGAACGCTGTGTTTATCCTTGATAAATTGTATACCTATGTTATAATTTAACATGTAAGAATATATGTATGTATGGTGTACAGTTGTAGATGAACCAATAAAGTAAAATAAAATAAAATAAAATAAAACAATAGTGATATCCTCGTAAACACTTGAAATAAGCATACGTTAGTAGGCCCATATCATCGTTTACATAATGTTCACAATACATTTGCGGGACTCGGTATACGTTTTTTTAATAAATTACCTATCAATATAATAAATTTACCATTGCTTAAATGTAAAAGCGCCGTTAAAATACAACTTATTCGGAAGGGTTATTATTCAGTCAACGACTACTTAAATGACAAAAACTCATGGAACTAGTTGCTTGTTGCATACAGGCTTCAAAGATCTGTATTACTTTTAAGTCAATTTAGTAATGTAGGGGTACATCGTGATTATTTGTGATGTTAACAAGTAACTTGTTTCTAAATTTGAATATTATAGAAGAATATAAATCTACAACCGCATTTAGTCACGGACTGCCTTTGCATTGTCACAAAGTATAAGTGTATGCGTCATCATGCCATCCTACTGTCTATTTTAGATTTATATTAAAACATATACCTTAGCCCAAATTATTTCATCTCTATAATATTATTAAGTTATTATTGTTATTATCTTTAGTTTTTTTTATAGTCAGTAGTATATGGCATAATGGCTGCAGCACCTTGTTAATCTGAGTTGTAAAATACTGAAATTATATTTAAAAGAATGACCGTGTGTTTCTTGCAGGTTTCTTCTCATAGGCTCAACCCTTTGTCTGAACCTAGCAAATAACCTAAATGTAGCTTCAGTAACTTAGTAAACTCACTAACCTATATATTTTGACGTTCATATATGTTACTTTGTGACCTAAATGAATAAATGATTTTTGACTTTGACTTAGTAAAATGTTATTTTATTTTAATGTTTAAATTATTTAAGACTAATATCACTAGAAATTATTACTTGATTATGTTTGTGAAACAATTTTATCAGGTTTTGTATGGTGTAACCTTTAGAGGTTTTCTTTAGAAGAAATGAAGGTTTTAGAGGAACAGGCCACGCCGTAGGGGCGTGGTGTCCCTAGGTGAATTTAATTAAAAGATACAAATAAGAGAAGGTATGGCAATTACACTTTTAATGCGTTTAGTTAACATGTACAACTTTAACAATATAAAATAGACAGGGCGTGGGTCACTTAAAGGCTTGCTGCGTGTCCTTGTAGTCAGGAACACTTAACTCAAGATGTGGAGCCGGGCCGCAAGGAGGGCACGTCCAGGACGCGATCGGGCTTATATATGGCTACCGCCGGGCAGGAGGGGAAGGGGGGGCGACAGCCACCACTCCGACTCGCGCGCAGCCGTCAAGGTCGCGCGGTCCGCGTCACACACCCCCCTCGTTAGGGGAGAATTTTTCCTCGGGAAAATTCGGTCTCCCGAGGACTCCCCTCACCTCCGGCAGCAGCTTCCGATCGGCATCCTGAAACAGGTAGTAGAAGTGGTGTCAGTCCTTTAAATGATCAATAGTATTTAATAGACGAGAATCTATAATAGATAACACCGTAGCTGCGAACAGATCATAATAAAAGCAGCAGATAACAATAAAAAAACACGTTAAAGGCAAGGTGATTCATTCATTAGGAATGCGGACTCGACAGCTGGCCGTTAGATAATAACACGTTTAGAATGTCAACAAAGTAATTAGCTAATGAGTTTGTTATGAAGATCAATAAACGACAACTACGGTGAAATTGTACAATACAAAAATATAGCGATTAGTACGCTAGCAAGCAGATAAGAAGAACCACTATGAATGCAAAAAAATATGTTGGGAACAAAAAGACTGAACCTGTAGACCGACTTGACCGTGGCAATTTAACCACTGAACCACTGGGTGAAAAAATGAAATGATTAGATTTCGATTAGTATTTTCGAAAGCAATAATTGATATGAAGATAGAATGCGTAATTAAGACACAAATTATTGTCTAAAAAATTTTATAATACATAAAAAAAATTATAGACAGATACACGCATTGAAGTACGCAGTTTAGAAGTATATATTTTCTAGTGTTACGCTAGGAAGTATTACTTTTGTAGTTAAGTAATTAGGTTAAATATAAACAAATCACAAAAGAAAAAAAATCAAGACAATGTCGTGATCTAGCTAGCCCTACGACGAAGTCTTGGGTTTGGTACAACAAAAGTCCACTAGCTAGAATCACCAAACTATTCCTTATAGTTAATTAGTTTCAAGTCTTTAACATGCCACTCACCGAGAGGTTTACCAGACATATCAGACAGTATATATACTAACGGAGACTTCTTGGAAACAATTTTACATTTAATAAATTTAGGTGCCAACTTTTTACTAAAGTATTTATCTTTATCACTAAGGTAAAACGTTCTTCTCCACACAATATCACCAACATTAAACTCGACCGGTTTACGACGTAGATTGTAAGACTTACAATTGCGTTGGTGAGCGACCAGTAATGCTGCTTGTACCTTCTCGAAAATAGAAGTTAAATAGCCAAGGTTCTCAGCGTAATTGTCATGAGGAATATGAACTAAATTGGGATCAGAGTTACTGACCCCAAATAGCGAACCACAAGTGACAAGCTCGCGTCCATACACAAGAAAATTAGGAGTAAAACCGGTTGTCTCGTTAACCGCGCAGTTTATTGCAAACTGAATTTTTGTAGTTAAAGTGTCCCAGATTCGATGATCGGAAGTTATAAAGGTAGAAATAGCTGTCATAATAGTTTTGTTATAACGTTCAACAGAGTTCACGTGAGGAGAATATAACGGTGTATAATGTAGATTTGGAATTTTGTATTTAGTTAAGAGATTTTTGAAAGTTGCACTAATGAATTGTTTACCGTTGTCTAAGATAATAGTGGATGGAATACCATGCACTAAAAACACATTTTCTTCAAGTATTCTTGTTATTATGTCTGCGGTAGCCCGCTTGATAGGAAAAAGCAAACAATATTTAGAGAAACAACAACTGACCACAAATATAAAAGAATTTTGTCTCCTACTAGGTGGTAATGGACCTATTAAGTCAATACTAATCACCTGAAAGGGTTTCTGACAAGACTTAGGTTGGCCCATGTGACCCAAGGTGGCATGATTTTGATGTTTATGAGCGATGCAGGAATCGCACAGATTCACGAACTTGACCACGTCAGAATACATGCCAGGCCAATAGTAATTAAGTGCTAAGCGCTTATAAGTCTTAAAGACGCCAAAATGACCAGCTGTGGGTGAAGCATGATTATTAGATATAATGGTAGACCTCTGTTCCAACGGAACAACTTCTTTCCATTGAAAATCCCTAGTTAGGGGATTAAGAGTTTTTTTAAAGCGATATTATTTATTGTTTATTACTTGATAATCGACAAATAATGTCGGTGAATCAACACAACCATTAAAAATGTTTAGATACCAGGAGTCATCAGTATCTGGACATCCTAAAGAACCATTAGTAAGTTCATTAGTAACATTAGTTATGGAGGATATAGGTATAGAACGTGAAAGTAAATCAGGTACAACGTTCTCAGAACCCCGACGATGTTTGACCTCGAAATTGTAGCATGATAAGCGAACACTCCATCTCGCCAAACGACCTGTAGGGTTATTTAGCTTTAAAAACCACTTGAGAGCGGCATGGTCGGTGTAAACTGTAAATTTTTTACCGTTCTCCACATAACAACGCCAATGCTCTATAGCAGATAACACGGCTAAAGCTTCGCGCTCAGTAGCACTATAATTTTTTTCCTGGCTAGTGAGCGACTTACTATAATAGGCTATAACTCTCTCTTGTCCGTTCAGGACTTGACAAAGAACAGCACCGATACCGAAGTTACTGGCATCAGTATGTATTTCAAAGGGCTCAGTGTAATCTGGGCAAGAAAGAACAGAAGAAGACACCAGACAATCCTTTAACTTACTAAAGGCCAAATCAGCCTCATGAGACCAAAAAAAAGGAGGAGAAGTTTTACCTTGGCTAGTTAATTTGTTTAAGGGTGCGGCGATTGAGCTAAAGTTCGGAATAAAACGTCTGTACCAAGAAGCAGCGCCTAAGAAACGACGAACATCTTTCCTATTAGAAGGAGTAGGGTAATTTTTCATTGAGTTTACTTTATCGGGATCCGGATGTAACCCCTTAGAATCAACAACATAGCCCAGATATTTCAATTTATCTCTAAAGAATTTACACTTTTCGAGATTAATAGTTAAGTTAGCACTTTTTAATCTTTCGAGAATGCGTAGAAGAAGAGAAATATGATTTTCAAAGGATGACGATATACAAATAATATCGTCGACAAAACAAAATACTTTGTTTTCAAACTCGGGACCGGAAAACAAAGTATCTACCAATCGCTGTTGAGTAGCAGGTGCATTAGTAAGACCAAATGGCATTCTTTTAAACTGATATGTACCTCGTGTAGGAATATAAAAAGCTGTTTTACAACGATCTTCCTTTCTGATCAAGGTCTGCCAAAAAGATTTAGATAAATCCAAACTAGTTAGGTATTTAGCGTCTCTTAAATTATCTAGAATTTCCGCAATATAGGGTAAATTATAAGCATCTTTTTTTGTAATAGAATTTAATTTACGGCTGTCTAAACAAAAACGTAATTCACCATTCTTTTTAGGGGTCAGAATAACGGGATTCGACCAAGGGCTTTCAGAACGTTCTACCACGTCTTCCGCGAGCATTTCATCGAGATGATTAATTAAAATACGTTGTTTATTAGGAGACATACGATAAAACCTCTGCCGAATAGGAGAACAATCGCCTGTATCTATGGAATGTGTAATAATGTTTGTGCAACCGAGACCCCGCGACTGATAAGAAATATCGGTGAATTTTGAGATAATTTTGTCAGCGGTAGCTCTCTGGTTGTCTGTTAGAAGACCATAAGAGACGAGGTGAGAACTGACATTCGTCTGTAGTTCAGCGACGTGCGCATCAGACTTATTAAGAAATAAAATCGATTCTAAATGATTAGGAAACAGACCAAAGCTTCTCCAAAAATCCATACCAAGTATTAAAGAATTTTTTATATCTGGTACAATATGTACCACCAAGTTTACTAAATTATTTTGGAATTCTATTGGTACAGAAACCGAACCTAATGTATATAATTCCTCTCCGCTCGCGGTAATCAATTTAATTTTTTTAGAATTGTCTACAATATGGCTATTGCTTAAAAAATGTTTATGAGAATTGTTTCCAAGAATTGTCACACCGGAACCAGAGTCCAAAAGACCAACGGCGCTTTTGCCATTTACATTAAGAGAAATATAAGGAGTGAATTCAATATTAGAGTCACGGATTGAGGATAAGTGGTAACAACTAAAGAATTTAGAAATATAAGTTAACCAATTAGACCACTCTTTTTTATTGAATTTACAGTGACTATTATCTCCCCAATCCTTACTAATTAGTTTTTTGGAGTAGTATTAATAGGTTTAGGTTTACAATTAGGACAATCAGCGACGCGAAAACCCTTTAATCCGCACTTAAAACATATCAAATATCTCTGCTGACGACAAGTATTTAATGAATGTGTATTATTTCTACAACGCGGACAGAACCGGTTTTTATTAACGACAGCTGCGCCGATTGTTTCAACGTGAGACTTGGTAACGGCCGATGTACTAGGTTGATTATTAAAGTATTTACTTTTATAATTAGGAGACTTATTATAAAAGTTCATATTATTGAAACTGCCCTTATAAGGACTAGAAGAATTAGAAGTAGGGTAATTATAAGCAAAATCAGGTGCCAGGGTGCTAGGGGACACTTTAGGTGGCTCCCTAAAGTCCTTAGAACGGCTATCAAACCTTTCAAAGTTTCTACACACGTTAATCAGAGAAGGAATATCTATTACATTGGTAGTTAAAAGGCAATTAGTGTAGCACGGCCTAATGTTATTTAATAAAATTTCTAATTTATCAGATTCACTAATTGGCACATCAAGACGAGAAAATAAACCTTGCATTTTTGCTATATATAAGGTTATGTTCTCAGATTCGCCCTGAGAACGTTGTCTTATTTCAGACATCAGTTTGTAATCAAAATTATGAGGACTAAAGTCTCTTTTCAACAACTGACATAATTGACCCCAAGAAGTAACGCTATCCCGAATACTACGAAACCAAGTCAACGCGTCATCGGAAAAGATCTCAAATGCAAAAGAGAATAACTTATCCTCAGGTATGTTCCTAGCTGACATAAATTCATTAACCTTCTGAATAAAAGCACGCACACAAGACTTGCCATTATATTTAAATTTAGAAAGTTCTGAGAAAAGTTTTCGCTCATAGAATAATACATTTAGAGGCTCGATCTGTTCGCAAGCTCTAGTGCTATAATTTTGAGAAGTTGATTCCTCCGGCTGAGAAACTAACGATCTAAATGAAGCATATAAGCCGTGGAACTCATCCCAAATAGATTTTAAATTATTTTGAATCGACGGTTCGTCGAGACAAACGCGGTTTAGTCTATGAAAAATATGATGTAATAGTGACTCAGTTCTAGCTGATAAATTACTGTCTAATCTATTACGCAACACTCTGACATTATTTGATGCTCTGAATAATGAGGTCTTTAGAGCCGCGATATCGTCTTCCGGAGACAAATGAGACTCCAAAATGCTCTCAGAAGGAGAACCTGGTGCGAGCTTGGCGATTGATTTTCGAAGTTCATCGACCGTGTTAGCTTCACCACCACGCAAAGTAACTTCGTAAAGTAATTCCGATTTATTCAATAACGGAAACTTAATCTCGTACGCCATCTTGTTTAGAATGTTCTCGACGGTCACGAGGTACCGAACGGCCGAGAAATATTACTAATCACGCAATATACAAATATAAGCAGCGAAATAAAAGCACTTTTTATAAAATACAGTAAAATATAAGCGTATGATTCTGGCCAAAGGAGCAAGGAAAAGAAGCGCGATAGCTAATTAGCGTATAATATGAAGCACGTGTAATGGAATTAAGTCGAATAACGCGGCGTGGATAATGATAATGTATGTAATTTCACTACGCGATCACGCACGTGGTTGATTAGGCACTTAAAAAAATAAAACTTACATACCCTTTGAGCAGAATACACACGCACAGTACACAGTATATAGCAAAAATATAAGAAATACCACGTAGCAAGCCTTTTAACTTAATTGCCGGGCGCCATTGTAACCTTTAGAGGTTTTCTTTAGAAGAAATGAAGGTTTTAGAGGAACAGGCCACGCCGTAGGGGCGTGGTGTCCCTAGGTGAATTTAATTAAAAGATACAAATAAGAGAAGGTATGGCAATTACACTTTTAATGCGTTTAGTTAACATGTACAACTTTAACAATATAAAATAGACAGGGCGTGGGTCACTTAAAGGCTTGCTGCGTGTCCTTGTAGTCAGGAACACTTAACTCAAGATGTGGAGCCGGGCCGCAAGGAGGGCACGTCCAGGACGCGATCGGGCTTATATATGGCTACCGCCGGGCAGGAGGGGAAGGGGGGGCGACAGCCACCACTCCGACTCGCGCGCAGCCGTCAAGGTCGCGCGGTCCGCGTCACAATGGATTCTAATTATTTTGACATAGTCTTTAGTACCATATAATGATTGTTTATCTTAGCAATTTATACGAAATATGCAGACTTACGTGCTTTGAAGTGTCAAAAAGGACTTCGTATTTGAAACTACTTTGACTATAGTTCCTAATGATTAATATCTTTGTTTTGTAAATTGTGCAATATGTGGTTGGTTTCCCTGTGTCGTGAAAAACAGGCTCAGTACAAACGAGTGTTTAGAATCAACCACAAATAGCAATAATACATGAATATTAAAAAGGTTTGTGCGGGTGTGTGCGTGTGCGTGTGTGTGTGTGTGTGTGTGTGTGTGTGTGTGTGTGCGCGTGTGTGTGTATGTGTGAGTGTGTATGCGTGCGTGTGTGCGTGCGTGTGGGCGTGCGTGTGTGTGTGGGCGTGTGTGTGTATGTGTGTCATGTTGATTGGTATATTCTTACACGCAATAATTATTTAAAGCATTAAAGAATTAAAGCTCACAACACTATATACTTAACAGGCTCTCAGTTTCCTCATAAGCAAACCCTACCAGCCAATCAAATATTTTTTAAATTGTCGCATAGTCATATTGATAATGTGCTTATTCTTTTTTAACAACTTGTTATACAAGAGTGGAGAAATTTGTTTGAAATGCCTTCCAGCGAAAGTGGTTCTAACGCAGGGAAATGGACATTTATATACCCTTTTTGTTAATTGCGGTAATAATGGAACGTGGAGCTTATAATATCTCTTAAGACATTGAAACATAAATAGTTTTCCAACTGTGAGCACAATAGTCTCACTACGTTGAGTATCGATATGGAAGATGGAGTAGAACCTTAAGCACGGCTCTCTGTGCTCTTTCAATCTCCAGAATGTGGATCTTAGCTGCGTCACCCCACCACTGACACAATATGTTAAAACACATTGACATAGACCTTTATACGTATTGAATAGCAGTTGTTTGTCTGCGGCAAGTCTCAACGTCTTAAAAATGTGAATAAGTTTTCGCACTCTACTCGTAACTGAGTGTTTATGGTGCTTCCAGTTAAGTTTATCGTCAATCAAGACCCCCAAGTATTTGATAACTGGAGCTCTTGATATAACAGCACATCTACAGTCAGTTTCGTCTACTCTACAGTTTCAGTTAGAGGGATACGTGTGTAAAGTCAATCTGAAGATCAATTGTAATGTACAACAGTTTATGTTCCCAAAATTTAGAATTAATATCTAATATAATTACATATCTGCAAGAAACTCAGAGCCACTCTTTACAAAGGATTGAGCCTCTGACAAGATTCTCAGGGGCTTAATCTCTTGTCTAAACTTGTTATATTTAGTTATAGTTATCTCATTAACGAATAATCTTTGACATCCGTAAGTGCTATTTTGTGACTTCAATGAGTATATTATTATAGTCTTTATTTTCACAGTCCAGTCTCTGAAAAATAACCAACCCACCGGTAGACGATGCTTACCTGTGCATAACGCCATAAATGATGCTTATACTTGGATGTGTACCTTGGTCCGTGAACTATGAATAATTTCAAAGGGCCCAGCTGCAAACGAGCCCAGTTTCAAGCTTACACCAATATTCAACTATAGGAAGCAATAATATTTTCCATCAACCATGTCCTTCATTTATTATTTAACAAGAAACGTGCAGACCAAACATTTCTTTCAAAAGTTCACTTTGACATATCACATTCCGAATTCTTACCAACACTCAGGCTACATGATCAAATCTTTTCGTTCTTTGAGTTACGATGAAACGCCTGTCCATCATAATCTGTAAGCATTTGTACAGACGGCCCCAAAGATGCTTTTGTACATCACTTGAATACAGATGACTTATTTTTATTTAGCTATTTTTTGATGTAAAGATGTGTTTACTTTGTACTGTGTTCGGATATTTCTGACAAAAATATATTATGTATTTTCTTTGAAGACTATTGTGAAGGTCGCTTTATTAAGTTTTGGTGGGATTTATTTCAGACTACGAGTGTCTTACTTTGTTGCCTAAGATGGTTGATTGTTTTGTGTAGTACTCGAAGCTTTGGATAAACATCTATTTTCCTTCGGATTGTTATCTATATTAAATTATATAAATTATCTCACGTTGATAAATATAAATACCGTACTATAAGTTATACAATATTAACAAGTTAATACGTCATCATTTTTCAAAATTATAACGGATGGTCAATGTTATAGATTCCGTAGTATATTTTATAGAAAATCCGCTTGTACTATTAAACTGTACTATAAACATCAAAATACTGCAATACTGGAAATGCAGGTCAAGGAGTTTGGAATAGCAATTTGTAGTTTATAATATGCAAATAGATATGATATTATGCTTTTGTATTGTTGAATTATGCGGTCGTTATCATCTCAACTATTATGCCGTCCACAATTGAACGTAGGCCAGCCTCAATTTACTACATTTACGAAGCAATCGGCGTTGTGTCTCCTGCATGCAACAGTCTCTCGACACACATAGACCATACAATTAGATGCAATCATGTGTCCATATTTCACTATACATACAATTCTATCTCATACTAATTACGTTGCATGCAAAGTGCGGCCTAAATTTCAACGACTTGGATATTATCTAAGGTTCATGCTTAGGCTTAAAACATGCACATTTATTCTGTTGTACTTAAAAGCTTGTTCCTAAACTTTCAAAGATGGAACTCTTTTCAAACAGTCACTCCGTAGTTTATAAGGATAACGAAGCATTGCCGTGGCAATTTTGGTAGACCTCGCGGATCGATTAATCTGTTCGGTTGCCAGTGCGTCTGGATTCTTTTAACCAAGTTACATAGCTTATGGGAAGCTTTATTTTTCTGGCTTTAGAACTTATAGTTGAAAGTAAGTCACTGGAGCATTATCGGCCGGTCTTATTCATTAAATTCAATGACTGGAAAATATTCTATAGGTGTATATTTAATAAAAAACAACCGTATTTTGTTGGTATTTTCAATGTAATCTTTGACATTAAATTTATAATTCACGTCGAAGACTAATTTCTTGTCAAGTAAACGACATAACAAATCACAATAATATGAACAAACCTTTACAATCTCATCAGAATTCAGTTCTGTATTGCTTTTCATTAGTTCAAATGGAACGCTATTTGTAATAATCAACATTTTATTCAGGTAAAATAATCAGGTTCTACTAAAATGTTTATTGAATTGGATAAAAGAATTCCACCCTAATATGGTCATATGAATGTTATTGAGCTTTAAATATTGAGTATTGTTTTACTAATTCGATTAGGATTCAATAGAACAAGTAATGTTATATTTCACTGTCGAATTTATCGACCAATATCATGTTAGAGTCTTTTATCTGCTAGAAGGACACAGATTAGTATTAAAGGCGCGGTCAAACAGCCGGCGTGAGCGGGGCGTGCGCTTGTCCCGCCTGTGTTGTAATGTACCGAATTGTATGAGAGCGTTCACACAGCCGGCGGCAGCGGGGCGGGCACGCGCTGCCACCGGCGGGTGTCAAGCTTCGCTTTGCTGACGCATGCGTGATACGAACGACATTATATATCAAACCGCGGTCACAGGCATAGAAATGTGTACGCGTCTTGATGGCCGTTACGACAACCAGCGACGACTTTCTACTAGACTATCGGTACATAGATATTTCTAGAGCAATTGAAATAAAGATGAGATTTATTTTCCATATAATAGGCACGAGCAATGTGTTATCACTATTGCACAAGGCTATTAAGTTTCCATGACCAGTTACCATAAGGCGCGCCATATACTTGCTAGCCATCATAGTAGCTAGCCAAATAATAGTGAGTTTGAAGAGAAGTTGAGTTTTGTGTAGAGTAAAGAGATTGCCGTGTTCTAATAGAATTGAGTGAAGTATTAATAAACTCTATTTTAGTATTAATTTCATTCTTTAATTCAATATTATTATTCGGTGATTATAAATACTTTGTTATTATAAGTTTAGCTTCTTATATTATTTATGTTTTACGAGATCTATTATATGCCATAAAATTTATTTTCAATGTTAATTGGATATGCCTACTAATATTTTAAAGCCATAACAACGACTCTGTAGTATACTAACCATAGAATACATATTTACATAAATAAGCATATATTTCTTTACAGAAATTGACATTCAGAATACGTCACATTGATGTCAAAAAAAATGAATATAAAAATATGTCAAATATAATATAATATATACCTATATATATAAATATGTCGCTCTATAGATGGAGCGTTTCGGTTACGCGTCTGGAATTCAAAGGTGCAAACAGTTGACATACAATATCACAGTGTCAGAAAAATACATAAAGAACTATTTTCTTATTTATTGCTAAACAGTCTTGATGCTTTATGTGGAGGCGAACACAGTTCAATGCATATTGTTTGTTTAAAGCCTATGTCGAGTTGGAGTACTATTTTGTAATTATTTTATTATTCTACTATAATATAATATAAAATTCTACACATACACACAACACCATCTAGCCCAAACTAAGCAGAGCTTGTACTATGGGTACTAGACAATGGATAAACATATTTACATATATACATATATACTATATTTTTTTGTAAATACATACATACTTATTATACATAGAAACAACCAGACCAAGTCAAACATCCATGTTCATACACACAAATGTTTGACTTGTGCGGGAATCGAACCCGCGACCTCAGGCAGTCGGTTACACTAACCACTACATCATCGAGGCTATACTATATTGTATTAGGTTCTTACAAAGATGTGTCAAGCCTTTTGCGTTAATAATAATATTAATATAATATTCTACCACATACACACAACACCATCTAGCCCAAATTAAGCTGTTATATTTAGAATTAACTTATTTTTTTATTGTAAATATTATTATTAAAATGTCTTAGCTCAGACAAATTGCCAGCCTTTCTCTTGAACCAATAGCGTCTCCAATGTGTGTCAAGTTTATTTATTTTCGCTTCTATTAAGCCATGTATATGCTCAAAACAATGTTGAAATATCCTAAAATAGGCATAAAATGTGTCCTCATGTGTTTATAACTCTTGACACAGCGTATGATATTTTCCTTACATATGACGTGATTTATTCAATCCTGAATCCATATCCATTTGCGCTTTTTAAAATTAGCTATTGCAAACATAAGCAGAGCCGCGTCCACGTCTGAATCGCTCGACGTCAATAATTAAAATAGGTACTAGGCTTTCTATCGCTGTCCTTTCTCACGCTCACTTAGGCTCTCGCGCTGTGATAATTATGTGTTTGTGGACTAAAAGTCTTGCCTGGATTTTGACTAGGTCAGCGCGACGTGTATACACTTCGATGACTGTGACAGCAGCTTTATATTATAGTATTCTAGGTCGTACTGCGCATGCGTTAAACCACGCCGAGCATGGCGTGAGCGGGGCGGGAGTGACGTCACCAAAACGCGGCGGGCCGGCGGCGTGCCTGCCGCCGGCCCGAGGCATTTTGGTGACGTCACGCGTGTGCGTTCAATAAATATAAAGCTACCAACCCACAGCGACCGCGATTACTGAAATAATATCTTTAATGATAATATGTTGTAATGAAGGCCGAAATAGAAATATAGATAAAATAGAGTTTATTGATCAAATTGTAACTTAAATATATATGTTTGTTAAATTATGCTCATCATCTCATTTTGTCTGGGCCGGGAATATGTTCGGTTTATTAACCTCATAAGTTACCGCGTCAGCAACATACTGCGCCCGCGTCAGCGCATTACAATACATGTACATTTATTTGTTTGAATTATTCTCTTTTTAATAAGTCATTAACAAGATAAGCCCGTGAATCAAGAAAGTCATATTCAAAATCATCAAGGATTTTTCATTTAACAAGATATCAGGTTTGCCGTTCGGCAACAACAAGGCAACCGCACGACACTCTTATTCTATGAGTGTAAATATCTAATACATATATATAAATGTATGGCTGTACGCCATATTGGTTCAAATGGGTTATCTGGACACTCACATACCTAACTTTTGCATCCCTGTTCCTTTGTTCCATAAAAACGTTGTAGTCCAATAATTCCAAAGTACAAAATAAGTAAATTTACTGATATTTACACAGTTGTGAATGATGATCATGGGGAAAAAACAGGAAGCATTAAAAATAATACTTCTTTTTAATTCATGATACTGCTATATAACCGACAGTATAATACGACCCTCACACATGCCCACCCATTAATGTTACATGCTATGTTTCATACAGAATAAAAGTATACATTTCATATTAATATATATTTTATGGAGGTAATATTTCTTTATTTGTGTATAAATCTCATAGTAGTAACTAATGAAAAATGACAAATAAAATGTTATTATTTTCAATTGACACGGTATCTTATTTTCATTTCATACTATTTTCAATTAGCTTATAGCGATACAGTGTGTTGAAAGCTTTATACCACGCATGCGTAATACGCGCGCCGAACGCGCGCCCGCACCGCGCCGCGCTGCGCCGGTCCCGCGCCCGCCCCGCGCCCGCTCTAGCGCTGGCTGTGTGAAGGCTTTCATATAGTTCAGTACATTACAACATGGCGGGACACGCGCACGCCCCGCGCACGCCGGCTGTTTGACCGCACCTTAAGTACAGCCGTTTTGAGTATCTTCATTGTTTATCTTTTAGAAGAAATAAATGCATAAAAAGTATGTAAAATTTTGGCTTACGGAGAGAAGATAGGAATGTTTATTTTCAAAATGGCACAATTTAACGGCTTCTGAAATTTTATGACGTATTTAATTTGAAATCAGGATATAATTTACTTCTTTCCATGTTATGAGTTATGACAAACAACAAATATATTATAATTTTTGAATTATAATAGGAGTAATTTGTTACTCCTGTATTGCAAAAGCCTTTGTGCATTAAGTATTTTAGGCATAACTTTTTGCTACATAAATTAGCACTGAAACTTTTGCTATGCAAATAGTTTAATATACTTGTTTTAACAGTAAAGAAAATCATTGTAGTGAGTTCTGTATTAGTTCTTTATAACATTAATAAATATATGTGAATTATGCACCAGGCCAGCATGGTATACTATGGCCTAGTTAGGACCATATCTGGTCCTCAGCATTAGGCCAGTTTATATGTATAATATAGCCCTTATAAATTCTGAAAGAGGTTAATATTACGGAATTAGGTTATTATGAATAAGAAAATCTTCTAATAAATTATATAACACCTTTGTTTTATAATTTACAAAAGGATTTTTCCGAAATGTCGTAAACGTTAACTACCAAAACATGATTTACACTTTACCCGTAAGTGTTTACCCCACAAACGAATTATTTACCCCGAGTCATTTATAAATAAAATCTCACAAACGCAACCAAACAACATTTTGGCTCTTAAAGCAAGTCAACACCCTTCAATGGACGTAATTCAAATCCAATGATTGACATTTCCGCCTCAGCTGGCTTGAATCAAGAAAGTTCACACTCAGTTAACTCAAGCAATTACTTCGGTACAATAGACCGAATTCGTTCGGTTAATTTCTGATTTGACTTATCTGTCCATTCCGATTCAATAGTTAGATCTGTGTCGTGGAAGGGTTAGTTGTAGTTTACGAAGATAAGGTAGGATTTGAATTGAAACTATTTAGGTCTAATCATAAGTTAGCCCAGATCTCTACAACCCGGACAGTTGCAAAAAATCCTGGACAGTTTGAAATTGTCCCATTTTTATTTACCTGTTTATATATACTATTATAATATCGTTAAGAAACCAGGTATGTACCAAGAGATAAAATATCTATTTCAGATTATATTTAATGGTTACTGAATCTGAGCAAATAATTGAAAACCAATGAACAGAACTTTGATGGGTTGGAAGGTTGAATTCCTACTTAATCATTTAATACCATTTTGTAAAATCAGGGCTATAAAGACTCGTGTAAATTACTTTGCGAGTGAACTGTAATTCACGTGGACGAATAGCTGGCATAATTTAATTATCTTTATATATAAAAATTCACCATCTGTAAGCTATTTAACTACATAAGCTTGTGTTCACAAAACTGTTAAGGTAATCGACAGATTAAACTTGACATTTTGACAAAACCTTGTATATCCATATAATTTCTTTATACTTGTTATTCTAATGTTCTTACGAAAAGGAGAAATTAAAAATATCAGACTTAGCTACAGAAAAGTGTGGCTGAGTTTAGATAGTATAATATGTCTAATAATACCCCTTTTTTAAATATTCTACGGTTCATCTCAGACCGGCTCTTAATATATTTGAGACCGACCCGAGAATGAGCGGTATGAATCTTCAAAAATGACAGAAAGTAGTTAAACTAGAAACTAGAAAACTAAGAGTTGTAAACTGCATCCAAAGTTCTGATATCACCAAAACCCTAATACTAATCCGACACTAAAACGGCATCGCAAAAAATATTATTTCCGTATAAATGGGACGTAATCGTTCGCTTTCCGTAGCCGTGTCGTCGCCGTACTCTGCATGCAGAGTTCGGACAATAATATCTGATGATTTTCAACGGTAACGATCCACTTGTACCTCGACTGCATTGTCTCTGATCGTTGTGCTACTGTGGATATGTGCATATCTCTGATAGAATTCAAATAATAACCAGGATTGCATGTTAGAAATGATTTAGTTTGAAGACGATGTCTTACGTATTATGTATGTTGTATTAATATTAAAAAATCCTACTAATAAGATTTGAATTGAGATATATTTCATGCTCATGTCTCCGATGGCGTAGGCAGAGTAGTATTGCACTGATATTTCTTTTAATATTTCTCGATTGATTTATTTGCTGGAAATATTGTACAGAATGGAATGACATCAACTAGACTAGTATTAAACCGAGATAAGTTTAAGAGTTTGCCTAACAACCCTCAGGAACGAAGTGCTACTCAAAAAGAAAAATAAATATATTGATCAAATGTTTTTAAGAACAATGACTGATTGAATAGCCACTTAGGACATCCGGCCACTAAATATTCTAAACATAATTGTCTTTACACTGACAAGTAATAGAGGATGTCACGAATCCCTTTTCACTTTAATAAGATATGCCAGGTAAATGTAGAATCAGTGTCGCCATAAACTGACCTCATGATAGAAATTCGAGGAAGATGATAAAATGAAGATATAGAAATAAGTGAGTCATTTCGAAATGGAGGCTAGAACTACATTACCGACTTCAATCACGAGGTCATATCAGAAAATCTCATCTTGGAAATGTTATTACTTGAGTAAACCCTTTGCGTACTCGACGAGCTAATACTAAGCTTGTAATAGTATTACTAACCTCATCAAACTAACGGGAACTCATCCACTCTAATCCTTTACTGGTACGGTCGGTATAAAAATCGCTGGATCCATTCACGGCTCAAATGAGTTACGAGTACTATCCGCAACGGCTAACGGTACACCTGCGGTACACTGAGAATTCTTATTAATGCGTTGTTTAATAATATAATAAGTAAGTATTCATTTAAATTACACATTCTACGTTGAAAACGTGAAAGGAACTGACATGGTGTGTTCAAATATCTTTACGAAATAACATTTATTATTGATACGAGGCTATTCTTTTTTTATTGTTGTCACCAAAACACTCACACTCCGCCTGATGATAAGCAATCGTATAGCCTACGAGCAGCCCACTCATTACAGTTGAAGTGGTGCCAAGGTGTCTACTTTGACTGACTAAGTAGGTGCTTTTTCACGCCTCCCGCTTGTAGAATTCACGATCGAAGGCATGTGTCATCGCAGAAAATGCCAAATTTTAATAGTTCCGCTAATGATGGAAGATCTAAAGTTATTTATGTGCGCTCGCATCAGCTGTACCGTATAAGGGTAGAGCATCAGTAGCTACCTATAATACCTAAGCCTAGCACGTGTTGTGTGTAACTGAAAAGGAGAGAGTGGAACGAGATTAAATTTACGTTTTTATAGAGCGTCAGTAGTTCAATTACTATCTCGCTCTCTTTCCTTCTCTTTTGTCCCCTTCTACCACGCGAGTAATACACTCGGTAGTAGTAAGTACATGTAGGTCGCAATAATTGCTAAGCAAGGCGGTGTTTGTGTTTGCCACGACCTATTTTGTTTACAGTTGGTAGCGGGTTGTGTGAGTATCAGTGTCATTGCTTGTGCGATACCAAAACAACATAGCCATGTCTATGACCGCTGGTTACCGCTTACTACCAGGTAATTATTATGTGGCATCTGCCATCAAAAATAATAAAAAGTATCTAAATAATGTTACTGAGATGTAACTTGCATTATTGCTAATATTGTTACTAAAAACTTAATTGCTAAAATAAACAATGCCAAAATGAAGGAATAAAGCACCCGATTTATTTAAGATTTTTACGTCAAAAGGGAGATTCGTGATCTTTTTTATGAAGATAGTTAAGGAAACTTTGTGTAGCCTAGCCTCTGTATTTTTGTAAAAATATTATAAAGAATTACGACATCGTGAAATCCTGTGTATTAGGTGCCATTTCGTGCAAAGTGACAATCATAACCGCCCAGTACTACCTTTGAATGTGACACTTTGGTGGTGTCGGTGATTTCAGTGTTAGCTACCTATAATACTTATTATAATTATAATTCTACCAAGTTTGTTTCAAAACTGTATAGAAATCTTGAAGATATATCTTTATTTTTTTGAGTAAATGGTTTGAGTCGTTTATTTAGAGTTTGAATCTGTATTTTTTTGGATATTTATTCTTGTCTATCTGTCTATTCCAGTATCACGCAAAACTACTAAACAGATTTTGACAAGGTATGGATGACATTTAATTTGAGCTATATCTTTAAAATCCGATATACATTTCCGAACATATTGCTCGTAATTTTATAAACACAACTTACCAACGTCGCGTAAATAACTTTAGCCCAACCAAAGAAAGTCACGCGCATATAGTATAAAGAATACATTTAATATTTTACAGGTTTTGTATCTAGAAATCCAAAATAATTTATTTCTTGGTTAAAAAGTCATCCACAATTTATAAAATCGGCCGTTAGTAGAGAAAATAATTATTACTTCAGTAGTTCTTCCATGAAGAGGAATAAATCTCGCTTAATATCAGATAAGCTTTATTTGTATAATAAATCAACTTGAATTTTCCAGATATAAGTCCCCGCATTACGTTTTTGTCATGTGTACCCATAAACATGAACTAACTGACTGAAGTACGGTCAGTATAAAAATCCAGATTATTTTATGTCTCAAATAAGTTACGATCATATCTAACAGCCTGCGCACCTGTTATACACCGGGAATTACTGGCACTCTTTAATGTCCAAGATGAAATTTTAGTAGCCATCAACACAAGTAATTGGTACATTATCTTGTTAGAAAATTTTACATAATTATTTTAATCTCGTTTATTGTAAATTGGGAAAAACGCGCTCATTTATTACTGTAGATTTTCCTGATTTTTTTGCTGGATATAGTATTTATGGTGTAACTCCAGAACCATAATTATTAGTATATGTAATAAATGAAGAGTAGCAAAATACTCTCAAAAGTTTAATCAACAAAAAATCTAGTTTAGTTATCATAATATTTTTATGATCATACATTATGCAGTAAATTGCAATTAGACCTTCCAAATAATCTACCTTAAACTATGAAGTATTTAGGAATGAACTAAATATTATCTAACAGTACCCGTTTATAATAATTATATTAAATAGGTATTCAATAATTTTTACTTTTCACTTTTAAAAATATCCCTTTGTGTTGCAGGATATGATGAAAGAGATGGATTGGGTCAGTGTAAAAAGCTGTTGTGATTGTTGATTCATCCTAAATAAAGGGTCATAGAAAATTTCACTCAAACCTAGAATAGTCCTACGAGAAACGAGTACCTACCCTATAGATGTAAATAGTTCTTGTGTTCTAGTGATTCCAGAACCAATTAAAAAAGCTTTATAGCAGGATGACTTCAGCTTTTGAAGGTATTGGCCTATTGCCACAAGGTCTTGTAGTTGGTAGCGGGCTGTGACTACTTAAATACAGAACCTTAAATGATTGATACACATAGTATTGCAGCTGGTTAGCAGTACAGTTGAAACTAAGTTAAAAGGTTGATCCATAGATTAACCTGGATGTTCAACCGATTTGATTTGATTAAACTATCGTCAAAAACCGCGAAGGATTACAATAATAAGGTTGAATTTGACAATTTTTAACACGTTTATTCCATGAAGCGGTGAGTACTTAGTGGTAATTGAGCTGAAAGTATCCGAGTTGTCGAGAGCGTAATAACGTCGCTTCCGCTTGTTATCATCAGATTACAGCCATTAGGTTGAGAGGCCTTTAGCAGAATCTGACATAAGGTTAGCTAACAATTATATAAAATATCTATATAATTCAATCCCCATTAATCTATTAATCAGATATATGAAATTATAATAGTATTGATTTTTCTTTTCTTTTTTTTTGCTCGTCAAACTGATGACAACATATGAATTTACCTTATTAAGAATCGTATAGAGCTAAAGCTCTCTATTATAATAATAATTTCATCCTTGTGTATAAAATACCCACCGATGTGCACATGCCTGTATATAAACTGAACCACACTGATTCACTGCGACTTGCCAGACTTCATATATCTTCGGGAATATAATGAAGAACTCCCAGATATGTAGGTTTCCTCTCGATGTTTTTCTTACCGGTAAAACGCAATCAAATATAGTGTTCGCATATAAATTCGAAAAGTCTGAGATGAAGGCATTGAGATCGAACTGGAGACCTACGCATCGCAGTCCAGTGGTCTCACACTAGGCTCTTTACTAAACCATCCTTAAATATGCCACCTTAATTTCAGATGTTGATACACTTATTTTATTTCAATTCTATCCTAAATATTCTCAGAGTGCCAACATCTTTATCCGTTATGATGGCCAACACTATTCATGGCGTTGAATCGACGTTTTAATTGATACGGTCTGCGTGTACTAACGATCTGCATGAATGTAAAACGTTTTAGATGAATTTTATTTCAGAGATGCGAATGTTTTTGCTGAAAGTAGGTTAAGGTAAAAATGAGTGAGTATTTTTGTGTTCAGGGTGATAGTAGTTTTGTATGTGTCATAGTATTCAACTGTGACACTGCCTTCATGCCGCAGTTGTAGTAAATGCGACTAATATATATGAAATTGTGAATTCAATACTGCCGTCCGAGAAAAATGCGGTCAAAAATTTTATTTTTATTTTCTTTATATCTCCATCACTGTACATGGTGTCGTCTTGAAACTTTCACTACATGATAGATAAAATGTAGAGAATATTATGTAGTACTTAATGTTTGTAAATACATTTATTCCCGCTATAAAAAAACAATAAATCTACTTATGTTTATTATTATAAGTATGTAGAAAAATAAGTAAATTACTTATTGCAGTAATGGTCAGGAAACCCACATGATGCATTTTTGAGTAGAGATTAATATTTTTTTTATAACTGTTTCGTAGCCATAGGGTGCGGTGCGCATTAAGTGTCTTATTTTTTGCAATTATATTTTATGTCAGACATGAATAAATAGACGTTAGCAATACCTTTTTTTAATGACACTTGTTTAAAATTTATTTCAGGCATGGTTATTTGGTAGTCAATAACGAAACTGGTGCTTTGGTAACAAAAGGGAAAGCTATGAATGTAAAAATTATGTTAACACCTAATTTATTAACTAATAAATGAGGTTTACAAACAACAAAATATGCTAATTATAAATGCATTAACTATACTTATAGCAGACATAGTTAGTAAAATTACTTAATAGCGTAAATAAGCTTCTTTAATATATCTGCAATAACTCAAACTTATTGCACTTATAACTAGTAAATGAAGTTTACAAAAATAAATATTCTCATTATAAATATAATAACTTTACTTATTGCAGATATAGTTAGAAAAAAATTACTTATTAGCGTAACTAACTTATTCCTATCTACAGATATGTCAATCTTGATAAGTAAATTTTAAAACACGAACCAAGATATTGCTGTTATGCTTAGTATTAAAAGTAATTAGTGTCGGCCTCGATGGCGTAGTGGTTAGTGTAACCGACTGCCACGCCTGAGGTCGCGGGTTCGATTCCCGCACAAGACAAATATTTGTGTGCATGAACATGGATGTTTGTCTTGGTCTGGGTGTTTCTATGTATAATATGTATGTAATTACAAAAAAAGAAAAGTATATATGTATGTTTATCCATTGTCTAGTACCCATAGTACAAGCTCTGCTTAGTTTGGGCTAGATGGTGTTGTGTGTATGTGGTAGAATATTATTATTATTATTATTATTATTAATCCGGCTCCATCTTAGATACGTAAAATCTTCCTAAAGATAATATATAGAGCTCGTTCTGCTGATTCTGAATATGTATGTATCTAACTCAATTTGGCTCAAAACTCGAGTTATTGCACTTTTCGTAAGGATGGCAGAATACCCGGGTAAGATTTTGGAAAGAATAATTACTTACCGTCTAAATAAAAATTGAAAAGAATAATTTTTGCACTGATGCTATAAAATACATAAGTATAGTAAGTCCGCTCAGTAATAATAGTAAGTAATACTTACTATATAACTTTATGAAATAGATGCTGCCTTACCTGCGTTCTTACAGAGATTCTAGATCGAATCGACTGAAAATAAAAATGTGGTCATCTGCGGCTATGTACCACCAAATTCTCTTAACAACATATAACAACGGAACCTATAATTTTATTTAATATAGTGATTAGTTAATATAATAAACGATTGATATTTATTTATTTAACTTAAGGCTTAAGGCTTACCAACTAAAATACATACTAAGCATTTACATGAAAACATTCATACAAATATACATATATGTGTATGCTTTTAAATTGAAGGTAAGCACAGCATTGACTATATCTAAAGTGTACATACATGTAAGGTTACAATTTAATTTCTAAGTTATATAAACTACATAAGAAAATTAAGGCTAGAGTAAGGACTAAATTAAAACTATATTATACTAAATTAAATTATACTATACTAGACTAAATACTGTTTTATTAAATGTAACTATTTTTCTGAGAAAATGTCTATATCTACTTTATTATAAATAGCATTACGTTTGCCGAGGATATAGGATAGAGGTGTGTTGCTCCCATATTTGTTGCGACTAGTTTTGATAACAAACGGCTTATAGTTCACTAACCTAGTAGATGGTCTGGGTATGTTAATATTTATTTTTGATATTAATGGCGTACAGTCTACACCTGGATTACATATCTTAATGTAGAAACAATAAACCCAAATAATCTCTTCTCCAATATAATGGTTTTATATTAAAACAATTAAGCCTCTCATTATAGTCTTTGACCGTACGCCGAATACCAGATACTATAGAAAGCCTCCTTACAAACTTTTTTTGTATAAAATAACAAATTTTTATCAAATCGTTTGACTTACCACTTAAAAGATATAAAACTTATTTGGTCTAATATAATGAAGACGCCTACCTAAACACACAAAGCAAAATTGCATAGACACGGGTTAGTTTATTTACTATTATTTTTATATTGTTGCCTGTGGGTAGCTCAACAAAAGTTAATGTTAGTTGTCACTTTGTGTGCGTAATCTTGCTCAGTTAAATAATAATAATTAAAGTATGCCTTTAAAAATGAATTCTTACAAGTGTGAGACATACAAAAGTTCAAAAGGTGCAATAAAATTGTCTGTAAATGGATATGGCTATACCAAAAACAGACAAATTAATAATAAGTTCTACTGGATTTATGAATTGAACAAACGAGAGGAATGTAATTCTCGTGCCATCACAACACTTAATAGGGAGTCAAATATTCATTCTGTTTTAAAATTAGGTAATCATAATCATGACCCTCAGCCTTCGAAATTGGCATCGTCAACAATAATTGAAAATATTAAAAGCGAGGCCTTTCAAAACTAGGATCGTAAAACTTGTCGTATTATACAAAACTGTAAAATAAATTATGATCAGTCGGTGCTTACCAATTTACATTCAACGTCAGCTTTGCTTCAGATTGCATATCGAGAGAAACAAAAGGGAAAACCAGTATACCTTGAACCTAAAGATATTTATTTTACTATTCATCATGAAAATTTGCAACTAAATAACTATAACTTTGTAATTGCTGATCAAATTTTTAGTGAGTGCAAGAGATTAATAATATTTTCATGCCTGAATTCAATGAAAAATCTAAATTATGGATTATGGACGGAACATTTGTTATAGCAGGTATATTTCAACAAATTTATGTTATCCATTGAAATATTTTTCATGATAGCAAACATACGTTTCCGCTTGTATTTGCACTTTGTACTCATAAAGATAAAACAACATACAATAAATTATTTGAGTTAATTAATGAGTACACTACTGAACATGCTATTGAATTATTCTGTCAAAAATATTATAATGGATTTTGAGATGGCTGCAATCCAGAGTGTCAGATCTAATTTTGAAAATATTAAAATAAATGGGTGTTTTCCCACTTAGCCCAAATAATTTACCGCAGAATACAAGGGGCAGGTAAATCTATATTATATGGTACAAATATTAACTTTTCAATTGAAATGAAATGTCTTCTGTCATTGGCGTTTTTGGAACCCAGTGAAAACCCGCAGTACTTTGAAAAATTACTGGAATCAAGTTCCCCTGACGCCGTAGATATAATAACAAATTTTGGCAAAGATTATGTATTGGGTGAAAAAAAATCACCTTATAAGATTTCCTCCTTCTTTATGGAGCATTAAGAATCTTCAAGCAAGTGATTTACCACGAACCCAGAATAGTGCAGAATCTTGGCACCACCGATTCCACCAGATTATCGATAAACCGAATCCGGGTTTTTACTATATGGCAAATAAGCTTCTACATGAGACTATAAAAATACTTACAGATATAGAAATATTAACAAACGGCGTAACACCACCAAAACGTAAGAAATTTTATGAGAAAAAGCAACAGAGAATTAACAATATTTTGCAGCGGCAAAACGAATATACAGAGGGTGAATTTTTACGAGCTGTGGCTTCTAATTTAAGCTTAAAAAAACAATAACTTTGTATTTTTTTTAATAAATATTTAAAAGTGTTTTTTCTTTGTTTTATTCTTTGTAAGTTCTATCGTAGTTATAGGTAATAGTAACCTAAGTAGATATTAAACATAACTAGTAACACTAGTAACTGATTATCACCTGCGCTAAGATAGGTCGACGGAGCCTATAGGGCTCCTATTTCTGGGTGGTTTAAAAAAAATAACCACGAAGGCTAAGGTGGGAGCTCCGCTCCGCTTCGCTCCCGCCTTAGCCTTCTAACCTAACCTATCCGAGTCGGGGTACTCTGAGTCGGGTTGTTAACCATAATGATGTTTTTTATATATATTAAACGTTAGACCTAATGATTTTCGATTAAATAAACAATATACATATTAAACGTTAGACCAAATGATTTTCGATTACATAAACGTTATATCAAACAACGTTATACTAATTAAGTTTTAGAATAAATAAATGTTTTATGTAAAGAAATTATATCAACAGTTGGTATATCTCACGTTGATTATATCTTATGAACGATAATAAAATGAAATTAGACCAAATGAGTTTATACGTTATGAGACGCACCCACCCACGTGAGCCATCTCACTATGCATGCTTGTGTATGTAGTCACCTACAATCGTCATGCGTAATGTTCATTCAGCGACAAAAGTAGTTTAACAGTAAACAGGTCTGTATATGTTTTATTTACTAAAATTCAAATTCAAATTATTTAATTTTATTCAAATTATTCTGTATTTTGGGCTATGATTAACTCAACTATCTTTAAACTTTTTCTGCTATAAAAACTAACATACCTATTATCACAATATGAGTCAACTAAATCTCTCTAGTGTGTACCGAATTATATTGCTGACTGTACAAACACCTTTAGTATATACAAATATTATGCGACTCTGGCGTGATAGACAATAAAAGAGTAATGACTAACCAATACCAGTGCTACTAAAGCGGTAAAATAAAATTCCATATTTTTTGTCGATTTTTTTCTGTTACTCAACTACCCCCAGTGATTGTACATTTACCCCACACGTTGCCCGTCTAAGTGACTTTCGATAGAACATATTGGTTGGGTAAGACCCTTTCGGGTGGGGTGGTTTTAACATTTTTTCTTATAAATTCAGTTTCATGTTAGTAGTCGTAACCGACCCGTAGAGACGAGAGAATTTGTAAATTGTATAAAATAGTTACGGGTGATGGAAATACCTATGTTCTATTTATAATCATAAACAAATAAAATAAAAATAGGCACATTGCTATTAGATTTATTAGCCACTACCTTTTGCTTCGCTCGTCTAAAAGTAGGTTAGGTTTGGGGGGCCTGCTATGGATGAATCTTTTCAGACTCCCAACTGGCCCCCCCCATTGGGTGAGAGAGGGAACACCCCAGGTTTTTTAGTGGGTATACCAGCACTCGGCTGGTGAGTCCCACACGCCCTGCCGGTGCCGTCCCCTAGCCGGCGGGTAGTGCATCAAGCATTTTTCCTGGGTATCAAAAAAAAAAAAAAAGTTTATGTTAGTACGCGCGCGGGTGTCGGTGCGCGCCTCTGAGGCGATGCACGGGGTAGTTGAACACCTCACTACCCAGTGCAGGAGACGAGGCCCGGACAGACCGAGCCAGCACTAGTGTGGGGCTGCGGAAGAATCTGGATTCCCGCGGCCCCGCGCGTACGTGCGAGGAGACACTGGGGTGGTTTTAGCCGGTAAGAGTCCGGCACGCCCCTCCGCCTTTCCCCAGGTGGAGGTAGATCATGAGGATTTCACCCCGTAAAAAAAAAAGCGTTATTTTAGTAATCGTGGCAGTGAGTCCCGTTTTTGAGGAGTGGCTGGAGAGGCGGCATGGCGTCCTCACCTTCCGGCTGAGACAGGTAATGACTGGCCATGGTTGCTTTGGCCAGACGTTGTTGAGGATACGGCGCTGCACACTTTGGTGGATTTCCCCGCCTGGACATCGCAGTGCCGTGAGTTGAAAGCGGCAGTCGGATTGGTTGCCCTCTCGCTCCCGTCCGTGGTTCAATCTATGGTCCGGAGCGAGAGGTCTTGGAACGCCGTCGCCTCTTCTGTAAGAAAATCATCAATCATCAGCCGATTTTATTCGATGATAATATTTATCTCTGCCTAACTTATTTATTTTGCTATACTATGTTTCTGGTTTATAGACACATATTTTGCTTACTATATTTTAGTCCTAAACGTTTTGCTTATGTTCAGTCTTCCTGATTTTCGAAGAATTTCAAATATTAAAGCTCTATTATACTTTGTTCGTTTGAATTCGAATTTTACCTTGTCATCATCAACAACCTTATACTTATGGCACGGGATTATTAAAGTAATCCATTTATACTATTATGGTGAAAACAAAATCCTTTTACTAGTCAGTTCCAATCACTTATGGCAAAGTCATCCACAAATAGGACGCACGTGCGAGAATGCATTTATGTATAAGAGCGAGCATTAATCAACTTCAGTTGCTAATTGCCCTATTAGCACCATAAACAAGACATGTCTATGTTTACAAATGGCATTAAAAACTCTTTTATGGAAACAGAATTAATATTGTATATCTATACTAATATTATAAATGTGAAAGTTTGTGAGGATGTATGAATGTTTGTTACTCTTTCATGTAAAATCTACTGAACCGATTGCGATGAAACTTGGCATTTAGATAGCTGGACACCTGGATTCACACATAGGCTACTTATCCCGATAGGCTTTTTATCCCGATATTCCTACAGCAACGGGACTTACGTGGATGAAACCGCGGGCAAAATCTAGTGCAAAATAAGGAAAAATTCATTATAAATTTTTGGTTTGATTATATATGTAGATATTACTTTTTTTTTTAATATACTTCATAGTTCCATATACCATAATTCCTGTATTACAGGGAGACTTTACAAGCATTCAAACAACGGACACAAAGAACATCCAGACTCAGAACAACCATTTTTGGACCACTCAATTTTTTGTCACGTGTGGGATTCGAACCCACAACACTCAGCATGGTGGCAGTGGCAAGGCGACCACTTAAACTACGCTAACCGTACAATCAAATGCTGCAAATAAAAAAAGAAGGTACCTTTGTTTGTCCCTCACACGTCTGCATTTAAACCGTACTTACATTACAGCATTGTATCGTGCATCCTTATTCTACTACCAAAAAGGCGACTTCATTATTTATTTCTAAGTAGATCTATCGTCGGTATTGTTGTGTGACCTTTTCCTAACAAAAAACCCAAAAGCACTTTTGATGAATCCAAACCTAATGATTGACCGTATAAGCTCTAACTCAGACTAATGAAACACATTCGCGATAAAGGCGAAAGGTAAAGCAAATTGTTTGTGTTTTGAATAATATGCGAATAGTCTTCGGTTTTTACATCATAATTAGAAGAGTAGTCAAGGATGAAGTAATATTCAGTATTAATAACAATATTTACGGATAGGAATTTTAATTCACCATCTACTACAAATATCTGTTATAAAGGTCACGCCACACTATACGCTGTGCCATTATGGCTGAGCTGTCGACTGAGAGCCTTCAATAATTAATTAAAACATGTTGTTTTATTTTTAATTCGTCTGGCGCACATTCGCCAGCGTCCATACATTATGATTAAATCTTTATGTCTTGATATTATTAAGATAACAGCAATAAATAATATTTGATATGCAAGCTAACAAATTAAACGATTCAAGATGCATAGTGCGCTTGTTTCAGAACCACGACACAGTTTTGGTTACCGTGCAAATAAAAATTGGGAATATTGCAGCTGCTGTGCCGATAAATTGAAGTTGTGGTTAATGTATCGAGCAGTGTTGCAATAAAACGGTATCGCTTAATAATTTTATAAAGCGAAATTAATCGTATTACTAACGAACCTACACAAGCGACACCGCTGTCGCAACAGACCTTCGTAAGATTACAAGTCAATAAAATTACAAAACGTTAATAGACGGTGTTACACGTGACTTAACCTATAAAACATGTTGAGAGTGAGAGCACTGTAAGTATGCTGTTTGCCGCAGTTATGTCAAAACAAGTGTTACGCTGTCGTGCCGCAAAGCAATGTGTGGCGTCACCTTTAGATAGTTGTACGTAAATAACAAGCTTTAGCTCGCGGCTCCAATAGTGAATTTTCATGTTGTGTTAATTAGCTTACGAACGTGTATATTCAGATAAAATGTATTTCGCATACTGTATCTGATTTTTACCATAACATTACATTTATTTTCTGGTAATATCGACGAACATGAACCTACTAAAACTGAAATTTCTTTACTGTACGTAGATAAATATTATAATAAAACAAAATTTGTTTTATTCTATCAATTATTACTTATGTAATAAATCTCATGGAACTAGTTGCTTATTTCATACAGATTCAAACAATGTAGGTATTTATTATATAAAGTCAATTTAGTCATGTGAAGGTAGTTCGTGATGATTTTACAATGTTGAAGTATCTTTCATTTCTTTTAAAAAAACATTGTTAATATCAACGTAAATTTTGTAGTTTTGTCCTTTTGATCTGTCACAAAGTGTAATCGTATGGGTCCTTAATCAGTAAAAGATACCGGATTAGATACAATATCTATATATTAATACATGAAGCAAAAACTTTATACCCCTTTTTACGAATGGAGGATGCGCGGATGGAGGAGTATGAAATTTGGCACAGTTAAAGTTTATATGGAGAAGGAGTGGCGAATCCTAATATTTTTATAAAATATGCATTAGAAATACATTAAATTAATGAAAAAATACTACACGCACACTACCATGCATTTGACGTTCGTCTGACGTCGTACAATTTCTCGTAACTATGGTTAAATATACCTTATTTATACGTAATTAAGAAAAAAAGGAATCACAGTAGCAAGCTTAGGAATATCGCCAATGAAAGAGTATAATATATAATATATAGTTCAGTAAATAATAATTATAATTTGTTTGAAAAATATAGGTAAATTAACCTGTATAGCTTTGGCGAAATCTAAATGAAATGTGATTATAAGGGTAAAGTTATAAACAATAAAACCTTAATAACTATCAAACTTAAAATTTAAATCAATTATGGTCAAATTTTGACCACTAGGCGACCGCTAGTTATAAAATAATAGCTTTCACTAGTGACTTTGTTTGCTTTTTTATATAGCCCATACCTTTAGATAGAGAGAAAATGTTTCTTTTGTTGTTTATAATATAAGTATATTATACTTATATTATAAACAACAAAAGAAACTTTTAGGCAGTAATAGTAATAAAAAATATATATTTATACTTTTGAAAGACGTTGACAATTATAATATACTTAGTTGAATTATTTCAGCTTTTATCTAAAACATACGAAAGCTTTCAGAGTATAACTTCTATCAGAAAAAGTAACAATGTTTATTCAAAAACTTTAATTTAACCTTGTGGAATATGTTTTTAATATTTTCTTAACCATGTGACTGATGCAACAACATGTAATGTTCGGGTTTGTCTGACAAGTCAACTCTATTTTGGTTGAATTCAAAAATTCAACCAAAATAGAGTTTCCAAAAGTATGATTTTTCATAGGTAGTTTATCGCCTATGTACCCGAAGAGTAGGCAGAATTTTAAGGTAATAGAGGACAAGTCTACTCTAGTAGATTTCCAGACCCAAGCTCCGTACTGCTACAGAAAATGCTTTGAATGTAAATAAAATATAGTATCTTCACTGAATTAAACTGCTCTCTAAAGGACTATCGTGACATCGACAAGAATATAGGTGATTAAATGATTATACTTAACTAGGTTCAAATCGCGACATCTTACATGTAGTCCCAGATATACATATGATAAAAAGTATCCTATGTAATATCATTTTAATCATTCCTCATTCACATCTTCACAAACAAGCTTACGAGTCTAGAGGGAACGTTGGACTGCTACGCAGAGCTCTTGAGCTCGATCCCAAGGCACGCATTTCTGACTTTTCGAAGTTATGTGAGTATGAAATAGTTAATTATCACTCGCTTTAACGGTGAAGGATAATATCGTGAGGAAATCTACATGTCACTTCTCCATAATATTCTCCATGATATGTGAAGTCTGCCAACCCGTACTGGGCCAGCGTGGTAGACTATGGCCTAACTCATCACACGCTGAGAAGAGGCCCGTATCCAACAGTGGCACAGAATACAGGGCTGATAATATAAACGAATTCAAAATTGGAAACAGAAAAATAGAAAATTTAAATTTATTGTTTTCATAATATTTAAATCAAATCAAATCATTTATTTGCTGATCAGTGGTATACAGTGCTATTAACATGTCAAAAAGTCGTGTTTTTAAAATAAGCCGTGTAAAATTTGTAAATAGTAGTTGAATTTCGTGGAAGAATCAGCAAATATAGCAGGTATTTCATACTGATATTATTCAGGTAAACGAAACATAATGTAAGTTTATTTACATACACAAAATTTGTATTTAAAAGTTAGTTTATTACAAATTAGTTATTCTGCCCGGATATCATCAGCGAGCCGGCTGTTGACCGCAAATTTCGAAATATTTAATGAAGACTCAAATACCGGTGTTATATTATGTTGTTTTCAGTTTTTTTTTTATAATGTTGTAAAACAAAAAGTTTAATGTCTCATTGGTCCCTTGACGAAAGGTTTACTTAATTTTAGGGCTTTAAAGACCCGGGTCTGATTTCTAGGTCTTTCCGATTCCAAGATAGACTTTTGCTGTTGCTATTGTTGTTGTTGTTAGGAATCGAGTTCACTCATCTGCAATTTTACTGGCGCTGAAATATAACCGGTCAAGTATGGATGCGTCAAATCTCATCTTTGGGGTTATACAAGTACGAGTCTACATAAATGGTACGTGTGCTACAAAAACTATGTATGTAATATGTTGTCAATGGATTTTTCTGCAATAAAATATTACAAAATAGGTGAATTACCGATTTTTGGTTTTTACGAATTTAATTATTATTATGATCTTTAACTAAACTCTAGTAACTTACATTTAGTGTTTCCTTCTTTTCAATAATTCCTTTACAAATGAACAATTAACGGACAAAAAGTACTCACCAGACTAAGAGCAATTATTTTCAAATCACACAAACAATTGACGCGTGTGTGAATTCGAACTTACCTACAACACTCGGCGTGGCAACAGCATTAAGACGAACGCTTGAATGCTGCACCACATTATTAAATGTAGGTTAGAATATGACAACTAGGTCGTATCTAGGTAACAAAAGTGATTTGGTTTCGTGCTCTAAAGTGTTCCGTAGAGAACGGAACTTAAACAAGCTATCTCTTATTGCTCATTATAAGTTACTTTATAGACTAAAAGGAGGACACAATTAACTCTAAACGATCAACATAAAACTGTAACGACATTCGATGATTGAATGCATAATAATAAAAAATTCTAAGTACTTAAACAGACGACGTCTCAATAAAATTTTAATTGGAACGGAATGAATTTTACATTTCATTGGATTCGTTGTCTCACAAACGAATGAAACCTATTCCGTGCCTTGTGAACGTTATTTATTAATTTATAAATTACGTTTCTAGTGAGCTTGTTTCTAATCGATTCTTGATATATGATGATTGGCATTTTACTGAAATAAAGTAGCATTGCCATTTAGGGTTGTGTTGCACATTTTCGGTACGGCTCTAGTTGGTAGAGATAAATATTTGTAATTTTTCACATACCTTTAACGTTCTGCAAACTGGAATTTTCTAGTCCGCAAACTTTGTAGGTGACAAAGTTCTGCAAACATATTATAACCAGGTAGACCGGTGATACGGTAGCTATAAGCCTTATACATCTGTAATATATGCCTGAGACATCAGGAAAGCCTATTAAACTTTGCCCACCCTACAAAAATATAATTGTTTCCAGTTGTATCACTAACAGCTCTTGATTGGCAGCAATGCAACTCTGGTCTTCGGTTCGTTAAAGACCATCCACCTTCGTCTAGTATTGTTATTGTATAGTAATATTAACATATATTTGACTGCTATCTTCAGTAGAGTTAAAGTACAGTGAAGCTATTGAGAGCGCAACGCCTTTTCAAAAGTCTCGCGACATTCTCATCTCATTGCATAAATAGAAAATACTTTTCGAATAATGATGTAATATTTGACTAATTATATCAAAGATAAAGTCCTAGATCAATAATGAAATATTAATTAGGCCCTTGGCCGTTTGTTTTCTGCTTGAATGGTTTGTTTGATTCATTTTTATTTTATTTTAAACAAAGAATGGCATTCGGATATTTCATAGAGAATCTGTTTCGCTTAATTTATGTTATTTGAACGTGCAGCGGAGCGCTTAGTTTGAATTTGAACGATTCACGCTCCATAGATTTAATATGAGCTATATTTTTACAAAATTAGCCGTTCTTGTTTGAGTTTTAGTATTGCGCTTTTGTGGGAGAAATAATGATGAGCGGTAAATTTGTGCGCTTGAAGGATTTCACTTAGTATTCTGTTATGATTCAGCATCTTGGATGGTCAAAAGTCGACTTAGGAATTGAACGTCATTCATTATTTTTGTTTTATGAATATGCTTATAACGTATATACATATGTGTCAAAAAGGATATGTGTTTAAGAGTGCACTTATATAAAATAAGATTTTGTAACCATTTTCTATTTGAAAATAATAACGTGCATAATCTTTAGGCAATATTTCATCAACATTTTAGATTATAAATATTATGAATTCACATACATATACATATGTATGTTAAGAATCAGTGTAAGTATTTTGATAGCGTCTTAGCGGAAATTTAACCAATATATACATATATTGAAATATAATATGTCAAGATATCTACCTTATCACTTTACTTTAGAAGGAATAGTTATGACATGATAGCAGTGGTATCGCAATGGGATTTATTATGCCTTACTATTTATAATGCGTGTTAAATGTCTCTCGTATGATGGCAATGTATCCTATGGTTTAACATTATTATATATTATCTATTTTTAACTACTACTCAAATTACTCTTGATCAGACGCCTGAAACTTTTCTATGAGCAAATGTAGTTTTAAGGAAATGCTACTGTTATAGATACGTTGGTACACCACAGAAAATATAAGAGTAGTTAATGTTCTGTGTATAAAACCATAATAAACAAATACAATTTGAATTGGTTTAATCCACCAATCAGAAATCAGAAATATTTATGTTTACAAATAAATATTTCTGATTTCTGATTGGTGTATAATTAAACGCGTTGGAAATTGCAGTTACTAATAAAACAGAAATAACGATTTCAAAGACAAAGTTTAATAAAATAATATTTGTCCTGCAGCTGAGAATGTTTTTACTGACGAATCCTATATAATATCTTCTTAGCCCGATATGAATCACCCACGCAATCGACCGTAAGACTACGTCCAAACTTATGCCACAGACCAACGAAACAGATCTTGGAAAAGTTTCCATGATCCAATATTACAAATCTAGATAGACGACAATTTACATATTTCATCAAACCGAAATCCCACTGAACCAAACCAGTCATCACAAATTCCGAAAATGCACTTCAACCAAAACTTCGAACGCATTTCAAGTCAAAGGGTGAGCTCATATACAATTCCTTCAATAAGACGTAACGAAAGCTCTCCACCGATACTAAAACAGGCATTACCCGGGGGTCCTAATAAACCTGCCGTGGTAAGGTAAATCTTTTTGCCGTACTCGTAAAAGTAAGGCTTTACGATGCGTTTACCGCGTTATATATGGCATAGCCTTAATACGCCAGAAATTCTCGTTTAACACCGAAGGGAGCAATTAACAATGTACTTGAGATTATTTTTATTGATATTTTTATGGTCACGCGGTTTGAAAAGGCGTTATTCTGTTAGGACGTGATAGAAGGTTAATGGATTTTATGCATGTTTAATTAAAAGCGATTTAAATATGTTATGTTGTTTACAGACTTATTTTCTTTTCGAGTCAAAAGTGATATTAAAATATCGAAATGGTACGTACGGTGTCGGCTCCGTTCGCCCCTCGCCTCTTCTGATAAAATGTTCTGTTCGCCACTTATTCGTGGCCACGATCGCCCCTTCACAGGGGGCGTACGGCACATTAATATTTAATTATTTATTTTAGTAGCAAATCACCCCGTACATGATTTTTATAGACATTGCATACACATACACACGTACTATTAAAACAGTGCAGTATAGTATTTTGTCGTCCAATGGGCATATTTTCACAAGGCATAGGTGTTTAACGCTTCTATGTCATTTTTAATTATATAGTGAGTGAATTTTTAAAGACTTATAATTATTGGCCATATCAGGCTGCCATACAGGGGTCTACAGGTTCGTATTATATATTTATTGGAAATAAATAGCAGCAACATTGTATATTACACAATTATATGAAAATAATAGATATGTTTAAATGTGCACGTACAGCGTTATCCATCAAATTATATAAGTAATGATAATAATGAACATCACAATCTTTGCAGTAACAGAAGTTCAATTCGTACATTACAGTTCAATTTGATGCATTCAAATAGTTTTATAAGCAGTTATATCATTATAAATTTAATTTATTTAATTAAGCAAAGTCTCATTTGGCTCATTCTTTGCCAAACGGTCCTGAAGGCGAAGGCTGGTTAGGCGAATCACGTGTCGACGCATATTTTGTAGTCAAAGCGGAATTTGGAAGCAAGCGGAATTTCTCCAAGTTGGAGTTCGCTCGGATCCTACGTCGTTGCTGTCCCTAACCAGAGGCGTTCGATTTTGTCAATCATTTTCTATTGCACTAGTTGGGCAATCCGAGGATGCGTGGCGGGTTCCTCTCATCCCAATTATTTTATATATTTAATTAGTATGTATATAATATTGTCTTACGTTTACGCGAATGTTATTCATTTAAATTGAACTGCTTTATACGGATTTTATCGCGTTGTTTATATAATTTTACTAGTAGGTTATTATGGTATGAACATCGCACTTTTTGAACTTAAATGCAAATTATTGTGAAATCGTGCGCGTGTTTTCAATAAAGAAAATAACGAAACATCCCTTCATCTACGAGTTCCCTATAATATTTTGGCAGATCTGTAAAGACTGCGAACCTATACTGGGTCAACGTGAACTTTTTACATAGGTATGTACTGTGAAAAGCACTAAGCCTAGTAATGCAATAGTTTATAATAGGGATAAATCATTGTATGTCATACGCTTATGATTACATGATTATATTATCTTTGGGTTACTTCTGTGACATGTGGTAAGTATTGCGAATGGTAGTGGTTAAAGTAGTCGCCTTGCCACTGTTAATGCGCCGAGAGTACTGGGTTGGATCCTGACTTACAACAAATATTTATGTCTTCCAAAAATAGTTGTTCAGTATGTTATTTGTAGCCGTAGTTTGATAAAGTTGCCCGCGATAGAGTAATTATAACTAGAATTAAAGCAGTTCTTTTAAAATGTATATTTTAATTACATTTTGAAAATCTTCTTTAAACAATACTGGTATTAAGGAATACACAGGCTTATACTCTCATGATTGCTATAAAAAGAATTAAAGTACATAATATCCTCTGATATGTATAAAAGAACACCAATATTATTCTCACACACAGTAGGTATGAAGAAAACGCATTAAATAAATATACAGCTAATAAGTTTATTTTTCCTGTAGCAATAAATAGCTTTTATGATATGATATAAATCCTAATAAATATTTTCCTTATCGATTCAGAATGAAATAAATTTTATATAAAATAAGGACTTTTTTATAGACGAACTCTCTGTTGTCTATTTAGTGGCGGTACAAATAAGCTCCTTTGTCCAGGGGAGTACTACCCAAAGGTATTACCCGAAGGTACTACCCTGCCAAAGAAAACTGGGGCTGACCCCAGTTTGGTTTTTTTCAATTCAAATCAAATCAAAATTCTTAATCAACGATTGAAACCCTGAAGTTTCAATCGTTGATTAAGAATTCTGAACGCTCACATACATAGGTATGTGAGCGTTCATGCTTTACTTGTTTTATTAGAGTAACAAACACAATCATTATAAAATCATCCAGTTACCGCTTTCAGAGTTTATCCGTTCTGTCATAAGCAGAAATGATAAAAAAATATATTATATTTATTGGCTAACCAAGAATTGTTTACTGAGAGTATTAAAAAAACAAACTTATAATAACTCAGTCTAGTATCGCAGTTTCTAACAGGTAAGCACCTCATGAGCTATTTATTGCTGTGCGTGTAAGATAAATATTATATAGATAGATATTATATAGGATCTCTTATCTTACTATACGTGGACCTTTAGCTACCAGTCCACCATATTTGTTTACTAGATAAGACAAATAAAAAAGTAGCCATAACCCTCCAATTTCTTTATATTTATTACATATTTATCCCTTTATCTCTAAGCTCAGCAACGTTTGAATGAAACACCTAGTACTGTAAGGTAATAAAGGATACAATAATCTCTTTCCATTAGTATCAGTATCACAGTTTATGCTTTTTTATTATCTTATTAGTATAGAAGGAGCCATATGTTTTATAAAATAAATATATCATCATCTTAAACACCACTCTACCATCCACATTTTAACCATTTGTTTAAATTCTTACAAGAGCTTATTGTGCAGTTTTCGTTTATGTGAGCGAAACTTCTAATACAGGGTATTTTTACTTAAATGGATAATCCTAACTACTGATAAATAAATAGTATGTAAAAACCTATTTACGTTTTTATTTTCTTGCCTTGACGATAAGTATATAGTGACAAAAAGGAAGTCAAACTTGCTACTTGACGAAGAAGAGGGGTTTCCAAACGCAGTCATTCGCTTTTATACAAATCTTACAAACTCTAGAAACAGGGCCGCTCTACCAAATGTAATTAATTAATCAAATTGTGTGGACTAGCGAGAGTTGAGTCCGGCCCTCGCCACTGCCGGTCTTCTCAGTAGCAACGGACTCCCCGAAGACACGTCGCGACTAGCTCCTTATATACTAACTGGTAGGAAAACTTCGATAGCGCGATTCAGACCCGCTGCTCTGATTGGTCGGTTTTTTCATTATAAATTCAGTTTCATGATGTTAGTAGTCAATAAGCGTGACGCCGCAAATAAATATCTAAAGTTTTTTGCTAGTACAAAAACTGTTGCGATACATTTCTTTTAACAATACTATATCATAGTTAATATCTAGTTAGGTATTGTTTCAAAGGTCGTTGAACGTAAACCGTGATTTGTCTATGTTCAATATTGAACGTAATAGCTCGAATAAAAAGTTGTATCGCAAATTTATTTGACCGTGAACAGAATGTTTTCGTATATCAATTTATGGAGCGGACAACTGGTACAGAATATATACAGGTATTTGTTCAGCGGAATCTATCTGCTTTTATATTGTTAACAGGCTGTGATTGAGAGCTTGCATCATACGTTATTTTAGCACAGCTTACTTTTTCCAGCGTATCTGTAATAATATGTAGGTAATCAACGCATACATCATTCTTTCATTAAAAAATACAACTCCTGCACTAATATTAATTCCTGCGTCGCAGCGGATTTTATAAACATTTAAACGATGGGGCACAAAGAACACTCAGAACAATTTGTAGGCACAACAAAAACTGGGCGCAGCAGCAGTAGCGAAGCGATCTCATAATCCACTACGCCATCCGTGCAAAAAGTGGCCTCATGTTCAAAATAACCAGTTTTTAACCATGGAAGAGCCAAGCTTCAGCACGAATGGGCCGGCTCGACCGGAGTGATACCACAGCCTCACAGAAAACCGGTGTGAAATAGCGCGTGCGTTGTGTTTCGTTCGGTGAGTGAGAGTGCCGGAGGCCCAATCACCCTCTTTCCCCCTTACCACTCCTCCTTCTCACTTCCTTTCCTAAAGGGTCGACAACGCGCAAGTGATGTCTCTGGTGTTGCAGGCGTCCATAGGCTACGGTGACCACTTACCATCAGGTGGGCCGTATGCTTGTCTGCCAACTTAGACGTACAAAAAAAGAGTGCCTTTTGCCTGCTCTGAAAATCGAATCGACAACGCCAAACCCTTATAATCGCACGAAACATAAGTACAAATGTATGCCAACAAGGTGTTTTAATAATTGCTCGTAAATATTTAAAAATAGAGTAATACTCTATGTTAAGCAACGATGCAAATGTAGATAGAAAAGTAAACATAAAAACTTAGTCTGGCATGATAGCAAATCCTTTTGCTTCTTTATAAAGGCTTACGATGCGGTGGATTTTAAAACCCAGTATTTAATACTTACTTATTACTTAGGTACTAAGTTTTAAAGCCGTCTCTACATTAAATTGCATCTAAATCGGTTCAGTGGTTTAACAGTGGAATCATAAGAAATTGGCACATTAGCAAATGTGACTGTTATATCTTAGGTCTTGAGTTCTATAGCCGGTTTAGGCAAAATGTTATTACATAAATACCTAATGACTTTGTGAATATCTAATACTAAGTGTTATTATATTTGTGGACAAAAATTTGTTGGGTCTGTGAGGTGATTCTCAGGAGCAGCGCGAAATCTGGTACGATGGATAGGGATAGATACCTATAGATACTTACCTAAAACCAACGCTAGCGAAACCTACCTCTTTGCAGACATAGGGGTAACACTTTGTACAGATATATGTATCATAAGAAACATAGAGATTTACGTTCGCCGAATAGAGTTTATCATTGAACCATTCATCCATTATTTCAGTTTACATCGATTACATGTGCATATAAAATGAACAGTATTTTCTCATACAAAGCTTCACATACAGAAGACACATGGATCCAAAGTAAATGTGCACTACAGACTAAGTGGCTTACTTCGTGCCGGACCTTAGTCTAAATGCACGACGATACATAACTCTCTGTGTGATCCAACGCGGTACAAGCCATGGATAGCTGGAAAGAGCATGAAAGCAAAATTAATGCGGTCTGCGTTGCAGTGCAGACGTGGCAACTTTTGGTTGCCGGTGAAAGCAACATTGAGTCGATATTAATACTGTATCTGATGGGGACTATTGAATGGAACTGGAATTATTAGTACTAATAGATAACAAATTCCATGTACTGGAATATTAATTATAGGTATAACACAATTATAGGTTTCTTACACTGGACTGTAAGAATTTAAATTCTTTGTTGTTGTTATACTTATAATTTTCTGTTGAACGATGACAACGCTTTATTTTAAATGAAACCATAAACAAGTCAATAGAATCAAGTTTTCAATCAAGTCATATTAATAAAACGATACATGAAGGTATTTAAACATATAACAAAACATATAATGATTGTATTTATATTTAATTTTGTATTGAATTGCTTTGAGAGAGAAGTTTCATTCCAAATTTATTAATTCATAGTTTTGTTAATTTCAGTTGTATAAAATTAATATCTTACCAGTACCTCGTTATATTAACCCCACGATCAGAATCGTTTGACATTATTTTAATAATCATAAACGTAGTTCTTCAACACTGCTCCACGTTGAAGCGTCCTTGCTAGCGTAACATTTTAGGGCTTAATTTTTATTATAAATTATGCACAATTTTTTTATTGTCTGTTTGGTATCGGTAGTTCGACAATGTTTAATTGTAATTTTTAAATTTCTTTCGCCTGTTACTAGTAGGCGACGGAAAGTGGCACGTTCTGCTCCACTTCTAAATGTGAGCACCCCCGGGTATGTGAGACTCGCTCGCAGATTGCATAAGGAATGTAGATATGAGCTCTGTTTGCTTTGAAAGAGAAAGTCGGTCTAAATGTGAGGAAAATGCGCTTTAATAGTTTGATGGCTTGAAAGAATGTTTGAAGTAGGATTACAGTGGAATGAATAATGTTGAGTCTATTTAATTAAGTAATACGTTTTTATTACGTCACATTGCGTATGTATACACCGAATATATTAATTTGTTCAATCATTCCTATTATTTTTCTTTTTGCAAATGAAGTACATATATAATAGGATCGTGTTATGTTTCCACAAACAAAGTAAGCATAGAAAATAATAACAGAAGAAAAATAATTTTCGCATAAAAAACTCATTTCTTGATAGATAATATTGACTTGTAACACGATGCTTAAAGTAAACAAGTACTTAAGTCTGAAAAAGAAAAGCTGATATCTTAACGTAATGAACGTAAGTGATTCGTGGAACCTCAGATGTTGTTGAATTTATCTCAAATTGCCTTTTGAGGTATACGTATACTGATAATGGACTACTGAGCCCATCTGATAATTATTACCGATGCAGGAGCAGATAGTGGAAGAACAACTAAGGCTACGCCTTCCATAGTACAAGAATGCACGGACTGTGTGAAAGACGTAATCTCTGAAGCTTTATCACTGTTCAGTAACACCGTTACAGGACAAAAATTTGTGTGATCACAAAAAGTTGTTCCAAGCCTGAATGTTCTTTATGTCCGTTGTCTGAATGTTTGTAAAGTCACTTGTGACAAAGGAACGAGAGAGGCGACTGTAAAAAAAATATATTAAATAAGTACATAATAATAATATTTAGAGGAAAATCGATGTATGTACATCATATTAAGTCAAAGTCAAAAATCATTTATTCATTTAGGTCACAAGGTAATACTTATGAATGTCAAAGTTTAATGGTTAATGACATTACTTAAGTGGTTAAAGATTCATGTTAGCTGCTAGCTCCAAGCAAAAGACACAGCCACTTTTTTTCAATCGCTACTGAATTTCAACGTATCAGCAAGGTTGCAATAACAATCCTCTTTCTATTATAATATTTAGTAATTTATTACACAGACATAAGCATGGTATGAGGATGCGGTCTGTCAATACCGTGGTATTGACTATCATGGCAATTGCTCTTAACATCGCCTTTGTGAGTTTCTGAGGCATGAAGATAGTCCATGTATGTAGCCTGTTACGTACTCGTATGTTAACTAGCGATATTGAATAGCATATGGCTTATTAAATTATATAAAGCTAGTTTGTAAAGCCTCCGCTACACAGGAATTATTACTTGTGTGGGAGTTGTCTTTTTTAAGAAAGAAATTTAACTTGCTTGTTAGGCTTCTCAAAACTAAAGGTAAGTTGTAAATTGTAATTGTTGCTTTTGTTCATGTAAATAATTAATTTCTACAAATAAATAAATGTTAAGAAGATACAAATGAAAATTATCTCGGTTGTAAGAAACTCTTTGCTTAACTTTTTCTTTCTTTAGACTTTCAGCAGTATTAACCCTATTGTATTTCAACGAATTCCCAAATACTTATATTATATACATATATATTTATTTCATAAAATGTTCTTTTTACATTATTCAAGTTGATCATGTTGCAAGACCATATGATTTATCTTATCTATTTATCAGGTCTTTTTATTATATAAGCTTTTGTTTGTGATGGTAGCATAATTGATGTACTTAGCTAGTTTAGACTAATTAAGACAGCATCATGATGAGGTGGAGTCTACAGATGAACACCTTCATCCAGGGTTTGCAACTAGTGGGGAAACCGGGAAACCACCTGTGATTCTTACATATTAATGCATCCATCGGCATTTGGACGCCGGCGTTCAAACAATGCTTTTGTCATATTGTCTCGGTAAGGTTAACCTGGCAGGTTATTATTAAAATATAGTTTTACTACTTGCAGCCTTTTTAATAACGTATAATGCAAAACAATTATCGCTAGAATTGTTTCATCAGTTCCCATGCCCAGTCAATGGAACCGATACGCTCACTTTCACCAACCAATCAGAGCAGCGGGTCTGAATCGCGCTATCGAAGTATTCCTACCAGTTAGTATATAAGAAGGTACTCGCGCCATGTCTTCGGGGAGTCCGTTGCTACTGAGAAGACCGGCAGTGGCGAGGGCCGGACTCAACTCTCGCTAGTCCACACAATTTGATTAATTACATTTGGTAGAGCGGCCTTGTTTCTAGAGTTTGTAAGATTTGTATAAAAGCGAATGACAGCGTTCATAGAAACCCCTCTTCTTCATCAGGTAGCAAGTTTGACTTCCTTTTTATCACTGGATATTATTCAGGAAATAATTTTTTTTTGGCTGTCACTTTCAATTTTAAAGTTTCCTCACAAAACATTTGCAAGTTTAAAGAATTTTCTCCACATTTTCATTTAACCGTATATTGAAACGCTAACAGGAATTAATATTCATTTCCTTCTCTATTTTCACTTCAATACGAACTTCTCATGATTGCCATAATTATGTTTTTTAGTATGGTTTATTGAAAATATGAACTGAAATACGGCAACATTGTTTCCTGTCGTGTAATTAAAAGCTTTTAATTTTTATATCCGTCTGGCGCACAGTCTACGGGGATAATCACTGTGTCGGGAGAGGAAAGGGACTTACATTTATTAAAATTATAACAATTAGGACTGCTTTGCTGGTACAGTGGTGCATGCATGAGGTTTCCGTTGCGATTTTCGAGCCAGGCAAAGAGTTATTTTTTTATTTTTTTTTATTTTATATGAGGCAAGCGAGCTGACGGATCGCCTGATGGAAAGCGGTTACCGCCACCCATGGACACGCGCAGCAGCAGAGGAGTCACAAGTGCGTTGCCAGCCTTTTAAATTTCCCCCCACCTCCAGGAGGGGGAATGGTTGGGCCTCCGGTACCCTCACTCACTCGACGAAACATAACGCAAGCGCTATTTCACGCAGGTTTTCTGATCGAGAAATTCTCAGCAGCACCAGCATGAGCCTGGAACTATGTCTTATAGACGACAATAGGTTTGCTGCCTACTACGAGGGATCTACGAATATAGAAAACGAAATATGGCCTAATGTATTTCAGCCATATTTCGTTTTAAGTGGGAGCGGAGTTGTACCTCCGCTTACTCTCCGGGGATGGGTGTGACTAAGTATATAAAAATAACTTCATATAGTATTGATAGTGCTTTATATCAATTCTTGATTCTTTACATTTTCTTACGCTCACGTATGCAGCTACACGTATATATTATTCGTGAGTACACCTGACCTTTTCTAAGGGCCGAACAATTTGGTCAGTGTATGTCCTATGCGTCCTTTGGCATTTCACTTCGCATGAACCCTTTTTCGTTAATCGCCTCTCACTCATCCCTTTTACACGACAGACCACTGAAGCATACCGTTCTTTCTTATTTTATTTTTTATTTATTTGTTCTCTGTCACCTTCTCGGTGTCGTAGAGATGTTTAGGTTGATTTATGTCAGTATGAAATTAAGTATGGGTGCCATAAGGTGAAGCTTTTTGATTGAGGCTGTATCTATTTTAAGAAAAATATCTAATACATTGAGTTTTTTATCATAATCCAAACTAATATTGTAAATGCGAATGTGATTTGTTATTTGTTTGTTATTCTTTCACGACTTAACTACTCGATGGATCTTTAAGAAATACTTATAAGGTACTGTTCCCGATCGAATGAAGCCGAGGGCAAAATTTAGTAAATGATGAAAAATATGACTATTTAATATGTATATAATTTTGAATTGAACATTAATTGAGGTGGTCAGACATGATCTTATGCTCTTTATGTGATCGAGCCAAGTGACTTGCATGATCAACAGAAATGATCACCTAACCACCAGCGACTGCTTAATGATTATATATGCGATTGATTTGGTTTACGCACGATATTACTGTTTATAAGTAATTAAAGACCATTCATACTTCTTCTTCTCCTTCTCCTTAGCTTTTATTATACCCAAGTCACTTGGGGTCGGCTTTCTAGTCTAACCGGATTTGACTGGATATCAGCTTTTACACGAAGCGACTGCTATCTGACCTCCGCAACCCGAAGGCTAACGATACCCTAAGCCTAGACCAGTGTCAGGATATTATATGGCACTGCCTTCCCAATAACGACTGCCATAGATGTTCATGGCAGCCGACACCGACGGCTTAACGTGCTCTCCGAGGCACGGAGCAGGCGATAATTGTCAATCAATACGCACATAATTTCGAAAAGTCATATAACTTCCGAAAGTCAGCGGTGCGCGACGTGGGTTCGAATCCGAGACCATCTGCATTGCAGTCTGTTGGTTTCCCCACTGAGCTATCATGCTTCATTACTTATAATAATAATAAATAATATCAGATCTGAAATAGACTGTCCCACTGCTGGGCACGGGCCTTTTCCCCGTCGTGAGGAAGGTTAGGCCACAAATCTTCGACAACAATATGGAGAACTGCCAGACATGCAAGATTCATCACGATGTTTTTCTTCGCCGTTAAAGCGAGCGATAATTAACTATTCAATAGACAGGTAATTTGGAAATGTCTGAGATGCGCACTTTGGGATCGAACTCGAATCCTCTGCGTGGTAGTCCAACAATCCCCAACTAAACTATCGCTGTTTATGTTAATCCTTATGTTCATTCGTCAATGCAACATAGTTTCCAAGTTGAGATAACTCGACAGAATCCATTACATTTGTATGCGAAAAGATTTTTAAATTAATAACATGCGCCAACTTTGTTAGCAAATTATGAGTCAATATGGCAATATGGTCTACGTTTTTGGTTTTCTGGTAAGTAAAATGTGTCTAATACCCGACTTTCTACCCATTCAGGAATAGAAGACTGAGACTATGTACACATTAGCTTATGAAAAAGCATATTATACCCATATTCAGTCAGCCAATGATTCTATTAAGTGCGCAAATTATATCTCGACCAACATCTAGACTACATACAGTAATACCAAAACAAATATAATGCACCTTATAGACACCACAGGTATTAATTGCCGTGGTCACCTATTAAATTGTAACTATTTATATCATACGTCATTGGTACGATCTTAATAGTCACGAAACATTGAAAATTAATTATTTTAGGTAATTATAATTATAATATTAAGAAAATTAATAACAATGAAATCTGATGTATAACAAAGTTTTAATGGTAATTATAAGGAAATTTACTAGTTTATGGTACAAGCACCTTTCTGCTGTTTGTCATCAAAAATTAAAACAATATTCTTATAACTTTGATCCAACTAATGCAAAAATTAAAATAAAATGGGAGCTTTGTGATATTAACTCTAGAGAGCTAGAGATATGTATAACATAATAATAATATCAGCCCTGTATTAAACTGTCCCACTACTGAGCATGGGCCTCTTCTCAGTGTGAGAAGGGTTAGGCCATAGTCCACCACGCTGGCCCAGTGCGGATTGACAGACTTCACATATCTTCCGGAACATTATGGAGAACTTTTGGTCATGCAGGTTTCGTCATGATGTTTTTTTATTTCACCGTTAGTTCAAGTGAGCGATAATTAACTATTTAATACGCACGTAACTTCGAAAAGTCAGAGATGCGCGCCTTGGGATCGAACTCGAGACATCTGCGTGGCAGTCCAATTGTCTCCCACTAGGCTATCGCTGCCGTTTACATAAAAAAAAGTAAATTAATAGACAAAGTGATATCATTGCACCGCTCACAGAAGCTACGCTCTAAAATAAAATAATCTATATATTAAACGTGAAGCAAAAACGTTGTACCCCTTTTTACGAAAATTACGAGGACGGAGGAGAATGAAATTTGTGCACAGTTAAAGCTTATATGGAGAAGTAGAGGCGATCTTAATATTTTTATAAAATATGCATTAGAAATACATTAAATGAATGGGAAAACACTACATGCACACAACCATGCATTTGACACAAGCAATCGAATCGCGTTCGTAGTATTTCGGCATCGTTCGTCTGACGTCGTACAATTATTTGTAACTATAGTTACCATTAACTTATTTATATGTAATACAGAAAACAAAGTAGCAAGCTTAGGAATTTTGGTCGAATTTTGACCACTAGTCGACCGCTAGTAATTACAAATAGGTGTTTACGAATAACAGAATTACGTCGAAAACAAATGACTGATCCTAAGAGAGCGAAGCATATGGCTTTATTTACCTTTCCTTTAAAGTTAGCATATCACAGTGCTGGGCAAACGCATGTACGTATCTAGTCTATTTAAATGTTATAATATGATAACACATAGGTAACATTTAAATACCTAACATAATTAACATCACGCCCGTTTAATATATTTCCACGAAGAGTTAGTCCATGTTGTAAAACGCCCACGTTTTGCCAGCCATGTTTTGATTTCACTTAATTCGCTGCGAATCTATTGTTAGTTACTGGGTGTGGCTTCATATTCTATAAACACTGCTTCTGAGAAAATAAAATACAGGAAGTTTCGCTTTGAGATTCTTGAAGTGGAAGACTGAGGTATTTACACTTATATATTGCAGAGGATTTTTTTTTATTCCACGTAATAGTGGATGAGAGAAAAGCACGGAAAGACGCCTAATAAACTTCAACAGATTCGCTTTATATAATGTGGTGCCTTTAAATATATCTGGGTAAACGTGTACGAAATGAGTCCCTGTTTTTTTCTTTCGGGGATGTTTACGACTGATCTTATTGTATGCAAAAACCTCTTATAACACTCTGTCTGGCTTGGAAATTAAACTGCCCTTCATATCCTACTATGGAGATTTCTATTAAACGTATGGTACAGGTCATAATTGGATATTAAAGTGTCGCCTATGATCACCCAGGTGATCATTGTGGAAAAGACTTAATCTTATGTCCTTACCAATATTATAAATATAAATGTGGGTTTGTTTGTTACGCTTTCACGCCTTAACTACTCGACCAATCTTTGTCTAATTTTATATTATACACGTTCTGAGGTACAAAAATCGGGCATAGGGTTCCTTTCATCTAGATAAAAGTATTATACGTATAAAACAGTTCTGATTTCTACCAACTAAGATGGGCGAGGAATGCGTCGAGCGTTTAGTTATACGTTACGTTTTTAATCAATGTTGATGTGAATAAATAATTTCAGGTATTTCCGTGTTCTAGTTTACCCACACTACCTCTACAAATGTACAAACATTTATGCAACATAGTCGATTTTGTTGTTGTTAAAATTAAGTTTGTTTGGATTACATGCCGAAGTTCATTATACGCGTGAATAGTTGGGCCGCGGACATTTGAATGTTTCCGCATAATCCGGACCCTTGTTTACAATAAACAGTTTTTTGGAACGTGTAACACTAGTTAACTAAAACGAAAGCTAATTAATATGATGTTAATAGTTGGTTTTGTGTCATGTATATACTGTTACGAAATGAAATTCACCGCGGATATTTACACCTACAAAATGTCTGTTAGATTATGGTCCCACATACGGAGTTACGTTAAAAAGTGCACTTATAATAATATTTGTCGCCTATAAAGTACTCTAGTGCCGTGCTACTACTGAAAACGTTCTTACTGAAAAAGCTCAAGAGAAGCCACTTGATCCAATGACTTTTTTACAAAAATGTGATTTGTTGATATTATTCTAATAACAGATGTTCGACCAGGAATAAAAAATTTTTATAATCAAATGTGATCATATTATTATAAATTTTATATCTTTTTATAAAAATATTTATGACAGCTGCTCCGCGTTATATTATTTAACATATGCTGCTTCTGGTTAAACAAGCTTTCGAATGGTAAAATATATTATCAAAATTGGCCCAGGAGTTTTTGAACTTACTCAATACAAATATACATACAAAAATACAAATCTTTCCTTTTTATAAGAATAGATTTACCCATACCAGTAACTGCCACGAATAATTAATTAATACTCAAAATATTATAATCATGAATTTTGATTTTGACTGTCTTTTACATGTTTGAATCTCTTCGATTCAAGTAATTCTATTACATTACTAACAGACCTGCAATAGTCGTTAGTTATTAGTGTCGAATCGTAGTTGAACGACGCATTGCATAGCAACTGCTGTTAATAGCGGGCCGATTGGGGTCGTATGGAATACTGCCGGGAAACCGGAGGGTATTTCGCAGTCTGGTTGTATGAATTATTTTCGTAGTCCATTTTGTATCAGTGTACGATACATTCTTATAGTCATGACGGCATTCTGGGTGGTATATTAACAGTTAATTTATATTCTCAAGCCCGACGTAGAAGTGTACATATCACATTTATATTACACCAGCAGTCTAGTGACAGCAAAAATCGCCTAGTAATGTAAAAAAATAAAAATTTAATTATCTTCATTAATTTAGGTCACATAGTAGCACTTATGAACGTCAAAATAACGCCAACTAAACTTTATTATAAATTCATACTTACGTTCAAGCACGGGCTTAGAATCAATGAGAAAGAACATCGCCTTACTTAAGAAATAAACGAGATGGGTGTAAAAATCCAGGATTTAACCTCTTCCTCTTCATGTGACCTTTTTATTTTGATCAGCTTTTTGTAATGTCCCACTGCTGGGCAAAAGCCTCTCCCTTGGACTTCCAAATTACTCTGTTGGTGGATATCCCCTGACCTTATGACCTTGTGACCCTTATATCTGTGGGGTCTTTTGATCCATAGGACTCATATTCAAACTCGACCGAGGGATAACCCTAAGGTAGGTCTAGGTAGTCTAGGTAGTCTGCACACCAAGTTACAAGTCAATCGGTCCAGTGGTTCCGGAGCTATACCTGTCACTAACAGATAGATATACAAACCCACATAGTGTTTTCATTAACCTCTTCGAAGAAGACTCAGAGGTTAATAAAACAGGTAAGCAGAATTCAATCTTGTAACCGCAGTATAGCTTTACGAACTGAGTAAGGATTTACATATACATATAGTGGCAGCGTTTATCCCGTCCTTATCAGCCATTTTATAGGATCAAAGCACGTGGGCGTGCAGTGGAAATGTTGGTTTCAATCAATAGAAAACACGTAGGTAGTCAGATAACTTGTATTTGAATTCAACTAACGACTACTTCACACTAAGAGCACTTATCACTATGAAACGTGAGACAGTTCCTACGAGGTGTGCACTGGTTGACGGTAACATGAAGACTGAGCTCTGTCCGACCCTCGTGCCGCCTTGTAGACTCCATCTAGCGCCGCTAGATAGCGCTGGCATTCCGCCTTAATGGCTTTCTGTGTCACTAGATGGCGCTAGTGTCTTAACTAACAGTATTGCCATTCCGACAAACATATAGTATATATATACATATAGTATATATGTATATATATACTAGCTGTCCCGGCAAACGTTGTTTTGCCATAAAAAAATGTTTTGATCAAAAGATTTTAAAAAAATTTTAGGGGTGGACAACCCTTATCACTAAGGGGTATGAAAAATAGATGTTGGCCGATTCTCAGACCTACTCAATATGCTCACAAAATTTCATGAGAATCGGTCAAGCCGTTTCGGAGGAGTACGGGAACGAACATTGTGACACGAGAATTTTATATATAAGATATATAGAAGCGAAGAAAAAGTGCCTACTCTGCACTGTGATTGCAAGAATGGTCTAGTGGATTAAGTAGTCGCCTCGCCCATGCCACTGCATCGAGTATTGTGGGTTTGGTCCCCACACAAAACAAAAATATGTGTGATCCATAAATGGTAATTTTGCACCTGGGTGTTTTTTGTGTACGTTGTTTGAATTTTTGTAAATTCGCCTGTGACACATGAATTATTTCCAGCGCGGAGGTTGCCTTTTAAAAGAAATAAAATCATCCACTTTGGCTAACCATATTTTTATGTTCCAGTAACAGAAAGCTAGCCTGTACTCTACAGTAATACTTTGATCGACTCAGTAATTTAATCTCAGACCTCATGCACATAAGTAGACTTCGAGGTGCAAGGCTTTCTGTTGAATATTTCTGAGTTGCAGCATGGAGACTAGAAATGTGCATATTAAACGGCTATAGGTTCTTCTCTCATAACTTGAACCCTAAATATAGTTAATAGTCGTGAGCGTATTCGTACGTAATATTTAATATAATGCACTAAACAATAAATTATTATATTTGATTCAATTGTCGATAACGTCATTCCACTTATTTTAACAGGAACATTGTTTTGTTAATAGAATTACCCTTTTGTTTGAATTCGGATAAACATCCGATATTTTGTTGTGTGAAAATATTGTCAACACCTCATCACGCATGCTGGTATGAAATCTAATAAATAAATGAGCGAAGAAAAACTGCAGATCTTTCTTTTCTATGGAAAGTTATGAACGGATCCGTTGACATACCTGACTTGGTGAGCAAAATTGGCCTACGAGTACCATCTGCATTCCTACGCAGATCACACCTGCTGTACACTCCTTTGACAAGAATAACATACAGGCAAAACTCATTTTTAATTAGAGCATGTCGATCGTACAATGCAGCGAGCCAGGACGTTTATATCGATATTTTTAATACTAGCATTTCTAAATTGAAAAATATATTGTGCAATTGGTACTTTGGAGTTAGCACCTAAAGATGTTCTTACTATTAAGTGTAAATAATAATAATGTGCCTAGTCTATAAATTGTTTTTTTATTATGTGAGTAGGTTTAATGTTTACCAATGTAATATTTTTTTTTAATCATGTTGTTATCTATAAGTGAAACCTTGTATTTGGCCTTCCTTTTTATGTTGTTCTACTTATTACTTTAAAAGCTGTAAGTTTTCTTAAAATAAAAAATAAATTTCAATCAAATATTTATATATAAATCTGTTATTTACAAGAGTCTAATGTAATCCCCATAGACAATGGGTCATCTGCTAATGTGCCCCACGAGCCCAGAATTGTGCACGCTTAGTGAGATATGCCAAGCAATGCCTAATGCGATTCGCGTTGCCGAACACTGGGCTAAAATCATTTAAAAACTGTTGACATCGACACCATAAGAAGATATTCGTGGCGCAACGGTAGTCATGCGACTGTTGTGTTCATACACAACAGTCGCATGACTACCGTTGCGTCAATATCGAGACCTCATGGTCTCGATATTGATTCTCGGTCGGGCAAAGCGTTATTGGATTTTTTCATTTAGAAATACTTACTCACGGCTTGGAGTATCGCACTGAGCTTGGTAGACAGCAGTAGGCTCGCCTGGCATTACATGGGTTCTTAAAACTATAGCTTGTAAAATATAGATGTAATATACCATTTATATGTGGGTGTATTATACAGGGTGATTTTGAAATCGTGTAATTCCTTTTAACCACGCATTCTACTGGTGATATAGAATAACCCTGACCATATTTTTATTTAATTAGATTTATTTTTTTTGAAAAATTATTATTCCGCTTTTTTCGTGAAATGGTGTCAGATAGTCATATGTTAACCAACCGAGGCAATTTTAATTTTTTACTAATTAAAATAAAAAATCATATTAATAATTAATGTCGTAACTAATAACGGGCGGTCCTTTTTATTGCCCCTTATTATTTACGACATCAGTTATTGTTATGTTATTATTTTTAAATTAAAAAAATATTAAGATTGTGTCAGGTGGTTAAAATATGACTATATGAAATCATTTCATGAAAAAAATCTGTACTCTAATTTTGCCGAAACCATTATTCTAATTCAGAAAAAATATGGTCAGGGTTATTTTATATCACCAGTAGAATGCGTGGTTAAAAGGAATTACACGATTTCAAAATCACCCTATATAATATGCATACAGATCCCATATAACAGGGGTGAACTCATCGACATATACAGAGCACAGTCCCGTGTTGCTATGAAAAATTTGACAGACACACCTTACAATTCTCTCTGTCCATACAATAGCATTGTTGTTACCATGGCATAAATATGAATTTATTTTATTTAATTCTAGGTGTCATTGGGATTGTCTATTGAAAAGCTTACATAGCAGTATGGACTTCAGATAGTGTAAATGGTAAAAGATTTGCCGCCAACTACGTAGGACCTACACCTTAGCGGTTACCGGTAGCCCAATGGATAAGGCATTGGACTTGCGATCGAGAGGTCGCGGGTTCGAATCCCACCCATTGCACTACTGACGTACGACTCCTAACACAAGCATTCTAGCGTAGCTGGAGAGGTTACCAGAATACTGGTAATTTGAAACCCAAATTGCCAGGAATCTTAAAAAAAAATACCTTTCGCCTATACAGGGTGATTTTGAAATCGTGTAATTCCTTTTAACCACGCTTTCTACTGGTGATATAGAATAACCCTGACCATATTTTTTCTTAATTAGAATAATGGTTTCGCCAAAATTAGAGTACAGATTTTTTTCATGAAATGATTCCAAATAGTCATATTTTAACCACCTGACACAATCTTAATATTTTACTAATTTAAAAATAATAACATAACAATAACTGATGTCGTAAATTATAAGGGGCAATAAAAAGGACCGCCCGTTATTATTTACGACATTAATTATTAATATGTTTTTTTATTTTAATTAGTAAAAAATTAAAATTGCCTCGGTTGGTTAACATATGACTATCTGACACCATTACACGAAAAAAACGGAATAATAATTTTTCAAAAAAAATAAATCTAATTAAATAAAAATATGGTCAGGGTTATTCTATATCACCAGTAGAATGCGTGGTTAAAAGGAATTACACGATTTTAAAATCACCCTGTATAGATATAAGTAAGACTGTGGAAGTATATTGTAGGTTACTACGGAACCAACCTTTTTGAAAGATTACTAGCATTTGGATTTATAAATTACTAGCTGTGCCCGCGGTTTCACCCGCGTTTATGGTTACCGTGCCGCCCCCATGGGTTGTAGCGCTGTTATATAGCCTCCTCGATAAATAGGCTATCCAATACTAAAATATTTTTTCAATTCGAAGCAGTAGTTCCTGAGATCATCGCGTTCAACCAAACAAACAAACAAACTCTTCAGCTTTATAATATTAGTATAGATTTGTATTATTTTGACCCTCCAGCTAAACTCTAGGTATTAGGAGTGGGTTTACTTTGGTATTGGTATGGCGGCCTTTAAAAGTTTCGATCGTAATTCCATAAGATGTTATTTTTTATATGAGTTTGGTGCTATTCAATAATTTGATATGATAGCAAACAAGGAACCTTATCTTCTAAAATTTCAGTACGCAATAATAAAAGTATTAACGCAGCTCGATAGACATAGCAAATCTAACCAATGAGAAATATTGCCATATTTAAAATTACATACTTCAAAAAATTGTTCATATTTATCACACTGAGTGCTTAAATAAACTACTTTTTAAAATACTCAAACCGAATTCTTCACGCTCCCAAACTTAAAGTTCACAACATTACCATTCTTTACATTTCCAACTGAGTAATTACCGTAATATATCATAAAATAAAACTAAAAGTTTCCTTCAACGAACTACTTTGAATATAAACAGTTTTGGAATTCAAATAAAAGAGTTTGCAAGCTTCTTTAGTGTGGAGTAACCTACAAGTAACAGTTTCTCTGGCGCAAAGAAAAAGAATAAAGGTACTTGTTACACCGTTACGTAACAGAAGCAAATAATACATTTTTGTTCAACCTGGACTGTATTGGGAGCGCAATGGTTGTGTGGCATGCATGAGGACTCATCTTGGAACCAAATTCTCAATAGACGACTGTTCTGCTACTGAGAATTTTCTGGCATAAAATCGGACAATAGAGTCTGTCGTCTGGATTCGTTATGTCTGATAAACGGCATTAGGCTCGCTGTCTATTTTTAAAACCATGCCGAGCGAAATGTGGGTATGATACACATCTGCTTACCTCTTTTCTTGTCTGGAATTCAGCTTTAGTTAGATTTGTCTCAGTAAGAAATTGCATTAATGATCGTTCAGCGGATTAACTATGAAAAATTTAAACGTAGACCGAATTATTACGGCACTTTGTTATATTATAAATTGAACTGATTCGGAAATACATAAAGTAACTTTATCTTAAAACATTTATTTAAATTCATGTCATGGTTTATAATAATATTATGCAGATATGTTTCAGTATGTGATGTTTATAATAGTTCGAAGTATAAAGCAATGTTACTGCATGACCTTTGTCACGATAAATACGATTGCATGCTATTAGAACTCATGGCCGTAATCTATGTATTTTTTTTTGCTTCTGCTTGTTGTCGTACAAATGCAGGCAAACGAGCACCGATATATCGCCTAGTTGAAATTTTAACAAAAATTTCAACAGTATTGATTTATTTGCAACACGCCCAAGCATATTTAAAAATTTTTACTTAGTGTTTTATTCTTGCTATGATCTCATTTGATTGATAAAACAAAACGAGAAGAAGAAGAAAAACGAAAAACGAAGAACGAAAAAAGAGAAAATACTTAATACTTATGTTTACTGAATATTGCACATGTGTACTGGTTCTCTTTTATTTAATATGTAGTAAATGTCACTGGTGTCCTACATGCTATATTGATTTGGTACATATTATTGAAAACCATATATTGTGTCATTATATGTTAACATCAAAAAAAAAAACAAATATTGCAAGCAACTAGCGCGATTCGGTGTAATCATGTGAGACTTGGTAAAGACTGGAGATCCCCACTACACAACCACAAAACGTAAAGGTATAGAAAACCGGCTCAATTTAATGCGTGAACAGGAGCACACACACACTACAATAATTGTAAATACACAACGATTTTAAATCAATTCAGTTTTTATTCCTTCACTCAGCAAAATTCTTTCGAAATCGCTGTTCCCAATCATGGTCATATATAAATATGTTAGTTTTCAAGCTTTGTGAACTGACGAAAACACCACAAAGCCTACTACTACTACTAGTTACAGAAGTAACTTTGTGGTTCTGTTGTAGCTGCTTTGTGTTTATCTTATCAATTTACCAGATAGGTAAATATTTTAACTTCTTAAAGCACGAATGACGTAGTAGTTTGAGTGGTTACCTCAACCTCATAACTATAGCTAAATATTTTATTTGCCTGTTTGTTAATCGTGAGAAATTAATCATATTATTTTTATCTTAGAAAATACCAATCCTCATTGACAAGTCTCAGACAACTAAACGAACATTCATATGTATGTATGGCGCAGCGAGCAGCAAGCGATTGCCTTCTATTCTTTCCACCGGCCTAGTGGCCGCTGCCGCAACGAGTGTTGTGGGTTCGATAGCACATGTAACAAATATTTGTGTAATCCAAAAATTTTGTTGTGAGGCTGAGTGAAACTTTTGTCCGTTATTTGTATGTTTGTAAAGGCTGGATTTCTAGTTCGAGATTTGTCTTTAAAAAACAAATAAATATAAAACTAATAAAAAATCTAATGAGACCTTTTAGTTTTTAACTATCAGATCTGCTTATAATGTTTTTTACTATGAGAAACGCATTTTTAAGTATCAGTTGATAAATTTGGAACTCACTTATGTGCTCATATTTCCTTGTTATTGCTAATGAAACAATAATCTAACATAAAACTCAATTAATTTCATATGGTTAGCTTTTAGGCATCTCATACTTGCAAGAGTCCAAAGATTTCGTCTCTAGACTATCGCATTTTCGTAACTTAATTTTTTTCAGATTATCGTATGACATTCAAATAGCACAACACAAAAACAAAAGCCAAAGAACGTCACCAAATTCAAAACGTATGAAAAGGCCCAATTTTTCCGACGCTACAGCCCATTAATCCGCTTGATTTAGGTACAAGTCTCGTACATCATTTAGATTTTCAACAATACCACCAACAACCTCCACTAAATCTACGGCTGGAGCCAAATCAAGCGTCTGTCAGCTAATAACAATAACCGTGTCACAGCCGCCGGGACATTTCTGGGGATTTACGACCCTCGTTTATTTTAGCGCAGGTGCCTCCAATAGGATTACTTGCGGTCAAGCCTTGTGCTCAAACAAAGGATGGCTAGGAACGAAGAGAAGGAGTGGACAGTTTTGTTTATTCTATAAGAACTACTGGCTGAACATAATTTCTTGTTAGCCAAATAAGACATAGACTGACATAACTGACACATTCCTAATTTGAAATCGGTTAACAAAACTAAAAGTATAATTGTCAATGTTCACAGGCAAGATAGTACCCACCAACGTGATTTGGAACATATTACAATTAACTGATAGTAATTTGATCAAGTTCATTATATCATAGTGGCAACAGCGGCTAAAATATAGAATCTACAAATAAATAAAATAGATGATTTTATTTAAGACATGCAAATACTATGTTTAAGGACATTTGATTCACGTGTAAGGATAGTGAATAACTGCGTACAACAAATTTATTCTTTTTCAATGCTTTTATTTCGTGATGCTTATAACTATATCATATGGCTATATCTGCCAGCCTTAGAATACTATATTTTACTCATAAAACTCTAAGAGCGCTATAAAAGCTACCTTCAGAAAAACCTTATTAGTAACCGTTAAGACGCTGCAAAAATATCAATGTGTAAACTAAACATTATAATTATTTCGGTTTAGAATTCATATTAAGTCTGAAAAGTCGGGGGACAGTAGACGTATTAACTAAATTACATTTTATTTTCGTTTTCATTGCTTCTGAATAAATAACCCAAAATCAATAAAACATAGCTCATTGAATTATTATTCAAAAGCAATAAAAACAAAGATTTAAGAAAGTCTAGATCTCGCATTAACACTTGAAGTATCTTGCTAAGTTATAACGTACAAACTTGATGCAGTTACTACCACATAATCGTGCTCATTTGATATAATCACAGTTTCTAACAATGTTCATGCATCAATTACCACATCTCAGTGTGGAATTCCTCCCCATAAGGGATAAAGTGACTACTTAATTTAAATGATGGATTCAAATTTCGTCAATTATGGGGATTTCAAGTTGGCTTACTCTTACTAGTCATTTGCTTGTGTGCCAACTGGGTGGTGAACTAGCTTTATGAATACTAGATGTGACATTTATTTTATCTAAACAGTTCAAATATGGAAATCAAAGGAAAACATCATGAGTGATAAGTGAAGTCAGCCAACCCGCACTGGTTTAGCGTGGTGGAATATGACCTAACCCTTCTCACACTGAGAGGAGGCCCGTGCCCAGCAGTGAACAATTTAATACAGAGCCGATATTATTTGTATTCAAATGTGCGTTCTAGAGAGAATACTGCATGTTTTGTCATTGCATGTCCGATACAGTGATTGATTATTTGTATATTCATTTTTTGTGGTTACACAAATACAAATGAGCACTGTATAATTAAGATGAATCACAGAATTCTGTGCATAAAGAAGCAAAAACAACAAATGACATAGAAAATAAATATCGAAGAAAAAGGAATCAGTTTCGTCCGCCGGGTTACGAGAAGATCGACAGTATGATCGACCATGACTAATCAATATGTCATTTTCAAATCTTGTTTCAAATATTCGATTATAATATATACGTACTGTATGTATATATTATAATCGAATATTTTTGAATTGATCGATATTTGGATGCGGGATCAAACAACTTTCATACATAAGTTATACATACAGTTTGTATTATTATTTAATATTGTCATTTATTCATATTGGTAAATTGTAAATTAAAGCTTTTCTGCGTGACAGGCTTTGTCTAGTGCGTGGACGCTTTGCAAAATCTGACATAACAGATTCTATTACAACAATATTGAATTTTTGATAAGCTATCACTTATCATAAGAACCTAAATATTATGTACTTATTGACAATCAATTTATTATTATTATTATAAAATAATGTTTTCCTCTAGCATGATAGTACTTGTATTTGCCTCCTCCAAAATTTCATGATTCAAGGAATCTGAAAGTACCTGGAAACCTTCTCGCTGCTTACCCATTGTAGTAACGATACTGACTTGGCAACAATAGCTACGGTATATATTTTTTTTGAATATTTGTGCGTTTGTGTATTCCAGGTAGCTTTCTTAACATTAATTTTCAGTGGCCTTTGTGGGCTTACAACGAAATGTAGCTATCAGTTACAATTTTGTACTGTGAAAGCCCCATTTGTGAATGTTAGAAAAACCCTAAGAGCAAATTGTTTGTAAGCGATATTTTACTTGGAAATACAAAAGAGTCTAGTGATTCTTTTTGTGAAGTAGGCTTGTTGAAAGTCTTAAATAATTATGCTCTTAAATCTGATTTGTAGGTTCCGTATTATAAGTTTGGCTTACGATTGCAGCCAAATATGAAGTTCTGATTTCAGTTTTCATGCTAGAAAAATTATATTGTTTACTATTTCAAACTTAAAATAGTATGCGATTACATTTCTGAATTTAGTTGTTACATCAGGCAGCAAAAATCGATATATACTTTGAATAAATCATATTCTATCAGGTAGGTATGCCTTGATTACACAGCGGTAGTGAATGCGACTACTCTGCGTAAGGTCTCAGATTCGATTCAGGGTAGTGTTATTAAGTTTTTCTAATAGGAAATTCTTAACGGAGTCTATAAATATGCCCGATAGCAATATAGTAGGGTCTATTGCGTAGGACCTACATACATGTTTTGGGAAATATTACATACATTATACAAAACAACTTTGCCAGTCCTTTACCTACCCGGTATTTTAGCATACTTCTTGCTGTATACTTGACGCATTTTCAAATTCTGAGCTGCAATGAAGAGAACAATCTAATAACACTATAAAAATGTCTTGAGAGAAAAATAAAATAACAATTCTGCCGAACCGAAAATCGAGCCTTGCAACTTACTTAAACGTAATCGCAACTTAAGCCATAACGAGTTAGCTACAAGTAATAGAGCTACAACACAATCGTATACTTGAGACTTTACAATCAATATACTGTTATCTGAGAAACTGCAGCCGTCGAACAAAGCGCCTGAAGGATATCGGTAAGCAAACCGTTCGGTTAATGAATCTTGCCGTTTCATGTTTCGATACGTCTCAAATCAAATACAGTATGCATCTGGATATCGACACTGATAGATTGTAAACCAATTAGGTACCTATCAGGGTTTTAGTAACTGAGGTAGAATAGCCAGCAATGGCAAAATAGTATTACTAAATTCAAATATAGCATTACTGTCAGAGTAGAGTAAGGAAATTGCATCTTTTATTAGTTTCGGGACCCGGCTTTGATCGAATAATAATTTTGTCATCGAAATTTAGGCTCTCAAGAATGGTCCATTTCTTACTTTTTTTAACCACGTAAGAATTGCTCCTGATAAGTTTAGAAATTTCCAATACGTCGGTTTATAAATTACACTAATATAATTAGTTCATACTATATTATTGGTTTAACAACATTATAAGTTAAAAGTATAAATAAATATTTGAAAGGCTTTTTTCCCATTAGGACAATCATATGATTTACAGAGGGCTACAAATAATAAAAATTGGACACAATTATCACCTAAAATTAAAAAATCTATTTCCGAGTTACGCATTTTTTCGTCCCGTGTGAGAATTAAATATACAACATAAACATATGTTGTATATCTTAAACATTTCTCAAAAGAAATATTAAAAAAAAATTGTATGCACGTGTTGCTAATAAACGATATTTTTACACAAACTACTTTAATTGTTTCATGCTTGAATAGTTCAAAGTCACCGAAGCGTGACGCTATCATAAAAAAATCTAACACGTTTATTCCTATTATCACGCAATGTGGAGTTTTGAATATAATTAATTCAAAAGCATTGAATTTCTTTCTATTTATAGGTATATTATAGCCAAAATTTTAAAAACGTAATATAGAATGTGAAAATCTTTAGAGTAATTAAGAGGAAGAGCTCGCGTGCCGTTGTCAATTATATGGAACGATCCAACTCACTCTCAGTAGTACTAAGTACGTCGTACACAAAACCGCTGTAGAAAAAGTAATTGTTACTGCGTTTTGCCGGTGATTATACTTATATACATATTTTTCTCTCTTTTCTATCTTTTAACATTTACTCTAATTTTAATTCATTTCCTAAGGGCAGGCCCACATGAATGCTAGCTCTGATGTTGAAAGCGATCATAGTCTAGGGTAATTATTTATCATCAGGCGGACCGTGGCCTTGTCTGACACCTTGTTAGTATACCTATCTAAATACATAGTCTCTCATCTATATCCCCAGCCAGCCTGCCAGCTATAGTATTAGCTCACACGTGATAGAGAGCAGCCATAATGCGGTAGTTTATAAAGAAATAATAACAAATCAACAAACCCGCAAACACAACAACTCACATTTGGCTTACCGACCAAATAAAGGGCCTTGAACACAAAACGCAATCATAAACCTGACCACTACGACCCTTCCCCAATTAACCAAAGAGTTTAATTGTAATAAGGTCTTAATTAGACGTCAATCGGGCTGAATTGCTTTAATTTCACTGTAGCTACGCGAAATAAAAATGTAGGCACTCGTATTTTGTGTTTTAATCCGATTGGTATCTGTAATTACGATAAGGAATGAGTTTAATACGGAGGGTTTTAATTTGAATGCGACCAGTGACGGGGAAGATAGGGACAAGATTTTTTTCAGGGATAGTTTCCGGTTGTAGGTTAGGAAATGAAGGCTATCTAGGATGTATACATATACTTTCTTGTATTTCATAATTTATGTACTTTGGATAACTGTTTCGCAAATTTATTTCTAAACGAAAGCAGCTACAGGGGCGTGGGGGGATTCTTCGATAGCAAAAACGCGCTGCGCCCCCAACTAACGCTCTATTGTCATCCAAGTCTATTCAAAATGTGAAAATTGCTATCGGACTGTAGGGCGATGTATTTTATGTGAGGTGGAAGAAAATGATGGTCACTTTGATATATACTTTCTTTACTGGTACCAGAAACTTATAATACATATACAATAATAAACTACATAATTACGCGACCTAACTGAGCGGGTGTGGGGAGACGACTGCTGCGCTGCGCACGCACAACAGCGCGCCTTGTATATAAATTTGTAGCGTCAGGAGCCGCTACAATATTCCCCCCCTCTTTTAAAAAAAAGAAAGCTTTATGATAACTAAATATCTAACAAAACAAAAAAACAAATGTTATATCATACAACATACATACTTAATAGAACAACAAAACTGGCGCTCGTCTCATATCATAACGTAAACAATCGCATCCTGTTACCGTGCGCTAGTTCTAATAACAATGAAAGCTATGCAGAAATGATACACTGATTCAATACGTGGAATTATTACGATTAACAGTGTGACGATATGAAACAAATAGACAAAGACACAACAGAAACATTAAAAAAAAACAGAATATATGTATGACACAAGAATGACATATCCGTAAAACTTCTCTTGCTCTTCGTAAGCTGCTTGTCGAGAGCTGGTCGTACAAAGAAGCAAATATGTTGTCAATCCTGCTAGCGACGTGTTGCTTGGGCCGTGTTTCAGATATATGACCGGGTGCGCTATCTAACACTGATGCGGTTTCCATCCTCGCCTTCAAGTGTGATCAGCCGCTTCGACGCGTGCACTGTTCCATAGAGTGCCACCGTCGATCCCATATCGTTCACTGTCCTCGGAGTACGCTGCGAAATGTCGTCCTGGTGCGAAATGCTGCCTCGCTCCCAAGGTCAACTCGCCTTACGCTTGCCTCGACGTACGCACTGTACTGCAGAGTGCCGCCGCCGTCGTTTACCGCTCCAGAATCCCTCTGCTGGCCATGTTGCCGTGGTCGCTCTTGTCGACAAATCGTCGCGTCCTGTGTTTGAACTTGTTTGTACTTGTCTTGACTCTGGTATTCAGCGCAGCTAGGTCCTAAGCCCTCTTGGTACAAGCGAAAAGGGCGAGTCGTCTCCCATGTGTTCATATGCGTGTTCGGGTTACCTGCAGCTATGTACATCCGCTGTTGCCACGCTGCACATGCGCTTGTCCGATTCCGCTGACCATGTGCACGAGCGTCGGTGCTACATTTCCGAAGATTGCGTGTTCGATGTCGTGGGTCACCAATGTAGGGCGATGTATTTTATGTGAGGTGGAAGAAAATGATGGTCACTTTGATATATACTTTCTTTACTGGTACCAGAAACTTATAATACATATACAATAATAAACTACATAATTACGCGACCTAACTGAGCGGGTGTGGGGAGACGACTGCTGCGCTGCGCACGCACAACAGCGCGCCTTGTATATAAATTTGTAGCGTCAGGAGCCGCTACACGGACAGCCTGTATTTACACTTTCCATGACGTTTCAAATACTTTCCAGGACCTATGGTTACAGGGACTTTACCATACTATTTACCATTATACAGTGGAGTTTGGTAGTGTTGAATTATTTAAACATTGTTTAATTATTGATGATTATTATTAACGGAGAATGATTTGCGTATACGTAAGGCAGTAATACAAAATCGTTATCACTAAAAAAAAGTATTGGTGGCAAAAATATATAAAAAGGCTGCAAAGGGAGGTCATGAATATTAAGATTTCTGATAAATAAAACCCTTTAGATGTACTGCCATTTTAAGTCGGGCGTTGCAAACTAATAAAGCACCTGTTTAATACTTCCATATTTACTTTGGCCGTGTATTAAGAAAATTATTGCAATGTTGTGTTTTTCATACAAACTATTTTATCAATATTTTCAATGCAAATTCTATTCGGTGATATCTTATATGTATTTACTTTACGCTATATAAGTAGTATAGTTTCTATTATCGGAGGAATTCGCGAATACACTAAACGACAAATTGATGTATGTAATATTAAATATTATTTTTGAATAGTCTATTAATGAAATAAAAAGGAACTTCATATTAAACAATGTAAATTTTAATAAATTGGTAGAAGGTTAATAAAAATTAATAGTCATATTCATTTTCACAATATTTTAAATATCTTTCTGTTGAAATTCTTACGTTACATGTATGAAGTCTTAAATCACAAAACGACTCATTTACAAGCACAGCCGACATTAACGAATTTATACTTTTCACTCCGTTTCGAGCGGTGGCATACTATAGTTTCTTTTTTATTGGTGCAACCTATTTATTATATAGGTGCAACCTACTCATCACACTTTAATTATAGCTCTTACCACATTCACCATTTGCATCGAAAATTGCAAAGAGTTGAGTGTAATGAGGTGTTAATTAAGCGTCAATCAACCCAATTCAGGTGAAATTGTGGAATATTTTTATTTTTGGACTCTTTTCCGACTAAAATATTGGAGTGCTAATTATGAGGACCTTATTCTCAAAATATCTGGTTGTCTATCAATTAAAAAGACTACATAAAATTATACAATCAATTAAACCAGTGACTCACAAAGCCGACTCTGAACAGCATTCCAATCTAACTTTATAGACAGCGCCAAATTCCAGTAATTCATGCGATTTATCATCGAAAACAAATCTACGAGAAACATCACCGAGTCCAACTAACTTCTCGGCAGTTATATTTCATTGGCTTAATAATTCAGAAGTCCTGCTTTGAGTACACACCAATATTTACGGATTGCAACTCTAGAGACTTGAGTCTCTGCAATAATAATCACAAGTTAATTGAGCTGCGAGACCACTTTGGTGGAAGTTTTTAATAAAATGAATTATGCATTTCAAAGGGAGCTTCTTGTTCCAAGTCAAAGAGTTGGGAATTCTTTGCTCTGTTACGAAGGGAATTCAGATAATTAAGTGACAATGGAGTTCGTGTCAAAAAGTTATGTTGGGGCTCTTCACTCCGTTTAGCGGAATAAAACGAGGAATGTATGTATACTGCGGTGAAACGAGAGAAATTTGCGGCAAGGATTTGTAATTTAGATGTTTCCGACATAAAACGGGACAGAAATTAATATTTTATTTAGCAAACATTTTTTTGGCACGCTGGGTAAACAAGCAGGTATAAATGTAATATATACACTTACTTAAAAACATATTATTATCGCAATTATATACATATATAACAACCTACCTGTAGCTATTAAAGAGCTATATCTATATTTTTTTAAACGTATAGTGTTGCTAGATCTGAATTTATTTCTATGCATGCTGTTTTAAAAATGTTGCTTATTTTATATTGACGCTAATCTCTTTTATGTACAATAAATAATACAAATATAATGCAATTAATATATCTTAATCATTTCAGTAATGTTGGGATGCAAGAAGAGGGTCTCGCCGAGCGACGATACATAATTGATCATCCAGCGCGCCCTGGCCAGTCAACTTCAAATACATCTTGTTGACTGGCTAATCTCTACATTACGACATGAGCAGTTTTTCGTCAGATACCTTGCTTGTACGAGGAAGAAACAGATCAATTCCTACCTCATACAGCGCAGTGATGCGTCACATCGGTCCTCACGGTGCAGTGCACCAGCGTAAGCGTCCTCCGGGTGACGTACGGAGGGGAAGGTCGGTAGTACAGCCTAGCTATGTTTCCGGCTAAGTCCGATGGACTCGCTGTTCCTCGATGAGTGTGGCCCTCCAGCAATATGGGGTTTGTGCGGCGGTTAACGCCCCTTCCATGTAAAAAACAAAGTTACGAAACCAACACGAGAGAAAATACGATCTGATCCCAACTCTAACAACTTACGGCATGGCATAATAGAAATCCGATTACCTTCGTGAAACGTATGCTCTCTTTATAAACCTGGCACCAAGACAACAACGAACTTCACCGGTACGGAATAGGTATCGCAGCTCTTCAAGAAGTAGTAGTAAGTTGGCCGGGCAGAGCAGAGTGTAATGAATAGAATAGAATAGAATTCGTTTATTTGTCAAACATAGGTGATTACAATTTATGGTCTTAAGTATATAATAAGAACGCTATGTTTTGCCATGAAGGCATACAAATGTTAATTAATACCGACATATACGGTAAAATAGTTAAAATAAACATCTTTTGTTCTATAGTGGTAGAGACGATGGACAACATACTAACGCCACAGGATTCATGGTGTCAGAAAACCTAGTGGGTAACCTAAGTTATTCGGTTTGATGCTATCTCAGACCAACTACATATGTGTACTTCGCATTAAAACCAAGTTTTATAACATCTCAATCGTGAACTGAACGCTGAATGCTCCAACTGAACTAGCAGACGAGGATATCAAGGATGAATTCTATGACCACCTGGAATCAGTATACGATCAATTACCTAGCTTTGATACCAAAATTCTCCTGGGTGATCTTAACGTGAAAATCGGTTGAGAGAACGTGTTTAAACTAACCATCGGTATGTTTAGCAAACGCGATCAGTCTAATGACAACGGCGTTAGGCTCATAAACTTTGCAACATCGAAAGCTATGGTGATTAAGAGCACCATGTACAGACATAAGGACATCTATAAAGGTACATGGAAGTCCCCGGATGGTAAAACAGCTAACCAAATTGATCATGCTCTTATAGACGAGCGACATAGGAGTACCATTCAAGACGCTCGAATATATAGATTAGTCGATTGTGACAGTGACCACTATCCGCTAGAAACCAAAAATTAAATTAGCCTAACAAAACACGTAAACGAAAACCTTGAACAATTAATTAAAGTAGAAAATATTCGGCATAAAGAATTAAGACATAAATTCCAGATGGAAATTAGTAATATACGTCACTACGTACAGGTCACTAAATCTACGTACGTTACTATTTTTTTAATGATATTCCTTATAGACTCAAATACTCAGACTGTTACATGTATGCAGACGACCTTAAATTTTGCAGATTAATTGACTCAGCCCTTGATGCGGAGTTACTCCAGAGAGATATTAATGTGTTAGCTAAGTGGTGCGATGAGAATGATATGAGTTTGAACATTAAAAAGTGCTATCACGTAAAGTTTGCCCGCAAAATGAAGTTACTGTCTTCCAATTACCACATTGGCCATTCACAAATCCAAGATGTAGACATAATAAGAGATCTAGGGATATTATTCGATAAACAGTTAACCTTTGTGCCCCATATTGAAAATGTAATTAAAAAAGCATCAAGAATGTTTGGCTTCGTTATTAGAAATGTTACTAGCTTTCGACACAACAAAACTAAGATTTCAGTTTACAATTGTCTTGTCCGCAGCTCACAAGAATATTGTAGCACTGTATGGAGGCCGCACTATGCCACCCATGCCCTTAGGCTAGAAAGGGTTAAAAAAGGTTTTTGTGGCATTTGGCATATTCTTCTGGGATTGCAAAGATAAAGGTGTCCTATAATGACAGGCTTTTTTATGTTAATATGGTGTCTTTACAGAAAAGAAATATTAATTTAGAAGAGGGAGTCAAGGATATTTCATTCTTGACTCCCTCTTCTTAATTAAAATTATACAGCATAAAATTGATTGTCCCCAATTGCTGAAATATTTAAAACTCCGTGTCCCCGCCAGAAGTCCTCGTGCTCCAATCACGCCTTTACATCCTCCACACCGTAGAACCGTCTTCGGCGCAAATTCGCCGATCCCTCGACTATGCAAATTGTTAAATAGCCTAAGTGATCTAATTGACGTGCATGCTGACTCACTTAATAGGATCAAAAAAATTATGTCTAACTATCAAAACCCCTAATGCTCTCTCTGTATTAAGGTTGGTTGGTTGGTTTGTTTGTTTGTGTATTTATTTATTTTTGATTTTGTCTACATATTTTTTCTTGTATTGTTTGAATTGTCTTTGAACTGGTAATTGTAAACTTTAGATATAAAAAATTATGCATGCTGTGTTTACCTGTAAGAGATTGTTACGCTAGTAAATGAGTTTTATGAATGTATCACATATTGCAACAGTGTAATCAATTGTTGGTGAAACTTATAAATAAAAAAAATAAGCCACGAGAAAACGAAATATCTCCACATAAGGCGTTACAAAAATACTCGAGCTGCCAGAAAGGACTTATATGTTGGAGATACCACTTACAAAGGCGTGTTGAAATTTAAAAACCTGGGCTGCACTCTGCACACCCGAACATGCAAGAGGAGGAGATCGATATCCGCATCCAAAATACACTAAGATGTAGTGCGGCTCTGCAGAAAGTGTTAAGAGTCCAGGCCGAAATACTAAAGTACGAATTTATAAAACTGTAATATGGTTGCGAAGCATGGACACTGACGGAAGAGAATAAGTTATTGGTCGCAGAAAGAAAGGTCCTTTGAAAGATATTGGGCTCTGTGCAGAGACTCGACGGGAGCTGGCGGATTCGAAAGAATGTCGAAATCGAGGAACTCGTAGCCAATCCTAACATTATAGGGGAAATAAAAGCTCACAGACTCCAATGGCTCGGCCACGTTGAGAGAATGTGAGAAGACATTAATGTAAATAAAGCGTATTTGGGTCGACCAACAGGACGTCGCTCTGTCGGTCACCCCAGATACCGCTGAAAATATGTTGTGGAGATGGATCTGAGGGAGCTTCAAGCTAATGATTGATGCAAGAAGTGGCCAAAGATCGGTCCAATTGGCGTTCTCTAGTGTCGGAGGCCAAGACACATTTTGGGTCGTTGAGCCAACGGAATAAGTAAGTAAGTATTTCAGTAATGTCAGGGGCTATTTTAAACAACCCCTGACATCGTTAGATGGGACAAATTGAAGCAAGATAATAAGGTTGAAGATTGAAAGCAAATTACAAGAGAAATATCAAAGAAAATAAAGGTATCTACGTAATTATAATGGTTAAGAAAATAGGGTTAGATGAAGGATCGCATCACAACAACAAATAAATAAGAAATAAGACTAGCTAGTTGCTCCCGTAAGCTTTCGCTTATATGGCAAATACTTTTTACTTTCAAAGTACTAGAACTACTTTTTAAATATGTTTCAAGTTTCGAAAATAATTCGTATTCGTTCAAATGTAGTCGTTAACAATTTGAAATACTGAAAAAATCTACTCTCATTTTCTCTTAATATCATAAACTTGGATACAAATTCTCCACATAACAATTTAGACATGACATATGGTCTGATTGGCTGTCGATATTTCTCTTGTCTAGGTCGACTTTTGGCTAGGTAATAAATCATACATACATACATACCTACATAAATTCACGCCTGTTTCCCAGAGGGGTAGGCAGAGACTACGGATTTCCATTTGCTACGATCCTGACACACTTCTCTGGCTTCATTCACTTTCATAACATTCCTCATACACGCTCGCCGGTTTAAGGTGCTCTTAACCTGCCCTTTATCCAGAACGTCTCCAATCTGATCAAGAAACGTTCGCCTAGGTCTTCCCCTTGCCACTGTTCCATTCACACTAGCCTTATAAACTTTCTTAGTCAGTCTGTTCTCGTCCATTCTTTCTACATGCCCAAACCAATTTAACATACCCTTTTCTATTCTCGTCACTATATCCACTTTTATGCCGCATCTCTCTCTAATCACACTATTCCTTATTCTATCTTTCAGAGTCACACCACATATATTTCTCAGCGCTCTGATTTCTACAGCATTTATTCTGCTGTCATGCTTCTTTTGCCATACCCAACTTTCACTTCCATGCATAAGTGTAGGCACTAAAAGTCCTCTATGAACAGCCAAACGTGCCTTTTCGGATACATTTCGACTGTTCATAAAAGCGCGTAGAGCGCCATTCACTTTATTCCCAGCAATCGTTCTTCTTTCAATATCTCCCTCATGTGTATCATCCCTTGTAAACAAAGTACCAAAATATACAAACTCTTTCACTTGCTCCACTTACATTACATTACGACGTCGACTATACATCCGCGCGTTCGAAATTATACTGCCGGCGCTGCGAGAGGCAGGAGTCCATCGCGGGCGCCCGCGATAGGTTAGTTTGTCCGTGACGGAGCACGGCGCGGGTCCCCGCGTCGGGCGCCCGCTCCCTGCACCCGCCTAACGCAGCAGACGGCCTTAGGAGCTATGCAGTGTCATTAGAAACTTCTCAGTCTCAGACAGAATGGACTTTGTATTTATGCTTAGTAGACGGCAATAGGCTTTAACCCTGTTCAATGAATCTGAACAAATAGGTCGTAAAATGTTGGTGTTTATACTTCGAGAATGTACATGCGTGAGCCTATATAATATACTTTATGTTTTAATTCTAGTTAATTAGTTAATTACATTTATTCTGATACTGGAGATTATTCATCAAACTGTTAGCAAGTACCTACAATTATTATACTACTAATAACTTTTCAAATGGCGCGGACTTCGTGCTTGTGCTACTTTCGCAGGCATTACGCGCTACCTACCTGCGCAGGCTATATGCGCCAGGTTATTATGAGAACTATTTGCGGGTATGCTTCGCGTCAGTTGTTCATATGATGCATGCAACATATGCATTTGCCTCAATTCCTGCATGCTACACGCTGTATACAGGAGCCATATCGCCTAAAGAGAAATAAACTTGTGTTCTATACTAATCTAATTTTATAGAGATACATTTATAAAAATACCATCCAATTGGATACTATTCTTAAAACTTTATTACGGTTTGCCATCGTGATCATACACATTTTATATTTGTATTTAGTCATTGTTTTATTTATATTCCACCCACGATTTATCTATAGATATCCTTTAAAGAACAAAGTTGGGTCTAGAACGAAGTGAGTATTGGATAAGGTAGCAGTTATTGGTTTTGGGACAATAGAACCTTTTAACAATAAGTTTTGAAAGCTCAATTATTAGAAATCGTTTCCAGTTTTTGATATTGTCATCGAGAAGTTTTGACGCTATTGTGTAACAGTTAATATCGGCTTTGTAGTTATTTCGTTTCGGTTTCAGTTCTGAGTATTTTGGGTTCGATAATTAGGTATATAAATATATACACATTTATAGAGAAGTTAAATGTTGACATAACATGTAAATATTAAACTTCTCTATAACCAATCAATATTATGTACATTGTGTCATACATATCAGACAAAATACGAGGGTGCGTTTTTAAGTTCGCGGAATGGAATAGAAGGGGATGAAATAATATTACAAAATTATTTTTCCTTTTCAATATATTCACCTGAAACCCTAATACATTTCTCAGATCTATGAATTAACTTATGAATACCTTCATAAAAAAATGTTTTGTCTTTCTCTGAAAAATACGCCGCAACTGCATCCTTCACTTCTTCATCGGTTGAAAATTTCTTTCCTCGAAGCTCTTTTTTCAGATTTGGAAAGAGATAATAGTCGCTGGGAGCCAAGTCTGGGCTATAAGGTGGGTGATCAATGATATCGAAGCCCACCTTGTGCAAAGCAGCCAACGCAACTCGACTCTTGTGAACAGGAGCATTGTCGTGCAAGAGCAGGACACCTTTGGTCAATTTTCCTCTTCTTTTTTCTCTGATTGCCTCTTTTAACTGCTCTAAAATTGAAGCGTAGTGTTCTCCGGTTATGGAAACACCTTTTTCTTTGTAATCAACCAACAAAATTCCTTCTGTGTCCCAAAAAACTGTCGCCATGAGCTTTCCCGCCGATTGCGACACCTTGAATTTCTTAGGCGGTGGTGTACCCTTTTTATGCCACTGCATGGAATCTTGTTTAGACTCAGGTTCATAATGATGAACCCAAGTTTCATCCCCAGTAACAATTCGGTCCAAAAAACCATCCTTGTCTTCATTACACTGGCTCAAAAACGCACGCGAACACTCGACGCGCTTCTGTTTTTGAGGCGGTGTGAGCATTCTAGGCACCCATCTTGCACTGACTTTTGTCATGCCGAGATGATCATGGAGAACCTTGAAAATGGTCGTTTCAGATACTCCAACCATCTCTGCGATTTGTTTTTTCTTCAAACGTGCATCCTCCAATATTAATTTTTCGATTTTTTTGATAAGATCTGGAGTGGTGACCTCAACAGACCGCCCAGGCCGGGAATCGTCTTCAATTGATTCCCTGCCTTGCTTAAAGAGGTTGTGCCACTTGTATACCATGGTTTTTCCTGGACAAGAGTCCCCGTATACAGATGACATCTCTTCCAAAATGGTTTGAACATTTTTTCCTTGCTTGGTAAGGAACTTTATAACGGCGCGGAACTCGATTTTCTCCATACTTCACAATTTCTTCCAGATTGAGTTGCTTGAGGGACGATAGTTCAAAGACTAATGACCTCATTATGATAATACTCGGTATATATACTAATTATTAGTTGCTAAACACGTTAGTGACTAAACAAGCACCCCCACCACCTTCCATACCCTCCATTCCGCGAACTTAAAAACACACCCTCGTACTATGCAACGAAAATTTAATATTGTATTAATATGTATGATGTGATTGTGCTTTAATTAAATAAGGACATACAACAAACAAAAAAATATTAAAATTCGATTTATCTACCAATTAAACATCATATAAGATCACTCCCTAATAAAATAAAATGCATGCAATTACTTAATGTATATGACGTAGCTATATTGTAAGCCATATATGCGACTTAGCGATATTACATTTTGAATAGGTATCCCATCTATTGCAGTACCGACGTAAAGCTGACGCTAACACAAACTGTTTAGTTTAGCTGAAGGGATTAACAAGAATATAAGTAATTTGCAAAGGCGAAAACTGTATGTAAAAAATTAATCTGCTTATTTATTTCTCTTTTCCTCATATATGGCAAAGTAAACCTTGCAAAGTAATTAATAAATTGTCTCGTGTATTTTGATATCACTTCACATCGTTTTGTTTGTCGTTGTGTTTCGTTTGTTTTCATACCTAGGACAATGATTAATCATAATAATATAGATTTTAATTTTTTGTTATTTGTTTCAATTAGCGACAGTCATTATAAACGTACCGTTTTATTGATAAAAATAACAACAAATTGGTAATTAACCCTTAGAATAAGAAGAATTTTAAATCCTTAAAATTCTATTTCTTATTCTTCTATTTCTAAGGCAACGAACACAAATCACTCACTCCCAGTCTCAGAAATACACACATCAACAGAATCTAGGTATATTTAATATTTCATCAAATATCTAAAAATCTATAAAAACAAAAACTTCAGAGGTGTCAAGGGACACCCGGATGGAACGAAGTTCCTTTCGATTAATTAGTAAAGGAATTCTAATAATTTTTTTTTAATTTATAAATTTCCGAAAATCTAAAAAATCCATAAAAGATACACACCCTACATGGCGTGTGCATAATAATAAGAAGTCTGTTAGCTCGCAGCTGGCCACAAGCTCACGCGTTTTTTCCATAATTAAGTAATCTGCTGGCGCATGAATGAACAGTGCGAGCGAGATAGCGTAACTACTTACGCACGCCGCACAGCTAACAATAGCTTACTATAGCAAAAAGTGTCGTGACAACTTTTCGTAAGAATTTTTTCCGTCTAGCCCCCTTTCACAACGCGCGATAAGGAACTTCGTTCCAAAAATTGTGATGTAGTAAATGGAAGAATGATAGGTTATTTTATGGTCTTTAATAAAAAATAAAACAACATATCGTGATTTTTGTGGCACAGGTTTACCCTAGTACAGGCACCCTTTTTTTTACTTGTTGGAACGCATTGACGCACACAACTCCGCGGGGGCAGGCGGAGGGGTTACGTCGGTCTCGCCGGGGTAAAAGAAAGATGGAATAAGAATAATGTACCTCCCTGAATACCGACTAAACCTACCACGATGTTCCTCGACAAAACCACTATCGACGAGGCCGCGCGAATCACTTTTGCATACGGTCGCGACACCGCCGAGGTTTCAGCCCACCGTGTGAAACGGCAGGCCAATACACAATAAAACCTACCCAACATAGGCACTACTTATTTAAAAGCCCTACTGTCTCCCGCCTAAACGGGAGACGGACACGACACAGAGGCACGCGTGGGAACACGCACGCCGCCTCTCAGATCTGGTGCTGAATGGATGGCGGGCAGGTCCACAAAGCTGCAAACCCCCAGGTCAAACCTCAGAGTGGCTAGAGGTCATCTCGTGCCCTCTACAATGAAGGTAACCTAAGCTCTATGTCCATTTGTAACAATTTAAGTTGAATAAATGATTATTATTATATTTTTCGTTTTAATATAAAAAAAAATTGTCGCCTTAAAAAAGTGTATGATATATTCCTTATTTATTTTTATAAAACTATTAATTTTAATTAAAATTGAAAATATCTTATAATGTCTGATTATTAGTAATCAATGATGCCACCTCTTACATTAATTGCACATCGAAAAGGATTGCTTATACTTAAAATTAAATTAATTAAATTTTTTTTAATAGAAAATTAAAATAGAAATTCCTGGCCCATTTGGATTCTGTGTGGGATATTAACTAGCTCTGCTACCTTATTGTGGTATTTTTGTGCAGTCATGCTGCCTTGGATCCAAACGAGCTGGGTTCGTCCTCCAAGACGAATTCCTGACCACACCATGATTGTCCCGCCTTGGTATGAGTGGACCGTGCCGTGAGGGTGCCGTTCTCCAAACGCGTTTTCTTCGTGAATCCGGATGAAACCAGAACCGGGACTCATCGATGAACAGCATCAAAGACCATTGTTAGTTACTTCATTGTAAATGCGCCGGAGCCCACGAAAGCCGCTGACCGCGATTGACACGTCGCGATGCTGGAAAACATAGCGGTCTTCGAGCATGAAGACCAACTTCATGCAACCTCCTTCGCACGGTTTGGTCGCTTAGCAGTAGCTGGTGGTCCTACTAGAGCCTTTACACTAGTTGCATCACTATGATATAGGTTTGTCTTCTAGCGGTCATTTGGAGAAATCGATCCTGTCTCTGCGTAGTAACACGATATCTACCCGTGTGCATTCAGCCACATTCCCAGTACTGCGATAACGTGACCACAACCTTGATATCACGTTCTGGCTGGTGTGTAGGGCCTCAGCAACGACACGTTGAATAGCACCTTTTTCTAACATGCCCACGGCTCGTAACATTTTATCTCGACTCAAAATACGAAGTGACACGACTCTTGAAGCTAACACGGCACGTTGAATTAAAAAAGAAAACAATCTAATCCCTTTTCAATAATTAATATCAATAAAACAATTTTAATTTTCCTTGTAGACGTAACGAATTACTTACAATTTAACCGCCGTATTTTGATCCTTCCCTTGTTTTTTACATTTAAAAAAAAAATAAGATGCAATAAAACAGGGTTCCATCTGCATATAAACTTTTTATGGCAACTAAAAACATTTTATACTATAAAGTCGTAAATAATTTAGGATTAAGGTATCCCTAGATTCTGTTGATGTGTGTATTTGCATTATAAAAAATATCCCATGAGTATCTAACATCAAACTATACGCAAGATGACCATTTAAAGTACTATGCTGACGTACAATCAATTTTCGGCATCAATATACGAAAACAGTAACAACATTTGCAGTATGCATCACTTGCATTGACAATTCAATTAATTTTATCCCTAGCAGAACATTTACACGATGACAAATACTTGAAATAATCAAATTATTATTGATCGAATCCAATGTGATTCTGTAAAAGCATTTCAATAACCTGAACATTCAGTGCTTTATTATTGAATCCTCGTTTACGAATGGCATCGTTATAATATTATTATATCAGAATAATACCGAATTCGGTCGATCGATTAAAGATGATGTGTAATGGAATTGAGCAAGAGGATGTGCCTTTTAATTTATGTTATTTGTTATTTGTGTATAGATTTATTTTAGTTCTTAGAGCAACGATAGCTCAGTGGGGAGATCAACAGACTGCAATTTAGAGGGCCTCGGGTTCGAACCCACGTTGCGCACTTTTGACTTTCGGAAGTTATATGACTTTTCGAAATTATGTGCGTATTGATTGACAATTATCGCCTGCTCCGGGCCTTGGAGAGCACGTTAAGCTGTCGGTCCCAGCTGCCATGAACATCTATGGCAGTCGTTATTGGGAAGTCAGTGCCCTATAATATCCTGACACTAGTCTAGCCTTAGGGTATCGCTAGCCTTCGGGTTGCGGAGGTCAGGTGGCAGCCGCTCCGTGTATAAACTGGTATCCAGTCAAATCCGGTTAGACTAGAAAAGCCGACCCCATGTGACTTGGAAATAATAAAGGCTAGGAAGAAGAAGATTTATTTTTAGTTCTTGTTAAATCTGGGATTAATTTTAAAGTAAGCTGCATTATAAATATGCATTAAATAAGTAAATGGGAAAAGGCAAATACTGGAATAAATAGGGAAAAGACGGTGCGGACGGAGGAGTATGAAATTTAGCACAGTTGAAGTTTATATGGAGAAGAAGAATCCTAATATTTATATAAAATATGCATTAGAAATACATTAAATTAATGAAAAAACACGCACACAACCATGCATTTGACACACACAGTCGTACTATTCTTCGTAACTATGGTTACCTACATATATCAATATAATAATTTGTTTGACAATTAATGTCGAATTTCAATCACTATGCGATCGCTAGTAATAGTAGTTAATTAACACTTAAGCATAGTAAATTCAGTATAGAAACATACTATAGAAAAAGGGAAGGGAGTAGGAAGAATAAATATAGACCAAAAAGAAAGACAGATAGATCAAATAAAAGAAAAAGTTAATGCAAAGACATTTTTTTATAATCATCGATCTTGATTTCTGGATGAAATTGAGGTTTCATAATTAATTTAACAGGCTATTATAAAAGATAATACTTATTTTGATGTAGAAATTTTGAATATTTTTTCCAACGGTACATTCAATAAAGAATCGGCAATTACTCATGCTGCTTGTACAAATGTTGTAACGCATTGTCTGGCATGGGGTACATACGCATAACTAGAAACTGAGAAACCTTATAATTAAAATATCCAATTATTCATGTAAGTGTGTGAACTTAATAAAATAAACACCGGCACTTGATAATACGCCTTTTATTTATTTTTAACAGTAATTTTTATTTAATTACACGGAAAATCTTCTTTACACAAAAATACAACCGCCTGCCATCACACGCCTCACAGTATATCTCATTCACTCACTCTTTCGTCTCTCCGTCCCTTTCACTCAGTTAGGTTCAAAAATCAGCTTATATTCTTCACGTTCTATAATTCAATCCATCCCACATTCATATTGATAACATTTGACCTTCTCAATACCTATGAATCTAAACAAAAAAAGGAAAATAATTTGCAAAATAGAAGATAAAAACGATTAACTATTTTGTCTTTGCCTATTTATATATAGATGAAGCAAGTTCTATTCCTAATAGCTGTAAATGAAGTTTGTGGTGATAGCGATTTCTTTATACAAATTTATTTGCACTGGCCTTCTGCTACTTTTATTAAAGACTACGTATTGGTACCTGTTACGATCCTGGCATATACTTTCTGCGTCAATCATTAATAATTATTATGGTATACCATTTTCTTTTGGACGTGGGACGAAGCTGATATACATATATAATACTGGCCTTCTAAGCAGTGTGTCAAGATGAAACAAACACCAAATTTTAAATTAGATCTCCAGTAATACTACTATGAAATGTACATTCCAATTCATGCAGAAGTTTTTGCGAGATGCGCGTACGAACATATAGACAAAATTCTAAAAATAATTATTTTGGCTTCTATAACTTGTATAAAATCTTTTCACATTAATACTTATTAAATATTTCCTATGTCCAGACATCGACTAGTTACAATTGTATTATCTATGTATATATTAATACGTGAAGCAAAAACTTTTTACCTACCCATTTTTACGAAAATTGTGCGGACGGAGGAGTATAAAATTTGGCACAGTCAAAGTTTATATGGAGAAGGAGGGACGAATCCTAATATTTTTATAAAATATGCATTAGAAATACATTAAATTAATGGAAAACACTACACGCACACATCCATGCATTTGACACACGCAGTCTAATCGCGTTCGTAGTATTTCGACATTGTTCGTCTGACGCCGTACAATATTTTGCAACTATGGTTACCTATACCTTATTTATATGTAATGAAGAAAAAAGAAAACAAAGTAGCAAGCTTCGGAATTTTGGTCTAATTTTGACCACTATGCGACCGCTAGTATGTATACATCAGTAATACTATCCTACATTTTGCTATACAAGAGTAACTCTCAAGTGCGAGAATTTTCTTATTAAAGAAAAAAGAAAAAAGGAACGTAATATATAAATCCAAAAGATTACTTACACGAGCCTATAAAGTACGAAGATAAAATATTTTCTGATGCCAATATAAAAGCAATTGCTTCAAAAACTATTCCTAACGTTGAAAGCAGTTTTAACGACGATAGCAAACGCAATGAATACTAAATGGGTGACCTTTTGACCCATCCCACTCAAACAGACGAAATCGCCTCGCCCTTCAAATTAGAATTCGTTCAAATCAACTTTTACTTTACACAAAGGATCACGGTATTAAGCACCAATAAAGCTATAATAATAAAACTTTTATTCAAACCTAATATTTACGTAAGATTCGGGAACCCGGGGGAATCGGGGCGAACTTAACAACCGACAGGTTTAATTAGGGAACGAAGCTAATTCCCAAGTTTTGATGAATGCGATTTCACGGATACAACCCCATTTCACCCTCGCAGGGAGTAGCATAATTTGAAATTTTGATTTAAAGCCTTGTTTGGTTAATTGCTGTTAATACTATCTGTGTTGGGTTGGTTATCGCGACCGAAGTGATCGTAACCCTTTTGTGATTAATATCGGATTCAGTTTTGGTGAGTTTTTGATTGGATACTCTTATTAAACTGGAACTCTAGTGGAAATTAATTGAAAAATGTAAATTTACTATAGCTGATATGTAAATTGAAGCATCATTAATAATACGCCTCATACGTGCAGAGCTTAATGTACATGTGATTGTACACTACGCGGATATTTGACGCGGGATATATGCACAATCTACATACAAACATACGGGTTACTTGTGTGGATGGCTCGCGTCGTTCGTTCACACGATTCACACAACCTCCACAATATTTCTTTTTGACGTGTGGGAATACCCTCTATGCGGAAAACGGATAACAGTGAGGTTGTGTCAAGCTTACGCAGGGAAAGATATGAAGGCCCGGGTCCTACCGACTAAATATACCACGGTATGCCAAATCTCTGCCTTAAGTGGTGGGTGGGTCGTGCGAACTGGAGCTACTTCAGCAACCCACCCAGCAGTGCATCATTCAGTAGCCTATATAATAACATCAGCCCGTATTAAACTGTCCCACTGTTGGATACGGGCCTCTTCTCAATCTGAGAGGGGTTAGGCCATAGTCGACCACGCTGGCCCAGTGCGGGTTGACAGACCTCACATATCTTAGAGAACATTATGTATAACTCTTAGACATGCAGGTTTCCTCACGATGTTTTCCTTCACCGTTAAAGTGAGCGATAATTAACTATTTAATACGCACATAGCTTCTAAAAGTCAGAGATGCGCGCCCTGAGTTCGAACTCGAGACCTCTGCGTAACAGTCCAACGGTCTCTCACTAGGCTATCTCTGCTTGCTAATGCAGTGCCTTAACTTGCGTAATTAACCGCTTTGTGTACTAGAGTCATAATTTTGAGTATATATAAAATACCTAATAAAACGACATAAAAAAAGAGTAAATTAAACTGCCTCGTTGGCACTGTGGTAGAGGGTGCGTCTGTTGAACATGAAGTCTGTGTGATTCCTAGGTCATGTAGGTCGTACTGTTACTGGGTTTTTCTGTCCAGAAATTCTTAGCAGAACAGATAGTTATGTCATTTGTTATAATATTATCAAGTTTACAAAGTCTTACGCCTATCTCCCTGAAGGGGTAGGCAGAGGCGTATTGGAATACCCACATGTTACAAAGCAAGGTTTTAGGTGCCACATAATAGAGGGTGAGCCTGTTGCTGTCACTGGCAAGGTTTTTTTAAAGAACAATTCCCTGGGACTTTACAAACAACGGACACAAAGAACATTTTTGTGTCCGGTGTTTGTGAAGTCCTCCGCGATACAACATTATTTTTAGTGCGAGGATTCATGAAAACTTGGGAATTAGCTTCGTTTCCAGACTCGGAATAACCATTTGTGGATGACCCAAATTTTTGTACCATGTGGGATTCGAACCCGCAACACTCGGCGCAGTGGCAGGAGCGAGGTGACAACTAAAACCACTACGACATTCGAGCAGTCAAACACACTGATTGCAGTCTACACTCTCTACTGCCGATGCCAATATCCTAACGGAATAACTCTTGAATACTTTGCCCGACCCAGGACCTCACAAACGAATGCAAACATAAGCGTAAGTATAAAAGTAATCTACCTCGAGGCTAACGACGCACTTCCATTTATGACCACATCTTAATGTTACTTACACGTTCTATATGAAATACATTAATTAAAATGACTATGAACACAACGTGGTTACGAGTTAATGATGTGTATGAGGCTTCATCTTGATTTAAATGGACGATATCTCTTCAAGATTAGCTATAGCACTTAAAATGAGGATGTTATTAAATTACGTAACGTTCGAATAAATGTTGGCAATATGTCTGATTACATATTTATATGAGTAGCGAGTCGTATTTTGGTTTTATAAACCAGCTTCTATAGAAACGCACACCGTGATAAATCTGATATATGCCAATTCAATACTTGTTTAGATTGAGTAACGAACGCCCATCTTCACTAACTTTCATCTATAATATAAGTAGGTTTAGTTTAGTTTAGAGTTTACGGATCCCACACAGAATCATTCTAGCTTAGTTTACCTTTAGAGGTTAACAGGAATGAAATGTAATTTATAATCCAAATGACTAGTAAACTATTTTTAAATATAATGATGCTGTTTCCTTTAACAAAATGATGGCTACAGGTTCGGTAGAGTTATTTTCCGTTGTCCCTATATAGTAAGCAACCTTAATAGGCTGATTCATGAAAATATGCTCCTACCGGACTTAGATCTATAACTCCGCGTGGTGAGAATAGTGAGTAGCCAATGGGTTAGTTGTTTACGATATTTTATTATTTAAGTCGAATAGATACATTACCCAAAATCAAATATTATACATGGAATATTTAAAATCTTCTTAAAATAAAATAAATTACAAGTGGTACATATCTGGTAGTGGTGCAATATTCAAATGCCAGAAAAATATGCACGATACAAACTGTGACGTAAGCGCTAATTAAATGCAGCTATCCGAGTGAGATTGCGAAATATAAGCACCCCACTTTTTGTTATATTCAAATTTAAAGTATTATTTCTATCTAAAATATTAATAATATATAAATGGTACATAGGCAACCCTATTGTATTGGAGCTAAACTATAGATCCCAAAAACTTTAACCAAAGTTATTATATTCTGTTTTACTGGTACTAGCCTACCTCATGCCTTTCTGATTTTGACAGCTGACAAAATGTTCACTCATTCAATAATAATTTTGATAGGCTTAACTGTAGAGTAAAAACCTTGAGAGTTATAAAATTAGTGCATTCGGAAAATTTTCAATTTTCAAAATTCGAAATCTGAAAATTTCACATAATTTGTAGCCTAGATTTATCACATGATTTTTAGTCCAGATTTAAAGCCATCGTTGTCACGACAACTTAGGCCGCCATGTAATTTTTAGGAATTTATAAAATGCAAATATAATGAAATATTGTTGTCAAGTGTACAAAAATATCTTGAGATTTCTCTGTGTAAAACAAATATTAAGTTAACTATTTAGAAGGGTCTGCACCCGTAACGCATATAAATATAATTTAGATCTTTATACTTGTCTATTAATACCGGTATTAAGTAAAACCTACTAAATAATTAATTATTAATGAAACTGTTTCTTATTTCTTATATTTTTTTGACTTCAATTATTTTATGTAGCAATAATAAGTTTTTAATTAGGTATGTCATAATATTATTATTGTGTTTAAGATTGTCGTTTACTTTTCTCCTAGTATCTCCATTGTCTTTTCCTGTGTAACTGCATACTACGTTTATGCTGTCTGCAGCATGTGTTGTTCGTATTTTTTTATAAATAATATTGTTACTTTATTAAATTTTTATGCGCTTATCATAATCGTAGCTTGACTAATAAATCTAATTCAGTTTAGTAAAATCTGAAATGTGGTGCAAAATGTTATCACGGTTCTAGACACGATCTTATTACTTAGAGTATCTTACCAAAAAAGCCCAATAACAACATACCCGACCCAAAATCGAACCAGAGACCTCAAGCACAGCAATCATACACCTACGCCACCGAGGCAGTTTAATATAATTTATAAAATACAAAACTCTTCCTCCCAGTTAACGTTTAATGCACTTCATTCCGACAAACGGGTTCGTTATTTCAAAGAATAGCTGAATCGTACAATGTGACGGAGACATGCTTTAGTTTCTACTAGATTTATTACTGCTGACTTGGTTCATACTCGGCGACTACTAAAAGAATTTAGTATTATGTATTGCTAGCTATTTCTAGCGTGGTTCAGTTAATGACTGGGATTTCATCTGGTGTTCGGTGTTTACGATTTTTTTGGTTTGTTTGGTGATTGGTATCGTGTATGTGCTTAAACATTTGTACTATTATGTTATGTTTATATTCGAGGCGCTCATATCTAGTTGCACTCACTGATCGGTAAATGATTAGCGAGGTTCAGCAATGTTGGATGCGGTCAGTCTATAGATAGGTGACCGCTTAGTGGTATTTTATCTAAGCGTCTCCGTGCTTCGGAGGGTACGTAAAAAGTCGGCCAAATTGTCAGCAGTCGTTAAGACATGTCAGAGACCTACGGGCGGCTTAAACAACTCTTTACAACAGGTTGGCCACTAACCACACGAAAAAGAAAGAAAGAAAAAGAAAGAAAGTGCTGTTATTATTTTATAATATAATTAGTAGCGATAACACGTATTTTAACATATTTTCTCTCGTCTCGTTCACTCTACTTTAGTTTTTATCCTGTTTACGTACTATGTAGTTTCGTGACGTAAATTTGCGTGTAATTATGTCATCCCTGATACGATTCCCGGATAATAATAATGTATAATAAAATTCATTTAACTACACAAATAAAACAAAACTCAGAAATCATTTAACAATTTTGTACAATACTAGATAATAAGTAAAATATTGACTGGCAAAGGAGTTATAATTTATTTAATTGTTAAACCCTGACACCTAAAATAGGCCGATCCTAGAAGAAACATTTTTCCTAATAATTGGCAAGCTAATAATTAATCAAAATAGAAAAGAAAAAGATCAGCAAAATGTGTTATTATGTGTTACAATTAGGTAATTTTCAGCGGCAGAGCGGTATCTTTAATTATAAAAGAATAGGCAATTAATTCGCCCGCTATTACATGTTTTATATTTAACTTAGCTTTACTTTTTATAAAGAATAGGAAAATAAACTGGATGATTTGTCAATACTTTTACTAACAATGCTTGTTTTAACACACTCGATCATAATGAGCTTTTATGATTTAATCCCTTTATCGCTAGGACCTACATTCAACAATGTAACTCAACCCGAATAATGTCCAGATTCAGAACAACTATCTAAAGATAACATAAATTATTGTCCAATCCGGAAATTAAACCCACAATTACAGTCACTACATTGAAAGATGGTGAGACGATAACTGAATTCGCCGAGCTAAATATGTTGAAACCATGATAGCAAAAAATTACAAGTAAAATTACTCCTAGTTATTCTTTTAACCATCGCGCTAATGTATTCTGTGTCCTTGGGAACTTTACTGCACGAAAGGGGTAGTGTTTTAAGTGGTCGTCTTACCACTGCTAATGCGCTGAGTGTTTTGGGTTCGAATCCCAGACGGATACAAGTTCGAATCCAAACCGGGACAAAAATTTGTGTGATCTACAAATGCTTGTTCCGAGTCTGGATGTTCTTTGTGTCCGTTGTTTGAATGTTTGTAAAGTACCCCGCAATACAGGAATTATTCTTAGTGAAGTATTTAAAACAAAAATAAAAAAGATTTTACAAACATTCCAAAACTGATCCTATTGCTTTCTACTGGACACTGTTCCGGACGCCGCGCCTTGTGCTGCTACAGACATTTTTTTGACAGAAATCTCAATATATATATTATTATGCTTTGCCCGTCTCGAGAATAGAACCTGAGATTACATAGACAGCAGTGACATATACCACCACTGCAAAATTTTTGTCAGCATTTGATTGCAGCCACGAAGTCGTCAGCAACCTAACACTGCCAAAAATATACTAATTGATATTGATTCTGTAAAACTTTTAAACGACTCCTTCACCTGATATCAAATGAAGTTGATATATGATATTTTAATTACATTTTAATTTTTTTTTGTAAATCCGTTCATATAGATTACCTAAGGAATAAAATTATCAGTTAATCATTACAAGAAGTGTCAAATGCTAAATACATTTCTTTAGTTTTATTTTGTAAGGAACATTATTTATATTGACCTTTAATAAAAGTATCAACATTGAATACGAAAACCATTAATAAAAAGATTTTATTGCTAAAGAAAATACCGAAAGAAAATAAACTTAACATTCAATACAAAACTAATTACCTCACAGAACCAATTCCAACGAACAAATACATTAGATAGAACAAATGAGAAATGTCCATCAGTATCTCATTTCAACTTACCCATCTTTCCACCCAATTTTAATCATAAAATTTCAGCTTCATACCTTCCCATAAAATATTAAACAAAACTCTTGAAAACACAAAAACCCATTAGCATGATATCAAACGGCTCCACCGGACCGGAACACCTAAAAACTCGATTGAAACATTTATCTTTCGATCCTAAAACATTCAGTTTTTCATCCACCATTCACCGTATTTTAAACTGTGACACTTCGCTTTAATAGTTCTCTCTAACGATCCCTGGGTACATAAAAGATAAGATAATACCAGCCATCGACACTGTGAACGGAAAATTTCTACAGTATTTGATCGCCGGGGCGTGGATAAAGGACCATGGTTAAATTTTAAAATTCTCATTTTGATCTTTATTCTTTCGGACCATTGGTCGAGATCGTCGTACATGGTAAACCACAAACATTCCAAAGGAAAGTACTTGGTACACTCACTATTTTGTTTTATTTATATTTGAGTTCTAAAATATTTTTATTTTATATTAATAGTAGGTATGTAAAACAGTTTTGTGTCTCCCGTGATGACGACCTTCAATGTCCGTTCATTAATCTTACGTACTATTTCTACTATTAGATCCTATGTGTACGTTTCCCGTTTGAACTGTGGAACTGTGCTATAATGCCGGCATGTAGCTTTCTACGAGTTACTCGTTGGTGAAACAATGATATGAATTATGAATGCTGATACTAATGTCGCTAATTGTAATTTTACCTGACGTTTACACACAACTAGCTATCGTTCGTGATGTTTTTTATTCGATTTACGGCTCAAGTTACAGCATTGTATTGATCATTTGAATCATTTAAATGTTCAAGTTGTTCGTATTCGAATAATATTAACGATTATTATAATGCATGATTGATCAGATATGTTATACCAATACGTAAATAGTGAAATACGAAATATCAGTTACAATAAAATCCAAAGTTTTGTAATGATTAAAGTGTAATTTGAAAATTCAATTTTTATTCGAATATAAATCATTAACAATGAATTCCGAATTATTCAATATTTGTTCACTGACAAGCAACACTATTAGGAAATTGACACAAATATTTGACAGCACTAACTGTTGATTTATGCTAAATATATAACAATGACCGCTGCTGTACATATTTTGTGATATCATTATACATACGTCTACCTAAACCTTATATATACTACACAAATGCGATACTTTATATTAAAACAACCAAATATATTCCAAGCAGAAAATTCAAAATAAATTCAGTTTCATTTACGGATTTCTTCGCGTCTTAAACAGCGTTTCTTGCAGAAGCAAATAAATAAATTCAAATGCTGTATCCGTTGCAATGACCCTATTCTCTTAGGTTGTCTCATTTGAAAGCTTAAATAAAATAGTCATTGGTACTTGGAGATAGTTTCCCCGTCCCGGGAGACTTGACACCGGCAGGGTATAAAATATGCAGAGCAGCAACTTGTTGGTTTTCGGGATTACCGTTGTGCTAGATACCGACAACATCTTTAGTCTATCGCTTAAAATAACACTGTTAACATTTTGATCAATATCCAAGGAGATGTAATCCTGGTAATTTAAATTGTTCTATAAATAAATAAAATTTGACTTAGCGTTGTTGTTCATGAAACGTATGATAAAAACAAGGGTGGTAAATTTGACGGCTGTAATTGTGTCTCTATATATGGCTACATAGTTTCCAAATACATGGATCGATTCCAATACAGTTTTAAATAAAAATATAGTTTAAGAAGGATGCTCAATAGCAATTTTCTATACAAATAAACACAGTACTATCGAACCACAAAATAAATTATTATGAATTTGCATTTAAACATCTGCGTATCAATATCAGCATACTTATTTTCTAATATTTCTTAAGTTACTTTAAAGACAAAAGTGCTCATCCTGAGATTTAAGATTGATCCATTAAACTATCACATATTTTATCTTAATATGTATCGAAAAAAGAATATTACAAGTAAATATATTTTAGTAACTATACTTTCATATTGCTGATTCTATACCCGAGTCTTTCTTGGTTTAAATAAATATTTCTTACGGAATTTTAAAAGGCGCTATTATAATACTGAAATCTTTGTTACCTCCTATCACATGTGCAAGTCGGACACCTTATCAAATACTGTTTTTCGAACTAAGCTCTTTCAGTGTCATCGTTAAAACATAATACAAACAATTTGTTACACAAACTGCTATACAAGAGCAATTAGAATGAAATCTCTATATTACGTGCCGAAGCGAACTACTCGTTTAGTAGTTGGGTAAATCCAAATGAAATGAAGGGTAGCTTGTCTAATTACAGTGGCATTAACTGTAATGATCTCTAGGCACGGAATCTGAACACGCGACCGTAGAACACCGCTTGCTATTAAGGACTGGGTGGATTATTTTTGTTGCAAGTAATTTATAATATTAGTTAGGATTACCTTAATTGTAATGCTTTTCTAATATAGGTATTTTCTTCATACTTTACTTTTCAGCTGTAAATAGTCGAAAATTACAGACTTAATTAAAGCTGCAGCCATGGTCATGGGGAGACTGAAAAGCAACCGAAAAGTCGGGGAAAGTGTAAACCTAAATTTTTATTATTTTTTTATTTATTTATTAGCTTATAAATTAGTAAAATTCAATAGTAGTAGTAGTGTAACAGTTTTCAGAATTATATAATAGGTACAGTGTTAAATAAACAACGCGATAAAATCCGTATATAGTAGTTTAATTTCAATGAATAACATTCGCGTAAACAGAAGACAATATTATGTAAATGTCTATTTACTTTTTATCAAGTGCCCAAATACAAAGTGTCATGGTTTTGTCTTCGATAATGATGAATTCCCATACAAACTCTTATTCTTTATTTCAACTCTTTCATGCCCATTTTTACAACAAAAGGTGGTCTATGTCTGTAAAATGTATTGTATGTAAAATATAATAATATTTATTGTTTTAAATGCCTCAATTCTTAATAGCCGTCTTTCTGTTTTAGAGAACCTATTTTATCTTAACCTCACGAATGATCCAGTTAAGTATGTATAATATGTATGTATTTACAAAAAAAATATATATATATGTATATTTATCTATTGTCTAGTACCCATAGTATAAGCTCTGCTTAGTTTAGGCTAGATGATGTTGTGTCTAGGTGACAAAATATTACAATATTAGTTGTTGCTGCTGCTAGATAACCTATACAGTACGATAAATGTTGGACCTGAATAACTGTTACGAGTTGCATTGTAACTTGTGTAAAACTGAGCGCAAAAGGTAGCAATATTGGCAAACATGCTCGACGACAAATTTTGGAAATTTATCACTGTTACAAGTTCCAGTGTATGGTCACTAATATAAGAGTTCTCTTGCCTTCTACTGGCACCTTGCGAGTAAAACGATTCGCATTCGATTACCACTGCCAACATTAATAACTACACTGCAATGAACTGTTCCATTGCGAACATATTTTATACTAGATGTTGCCTGCGGCTTCGCTCCCGTACCTAATTATAGTTTAGGTAAGGGTAGGTTAGAAAAATCCTTTTTTTCTGAATGTAAGGTACCCTATGTCCTTTTCTGTACCCTTGACAACGAGTATGCGAAATTTTATAATGTTCGGTGGAGTAGTTAAAGCATGAAAGTGTAACAAAAAGAAACAAATAAACAAACAAACTTCGTCTTCTTCATCTTAGCGTTTATCCCGGTTGCATCCTCAGCGTTGGCGTTGGAACCCAGGGTCCGCTTTTCCGCTAAGTCTCCTCCATTTTGCACGATCTTCAGCATCCTGTAGTGTTGGGTTATTGGCACGTATGTCATCTCTTACAACGTTAAGCCAGCATTTCTTGGGTCTGTCCCATTTACTCGGGCCAGGCGGAGGCGGCATGGCAAGACATTTGTTCCCCGCGTAACATGCCTGTTTTCGTAAAACGTAACTCTCTTGCAGCTTATCTGCTATGTCACGGACATGAAGACTGCCACGGATGCGGGAGTTTCTTATAATAAACAAACAAACTCACATTCGGATTTATAATAATAATTAGGATTTAGGATTAGGATATATTTGATCGGATGACAGATAATATGTTATAGTTGTAAGTAACGCTAGTCAGCAAATATTTTTGGAACAATATTGAGGTAAGGGAATTCAAGACATGTTGGACCGAAAATAGAAGTGATGATGTAACAATTTCTCGGTTTATTTGATTTTCATACACACATATAAAAAATATAGTCAAACATAAAGAAGAATATATCCCATTAATCGCATCATAAAGCTTTTTTCGATTGAAATATCAATGTATCGTATTAAGCGTAGCCCGTGTCGATGGTGCGACGAAACTAACGCATGTCCGGGTGCTCAGTCGTGCGTCAAAAACGAGGGAAAAATGGCGCAGCAAGCCGACGAGGTCTCATTAACTCGTCACTGTTACTGAGAATGACAGTTTAAAAGTAAAAAATCGCTAGCCAGTATTAAAGTCTCGTCATTAAATTTAGTTACTCGTTTGAAAGGATGTTTGAAAGATAGTGATTTCGAAGATATGTTTTATAGAGGCAAATTGTTTTTTTCTTGTTATTTTCTACGATCGGTCGTGGACTATGAGCAAAGCAGTTGAGTGCATAGTTATAGCATGTCGAGTGTGTCTCTCAGCGGCGTCAGCTACTCATTCTGTATTTATTTTTAGGTACTGGATTTGATCGAGTTCTAAGATAACATGCTGCCTTAGGCATGTTTCACGTTTTGTTTCCATTAACTGGGCCGCTAGGTCATTTGGTTGTTTTGCCAGCCTCTTGATAGATGCTAAATGAACTTACGGTTGTTGGTACGGAGTTACCGTAAGCCATAGGTTGCTTTCCATTATATTTTGTTTTTAAATCTCTACTACACTGTGACTTTACAAACATTTAAAACAGCACACACAAAGATAACCCAGACTCGGTACTATTATTTGTGGACAACACAAATTTTTGACCTGTGTGACATGTGTTCAATTGAATCCACAACACTCAGCTCAGTGGCAATGCGACATCTTTACCCACTACGCTATTCGTATAATTAAAGTGCCAAATAATCTTGCAATCGATGGTACCCGGATCCTTTAGGCTTAAGACATAAGAAGATATCAATAATAATATTCTATCACATACACACAACACCATCTAGCCCAAACTAAGCAGAGCTTTTACTATGGGTACTAGACAATGAATAAACATACATATATATACTTTTTTTTCTAAATACATACATATTATACATAGTAACATCCAGACCAAGACAAACATCCACGTTCACGCACACAAATGTTTGATTGAAATTAACAAATATTTGACTTGTGCGGAATCGAACCCGCGACCTCTGGCGTGGCAGTCAGTTACAATAACGACTACGCCATCGAGGCCTTTGGATGTTTTGGCAAAGCATTAGTTATCAGTAAACAGCTAGTTTCTGGAAAAATTACTCAACATACAACACAAGATTATTCGGCTGAAATCTTTTGCACTAAAATATTTACCCAGGTTACTCTAGGTTGAAAAGAAAGAAGAAAAGGGTAGTTGCCTTCTGCTGGTTCCATGCAAGTCAGTAGCGCATGTACCTCACATCAGTTACTAGCTTCTTGTACAACCAGTATAATATCCAATAACTCTTTTGAGTATTTTAGTTTTGCTAAACTCAGCTCATCTGAATCTAAATAATAAAAAAATATAAATAAGCACATGGAAAACTGTGATTGAAATAAAACGAAAGCATTGAGTCGAGTTGAAATGAGTTTGTAATACAATCTCGAAATTCAAACAGAAATTGAGTAGCCCTATTAATATTAAAATGACAATTCTACAAGAAAATTGTCTTACAATAAATAAAAAAAAACAATAAGCGACCTCGGTACAAGGATATAAATAAGGCCCTTAATCTGAAATTAAAAACGGAACCCCCCCAAAAAGTTACAACCAGGGAAAACGATGTATACTCTTAAAACTTTTTACATTAAAAAGGTTTTATTATTCAGAAAAAAAGTTGTCTGACCGTTTATAACATTATGAATGCAAGCGGCGTACTGCGTGCGTGTTTCAATTATAATGTTGGGGGAATTAAATGGAGCTGCCTGTAAACAATGCAAGAGATAAAAGTGGAATAACTGTGGGGTAACACTGGAACGACATGAGTGTGTCGATTTTTGTGTTTGTTAAATTTATTTGTTTTGTTTTAATGTTTACTTTTGCGCTTGCAATCCTTTTTTCGGCAAGGTTTTACAAACTCTAGAATTCAGGCCTTAAGTATTGTCTAAGCTTGATATTTCTTTTTGAATTACCAATGCTTTTTAAAACTTTGGGAGCAGGCCCTGAAATATGGATACTTAGAAGAAAAATGTGTTTTGAATAATACTGTATCATCAAAAGTAGTTATAATGAAAGTAATTACTACCGAATATGAGTTCCTTATGATATTTGGAGTTGGCCATATGCTCGATGGTCACGTGGCATAATTTTGCAGTTCGTTATTGGAGCCTGGGTGTGATTCCCGGGCATAACCATGTGTTGTTGGGATTTTTCTAACGTCGCGCGTCGATTCATTCATACAGGTAATTTTCAAAAGGTGCAATTTCTGAATTACTTATCTTGAAGCCTAATAATGTGCTTCGCAGAAGGTAAAGGATGATTTATAAAAGAAGGCGAGGAATCTGTGATCATTTTTAAGAACGTGGTAATACTTACGAGATGTAAACGCTATGTTTACATCTCATAGGCTAAATACATAATATATTTATATGGGTTTAATAATATGCCTCTACTTTCCTTTTGTAGTTGTGAATCTATGTCTATAAAATAAGAGCTACCTGTGACATAGCTCCTAGATCTAATGTAGAATATTTAATTTACATTGAATTACCCCAGCCTGCGATTTTAAATACGCGGAGATTCATTAAATTGCGTTGTAACTACACTTTTTATGGTTATCCCGCTTACCTTGCTGTCAACACCAGAGTAACCAGCAAATGTTAGAACAAGTGGGTTTCATTTTAATTTTAAAATTCTTTATATTAACCTCTCTTTTTATACAGTCATGACTTTCGGCCATATTATGTAGCAAAGATAAATTATAATAAATTTGGACATACATACGTATTTTCACAACGATATCCCCGAAGGGGTAAGCAAAGGTATAATGGCCACATATCACCATCCTATTAAAAGGGTGTGTCTTTCGACACTCTCTACTAGACACAATTCCAGACTAGCTACTCTTACAAAAGAAAATTAGCTCAAGTAAGGATTAGAAACTTGAGACTAAATCACACTACAGCTATATTGACTTAAACAAAAAAAAAATTTATGCAAATTGTATTTTCAAAACATAAGCCATTATATGACATTATAAAGAAAACAAATTACCAGAACTGTTTTTTTTTTCAGATTTATGTACGTACATTACGAGTTTTGGTAGGTACACGGCTTCGCATCCTCAGATCTATGTAAAGATAACTATCATACCTACATCTTTTAGTTTGATAGGGATAAAACGTAAGTATATATGTATATAAGTAAAATAAAATAAAATAAATAAACAACGTCGAGTCTTTGCTTCGTTGCTGCTTAAAAGAAGGACTAACTAGCTAAATAAATATTATTTTACTCGTAAAATAAGTATAAATAGAAACGTTTTAACTCCTTCCAGAACTATCCATGTTCCATGTCTTTCAAATATGCGTTTTTTACATTACAAGGATAGCAAGTTAGCATATAGTAGTAGTAGTTAGCGAAATGGTAATCGTAGCCTTAACTTGTTTGCAAAACCAGCGGTAACACACTTTAGTTTCCATCCTAAAGAAAAAGAATTAACAATGGGAGTAGGTATGGCGAGCCTTTGAAAATCTCATTCTATTCACCCAGTCAAGTTCTTATATCGAACTTGACTGGGTGGCGTAGTGGTTTAAATGATCACCTCATCAGTTCGCCAGTACTACTGCGTCAGGTGGTGTGGGTTTGATCTCCACACGAGATATAAAATTGTGTGATCCACAAAGAGTTTTCCGAGACTGGATGTGTTCGTTGTTATTGTTACGTGCTGGTTTCGACGGATAAGAATGTAAACAATATTACCGACTAAAACGTTTTATTCTAGCACACAATTAAATTTAAAACACAACAAACACTAACTACACTTTTCCATTGTAAATGCTTCAAATTCTGTAGTTTTTACGCTTCCGTTCGCTTCGATGAATACTTGACTGCATATGATTGGAAACTGACTCGGCGAGCGCTTGCCTTCTCCTTTTATACGCGGTTAAAGCGTTTTTGAAGTTTTCTAGAAACGCCATACATGGTACGTAACAGTACGAAGATTCGAGAATGTGCCAGCGTTCTCAATACTCTTCTCGTACCGATGAAGTAGGTCCGTTAGAAGTAAATAGATGGTGCTGTAATAAATTATTATATTTACGGAACTGCCGAATCTTCCCCACAATGCCGAGAGATGGCACTGGGTGTAACACTATTATAGAAAGTGAGCTGGTTTATGTCCGTCCCTGAAAACAAAGAAATCCTTACCTCTAAATAAAGTTTCTCTCTTAGAAAAGCTTTTCGAGTTGCACCTTAAAGGTGAAGAATAAAGTTTAATTATTTTATTAGAAAATTAATAAAAATGCAATCCATTTTCACAGTATCGACCGGTTAGCGTAGTACCATCACCGGTTCAAATTCAAAACTTCGAGAAGGTAAGTAAGAGTATAAAAAGAAAAACAAAACCGGAATGTTTGACGTGTTTTCCAATACTGGTTGAGTCTCGTGAACTAAGTTTCCTTAACTTTGAATGGCCCGGTCCAGCAAAAACTGGGCGTAAAGTTTTTAATTTAACTTTAAGCACAGATTTTGCAGTCTTATTTTAATGTAAACATTACTTTGTAGTAGAATTTGTTCTGTTTTTATCATTAAAACTTGTTATAAATACGTAGGAACATTAGATGTTTTGATGCTTTTTTAATAAGTTTCGTTTGAGGATCAAAATTAAATGGTTGTTAAGATTAAAATGCAATGATTTCAAAGTTGAAGTTATTTGAAATTAAACTACTGTATACGGATATTTATGTGGTTTATTAAAAAAGTGGCCAAGTGCGAGTTGGCCTCGCCCATGAAGGTTTCCGTAGCTTACTAAAATAATGGTTTACGGTTTATGCATAAGGTTTATGTTTATGAAATTAAATGTTTTTTTAATTTTTATATTTGAGTTGATTGAATGAAAGGTAAATTGCGTTTTACAATTTGTGACGTATGATGACTACTTATTAGATCTCGTTCAAACCAATTTTCGGTGGTAATGTACATCATATATATTTTTTAGATTTATCATTCTCTTATTTTAGAAGTTACAGGGGGGGACACACATTTTACCACTTTGGAAGTGTCTCTCGCGCAAACTATTCAATTTAGAAAAAAATTATATTAGAAACCTCAATATCATTTTTGAAGACCTATCCATAGAAACCCCACAAGTATGGCTTTGATGAAAAAAATTTTTGAGTTTCAATTCTAAGTATGGGGAACCCCCAAAATTTATTGTTTTTTTTCTATATTTGTGTGAAAATCTTAATGCGTTTCACAGAATACATCTACTTACCAAGTTTTAACAGCATAGTTCTTATAGTTACGGGAAAAAGTGGCTGTGACATACGGACGGACAGACAGACAGACAGACATGACGAATCCATAAGGGTTCCGTTTTATGCCATTTGGCTACGGAACCCTAAAAACAAACAATACTTTTAGATATTTTAGAAGAAGCGATTTTTTATGTAAACTACGACAAAATCCGTATAGTCTAGTCTAATTTCAATGTATATATGTAATTACTAGCTGTCCCGGCAAACGTTGTTTTGCCATAAAAAAATGTTTTGACCAAAAGATTTAAAAAAAATTTTAGGGGTGGACAACCCTTATCACTAAGGGGTATGAAAAATAGATTTTGGCCGATTCTCAGACCTACTCAATATGCTCACAAAATTTCATGAGAATCGGTCAAGCCGTTTCGGAGGAGTACGGGAACAAACATTGTGACGCGAGAATTTTATATATGTAATTATATAATTTGCGTAAACGTAAGACCTATTATTGTAGTAAACATTATCCTCGAAGTAGAAGCATTGTGCCAGTTGATAAAAACTGCGTTAAAATATTCGTGGTATACCTACACATTTAGCCATTTTGGGTTAGCCAAAGGCAGGCAACCTTTTTCAATCACTTGGTGCCAGAGCCTTCATCCAGAGCAGTATAATTCTAAGGAAACCAGCGTATGAATAGTTATTACTGCGTTTCGCTTCAAAATACCAGACGTAGATCATTTAGGTATATCCGTTTATCATTTCTTAAATTCCTTTTGCAAGAGTCAGCAACGTGTATGTTTCATCCCTGGTAATACAAGTGATCGCAGACTACTATAACGGCTTACCTTTAAATGAGTTACAGCCTCGGTGCCGCAGTAAATGAGACAGCTGCATATTAGTATGCAGCTGTCCCATTTACTTGCGGATGGCAAGCCTTGACAGGTTTTGTTGCGTTTTTCTCTCTGGAAATTCTCAGTACTGGCACTGTGTCTGAAACGGTGTCCATTAGACAATAACAGGCTTTTCCGTATTATAAGGGTCTTAAAAGCATAGGAGGCAAAATGTGTGTGTGTGAATGACTTTTGCTTCTGTGAGACTATGTACACATGTATGTCTTTACGCATAAATACCACCATACTAAACAACTAAAACAGCTATATCTATACAGGTACCCGATAAATCCACAAACAGTCGGCTTTTCCTTAAACAAGATCATTATCAAAAGACAGTTGCCCACTTCCCTTATCACTTCCTACTAACAAATGAAACTGCCCCACTGTAATCAATTATATTCACCAACTAATATCTCAGTGTTGTGTATGTTGGTGAAATATCTCCATACAATAAATTCAAAGAGTCCATTTGAGTTATCTGCGTTGAAAGCAAATATCCGTATATTAAGTAAAAAGAAATATTGGTTAAACAATGGCCAAAGTAGTTGAAACCCTCAGAGTTTAGACTTTTGGGCCAACGTTGGTTCAATATACACAAAAGATGTTTTGAAGTAGATTAGAGAGAACAGAAAGTTTTGCGAGTAGGTTGCCTCCCGTAGAAATGGATGGTGTTTATACGAAAGGTTAGAAATACGTTCCAAGATTTATACCACATCTGTTTTTTGATATATTTATACTATACAACACCACAAACAGCACAACAAGCTTATAAAATAGGCTTAAGAAATACCAAAAACTGTAACAAATAAATATTATTTTCTCTCATTCAGAATAACAATTGTGCTCGTTTCTTTTCTTTTATGATAAGCCGTACTGCCACACATCTGTTTAAATAACTGACATAAATAACACAGCGACTGAGTAACTATGAATCACATAAATTTTCTGCATGCGAAGATCTGATACCAGGTTATTGGCAGTATTTACAGAACGGGACGGTTACATCATCCGTTTTTAAGCATTAAACTATAAAATAAATTTTATAGAATTAAGCTTATAATATGGAACATTGATGGACGTTGAGTGTTAAAAACAAGCTCTATTGAATTTAATCACTAAGCTTTAATTGTTGTGGATTTTTTTGACTTTATACAGCTGAATAACATAAACATAGTGGAGCTATGAAGGTCCACATGTACATAGTTGTTCTGAGTCTGACTGTTCTGTGTCTCCGTTGTTTATTTCCGAAACCCGATAACACGTCGCCTGATTTGAAAATCAGATTTATCGAAACTGCCATTTGTACCTCCACTTAACCACAATACAGTCAGTCTTATCTAAATGTGCCAAGGTATAGACCTAATTTTAGTACCTTTTAAACATTGATATGTAGAAAATTTCGTGGAACAATTTCCCTTTGGAAAATCGTCGTATTATGGACGGAGTGCCACCAAACCTGTCCACTCATAAAAGCCATTTTACGATCCATTTTGGACCACAAAATGGCCGTTTGCAGGGTACAATGTGTTTCAGAATCACGCCACCGTCTCCCCTGTAAGCGATTAAAAATAAATATAATGTTCTACACTTTCTGAGGTTTGCAAAAAATTAAAATAAAACGCCTTCTCCTAAATTTAAATACGCGTATTTATGTCTAAAGCTGAAAAGTGTCAATTTCAGATAAAAGACAAATAATTATGAAGCATATCTTTAAATGAGGTCAGAATTGTAGCAAGTTGACATCGGTAGTCTTTTACTTTGGATGTGAGTATATGTATATACATATGTAGCAGAAAATAGGATTTTCCTGATCACAACACGTAAAAGAATTTAATGGTCGTACAAGCACATTGTTGATGATTGTGTAACTTAGATAATTGCTTATCTTCTAAAAGGTCAATAACCTAATAAAGGTACAATCTTTGAAAACTTCTTAATGAAGCAGGCCTGCGAAAGCGGTTGATAGACGGATGAGTGTCCTTTGTTGATGAGTGTTATTCTCTACCGGAAACTAAACTTACATAACTTATCAAGGCCATGCCTCACTTAAAATATAGTCAATGCTATTAGTTAAATGAATAAGAAAAAACGGAGTGCAAGAGAACCGGCGTCCGACATTCCATAAAATAGTAAAACAGTAAATAACGTCAGTTATGCTAATGATATGGTCCTGCAGGGCTCTTCGATCAGAACCCTAAAGAAATTAAGAAATTGCTCGAAACATGCAATGGAGAGGTCCTAAGTATAATAAAAAAAACGAAATTCATTGCATTAACTGATCAAGATATAATATCACAAAGTCAATACCTGAAGTCTTTAAGAAGAAGCAGTTTTTGGGACTAAATGTTGAAGTACCGGAGATCTTCCTGATGACTTAACCGTCAGACTTAAGTATCGCAAGGCACAAGAAATATAATGCAGCTAAATGACAAATACTTATACAAAGTGCTTTTCAGATTTATTTTGGTGGTTAACTAGTTTATGGTTATCTTGGTAGTCTTCCCATAGAAGCTTGTTATTCCAGGGTGTCTTACTTTGTTGATCCTTAGCGACATAAATACATAGCTGCGTGCAAAGCAGGTATTAATAATACTGTCTCTTGCAAAAGACATTGCGTCTTTTAAGAAGTCCGGTACCTTCATTATCCTATATAAAGCCAAATAAAAATTACAAAAGATATTTTATAAATTATTTTATTAGTAGACAATTAAGAGGCGCCATATAATCGTCACCCTCTTCTTCATCAGTAACAATACTTGGCTCAGGTGGAATTATGGCCAAAACATATTCTAAACTGTCGTCACTATCTTCGGCCAAGATGTTTATAACTTCGCCTCCTTCTGTAAAAAAGTCATGCCCATCAAGGAAGTGGCGGAGCGAGAAATGGAACGCTTAAACCCTCTCTCCAACCGCAGAACCGGGCGCTGGAGGGCGCGAGATAACGTCCAGCCACCCTGAGATTTGACCCGGGGGTGGTGGGCTCCGTAGGCCTGCCCGCCACCCGATCAGCACCAGGTCCAATAGGTGGCGTGCGTGTTTCCACGCGCGCCTCTGTGTCTTGTGTCCGTCCCCTCCTCAAGGGGGGACATTAGGGCTTAAATCTAGTGGTGCCCAAAGGGTATTCTTGTTGTGTAGTGGCCTGCCGTTTCATACGGCGGGCCAAAACCTAGGCGGGTGCGCGACTGCATATGAAAGTGATTCGCGCAGCTTCGCCGATTGCGGTTTTGTCGAGGTATTCCTGGTGTTGTGGTTATACCAACTAAACCTACCACGGTGTTCCGTGGCAGGTATAGTCGGTATTACCGGGAGGTCCATTATTATCATCATTACCATCTGTCTTTTACCCCGGTGAGTCCAAAATAACCCCTCCGCCTACTCCCGTGGAGGGGTATGCGTGGGGGTTTTATTAGGTGTTTATAACTTCTGCTACACCCTTAAAACTATTGCTGCTACTAAGATATTGCTTGCGACTTATTTTGATTCTGTAAAAAAGAAAATATATTTAGTAAACTTATAGCCACTGTGCCAATATTGGTACATCTATGTTAAGGTACATATATCTTCTTATGTAGATAAAATAAATGCATCAGAATACTTTTATGTGCTAAGTAATTTTGTTACCTTATGATAACGTAAACAATAATAAAATAATTAATTATCAATATTATCAAATAGTAAAAAGAGTACACTTAATAATAAAAAACCTAAACACTTAAAAAACCGAATATTTATAAACATATACTTAGTCATTGATTATTATGCGTATCGAACACAATCTTAACAGCATAATGAAAAACTAAGTGAGTGGCTTCACATACATATCTTTTTTTTAAATGTAATCCCATTTCATAACTGTTCCCAAATTGACAGTGGTCAAGAATGGGTTAACTTTAAGAATACAGCTCAAGGTAATTTGGATTTGATCTTTTGTAGGGTAGATGTACTCCCAGACGGGCTACTCCATTTAAAGTTATATCCAAGATTTAAATGATAATCTAGCCTGTTCTGCTGCAAAATGTGTGTAATATCTTCTTTCTTCTCTTCTCTTCATCTTTGTGTACCCTTTTGACGATTTCTAGGCCTAAATCTGTGCGAACCTCTGCGAATATTGTGAGAGTTTTAAATTGTCTAGTCTAAGCACCATTAAATTGCCACTAATTTTGTTTGAAAGCTATCATTTAAATAAAATTTACCGCCTGGATCCTGAATAAATTGGACTTGACAACCATGAAATAAAGTTTAAATATAAATATATTAAAATTCAAATATATCATGAGAGGAGTCGATTTATATAAGGTTATTATTATTAAATTTATTAAGCCATAATTACACCTGGTTGCAGTACCAGGTCTAACTGTAGATTCATACATTTATTAGCTATATGTATGATGTAGAATAAAACAAAGTGTAATTTTAAAAAGTATACTTATACGTATTTTTCATATTATACCAACATATAGGATATCTTTGAAACTCACGCCCATTTCGTGAAGAGATGATAGACTGTACGGATTTCCAATTGCTACGATACTGGCATATCACTCTTGCTTTATTCACTCGCGCCATTCTTTTAGTGCAAGGTCATCAATATGGTAGTCTTATTAAAATAAGGGTACTCCTACCTATCCATTTGCCTGAATTTCTCCAATCTAGTCTGCCTTGGTCCTCCACACGACTCAATTCACATTTATGTAAGATTCGTTGACAGTTTTGTTATCACCTGCCCAAACCATTTTAGGACATCTTTCGCTTGCCATCAAATAAATATTACCCTGCAATGAAAATCCAGCCGGCGAAAATTGGATGTAATACACATTCGGTGATTATCGACGTAAGTCTATGTTTATGTCTATGAACTATAGAATAGTAAGCTCAAAATTAGTACATAAACTAATATTATCATTGCACTAAAGTTCGACTATCTCTTTTCTACATTCTAAAATAAGAAAAGATTACTTATGTAACTAATTTAATTTACGGTTTATTTGTGTACCAATCAATTTGGCGCCACTGACTAAATAAGTACTTACTTCAATTAATTTTTAAATTAAATTTGCATGCAAAGAGCATGCCAATTTAATTTAACAAGGTTTAATATACAGTGTGTCACATAGAATTGTGGTCATATTTCAGGGTCCTCTTGTGGGACCCATGAATTCAAAATTAATGGTTGTTCACATAGACCCAGAGCCCGGCATTCACGCTCCATAATATTCATGTCGAGTGACGAACGAGTGATAAAAGTATCATATTTATATCGTCTATGTAGTTGTCACTGACACGTTTGCAATGCAGAAAATATAATAAACGAAACTCTAGTAGAGGAATCAGGATATTAATACTCATCTACGTAGGAATCGCTTGAGAATTTAAAATCCTAAAGGATTTTAATAGATTACCTGGATGCATCAAGCATAATAAACTTATAAATTAGCCGGAAACCAGACACAACAAAAAAGCCTGTGTCTGAGCCCAAGTCCAAAAGTTGACTAATGGATTAAAATGACAAAGAAACTGATGAAAATCGGGTTGACGCCAATATCTTACAACCAAAAAAACGCTGTAAGCCAGATTCACTTATTACGGACACACATAACCAACTTTTCCGATCCCTTTTTTGCATTTGGCGTAGTGCAATATTTAATTTTAAGGTGCTGAGTGGTGTATCTCGTGGAAGCTCACAATACGAACCATGTTTCCCTCTTTTAACGTAATTAATGACAGACTCTGTGTTGTTAGCTGTTTTGAAATTCGTATGAGTGCGGTTGGGAGTTCAGGATATTGTTCATCAGAGGATAGTCTCCTTTTGTTCGTGTGAGTTTTGCTTATTTTTTTTGTTTATGTGTTTTGAATACGAATTGTGTAGAAGGAAATTTAAGTTAGCTTAGTAAGTTGCTATGTGTTAATCAATATAATAATCTGCCGTTCCAAAATTGTAATAAGACAGTATATCTGACAGACGCCGTTCATCGTTTATTCAGCTACTATTATAATAGCCTATCAAACATAGCCCCATTACTATCATGGGATAGTAATGGGAAAATAGCAAATCTCCTACACCTACCGCGGTTAGCGCTTTGCTAGTGTTTCGATAGGTCCCATCCCATTCTAGATGAAAACACTCGAAGAGTACGTTGAACCCACGTATTGTACTGCAAAAATAACCACAAAAGAGAAACAAATAATGATAATAATAATATATGACGAAAGTCTTTGTAAAATTGTTATAGCCTCTTTAGTTCAGTGACGTTAGCACTAGGCAGTGAGATACCTTGCCGATTGATTCCTTGTTCATAGTGAGCTTAATTATTTTCAGCTTTAATTGTCCCTCGGCAGAGGGTCCCTCGTTGTCGCTGTTCCATATATCCGATCTGTCTGTATGTGTTATCCCTGTTTTCGTAGTGAAGTACGGTCTTTTTATTAAGGTAATACTGTTTCATTTAAATACTCATGTGCTAGAATTTGAATTTTAATATAATAAAGTAACAACAACATTCGTGTTGTGACAAACAGCGTTGAATGAAGGCAGCATCGTCAGTTTCACAATATAGGTATCATATTTGATTGTATTGCCTGTGTTTTTGTCACTTGCACGATTGAATTGTATAGGATGATAAGCGTTTCTAATAAAAATCTAGCCAGGTCCCGTGCTCTGCGATGAAAAATTTATAAAATATTTTTCGCTTATACTGATAAATATAAAATGCTTTATTCATTTTCCGGAGTCCCAAACACCTCACTCTACCCTTTCTGGATGAGGGGGTGCAAATTTAAAAGGCCGGCGACGCACTTGTGAGTCTTCCGGTGTGGCGGGTGTCCATGGGCGGCGGTAATCGTTTACCATCAGGCGATACGTCTGCTCGTTTGCCTCCTACACCATATAAATAAAACCATTGAATTCCATTCATAATTTTAGTCCACTTTGTTGTTTAGTACTAGTAGTACTATTCTACTCCTAGCTTTAAGCAAGACTGGACTAGCACGAAACTATATGGCTTAACACCATTCTCCCAACGCTCTGTATGGATAGATTACCGCAACGAATTTGATTGAAAACTGACCGAATGCACTAGAGGAACGGCGAGGTAATAAGATTAGCGCCAATGAACCAATAAATTACTCTCACCAAATGCAATATACCTACCTCATCCAGGAGTCGGTTTACATATGAGATAAATACGCTACCTGTTCAACAAGTTTGTTTAGTTATTCATGATAAAAAAAAGTGTCTACACGTTCTGTGGAATGTTATTTTTTTGCCATAACCTTCAGTAATAGCCTAGTGGGAGAGCGTTGGACTGCCCCGCAGAGGTCTTGAGATCGAACGCAAGATGCGCATCTCTGACTTTTTGAAGTTATGTCCGTATTAAACAGTTAATTATCGTGCGCTTTAACGACGAAGGAAAACATCGTGAGAAAATCTGCATGTCTGAGAGTTCTCCATAATGTTCTCAAATATATGTGAAGTCTGCCAACTTGCACTAGGCCAGCTTGGTAGATTATGGCCTATCCTTCTCACACTGTGAAGAGACTCATGCTCAGCCGTAGGACATTGTAATACAGGGTTGGTATTATTATTATTATTATTATATAAGCTTCAACGAGAGTCAAAAAGAACAAGAATGCCAATTTCATCGATATCACGATATTAAAAGAAAAAGCAGTACTAGCTAAATGAATAAGAACTTGCAATCGAGAGGTCGTGGTTCCCAAACCCAACCACTACCGACGTATACAAAAATACTAATAATTTATGACCGAAAAATTACCAGGCAATTAAAAGTAGGTACAATATTTCATTCCAAAACTTCTTTATTTTTTTTATCTATATAATGTTTGCCTAATAATGTAAGCGATGTATAAAACAAAATTATTGTACCCTGCCTTGCTATTCAATAAAATTATGGCAAATAGTAATGCGACAGTGCCAGGTGGAGATGTGAAGATATGCTCAGCACATGCAAATACTTTTTTTTAAATCGGTTCCTTACTCAAGGGTAACCTTTTACTCAATGGTAGATTTTTTTTTATCCTTGTGTAAAAGGTCATGTTTCAATGACATCCTACACGAGCAAAGTCACGGGTAGAGGCTAGTATACAAAATGTATTCATGAGGTTTCAATGAATTATTCGAATAATACAGTATCTGTTTGTTATGTTTATTTGTATTTGATTCGATGAATCAAACAAAATCAACAAAAAGAAACATTAAATAAATTTTAAATTAACAATTATATTTCACGCACAAAACAATATCCTACAGTAGATACAAACTTTGAGGCCATATCTCTGGGTTAAATAAATATCAGGGGTGAGTTCACCCCATATCGTATAATTAAATCAAAGTTATGTTATAATAAAATCAAAATGGCTTAATTACGAATTCAACAGAAATTTATTCATGAAAATGTCGGAATAATTGCGGTCTAAACCCCATTTCTAATTGCTCCTTTGTTAGAGTAACAAGAAACCTACATTTTGTCTCAAGTAAGTGTGGGAAATGATGGGATAGCTATCGATATAAATAACAGAAGCTATGAGTTTTCATTGGTTTTGTTATAGTCGATAGAGCATAGCGATATTCTTGTGTAGGCCAAAGTCTAAACAAGAACATTATGTCCTAGAATGTAGCATGAACTGAAGTTTATATGTCGAACCAGTGACTTGGTAACGCCAAGCTACGGTCAAGTTTGTATTATTAGACCTGATAGACGTGTTTGCTATATTGATTATTAATTATAAAAAAAGTGTAAAAGCGATTATTTTATTCCATACTAGCTGGCCCGCGCCACTTCGTCTACTTCAAATTAGAGAATTTCCCCCGTTTTTGCAACATTTTCCAGTGATGCTCCGCTCCTATTAGTAGTAGCCTTTCTCGATAAATGGGCTATCCAACACTAAAAGAATTTTTAATTCAAACCAGTAGTTCCTGAGATTACTGCGTTCAACCAAACAAAAAAACTCTTCAGCTTTATAATATTAGCATAGATAATATAGATTACTCTAGTCAATAAGAGCTATTAAAATTCATTAATATTTGAAAAGACTATTATTTCTTAAATTTAATATAAGACACTGCGATCAAATCTGTATAAAGTAGTGTAATGTCAAAGTATAACATTCACGTTAACATAAGACAATATTATGTCAATAAAAGCTCCAAATTTGACTTCTATCGACTTAATTGATAACCAATCTCAATATATTCCGTTCAGTTTCTCATGACAACCAGTCATATGCTAGACAAGTTTAGTATCATGTTCAACTGTGAGCGAAATCTCTTTAGCTGCAGAGATTATAAAACAACATTCTGTGGGTGAAAATTATCTCACTTTGTATAGCATTCACCGCGTAGTCTCTAAATATTCAAAAGCCTAAAACAAGTAATTTATATTCTTTGAAATAAACCACACTCCCTATTAGCACATGCTTTGTATTTGTATTCTGTTGTAACCTAAATATTAATTGTATTTAATTAAACATTCCATTAATTGTCAAGCACTTGCTCGAGGTTAATTAGAAGCGGTTATTTGTAACACATTAATGGGTTTTTCTGTTAGATAATTCTCAAAAACAGCACCTAATATAACCTCGTAATAGAAGCTAATAATAGCTATCAAAGGTATCCCTTTCTCTGGTATTCTTTATATATTAGGCTCAGTGCTATTTCCAGACAATTTGTTAAATCATCGGTAATTAATTCCCTTGACGCAAATTTAATTATTTTGTTATTCGTTCTGAAGAGTCGTTCGTAATAACTGGCAGTCGTTCGTAATAACTGGCGGTATATTACAAGTCAATTTTATGAAACAAATTATTTCTTTACAACACAGTTCATTTAAGCTCTTTCTCTCGGCTGAAACATAGACCCCTGACGGTAGTCTTTGCGAAATTTCAAATAACATAAACAATAAATACCCATAATTGTAAAAAATATTTGTGGATCACTCAATTTCTGTCTTGTTTTAGGATGGAAACCACGACACTTGGCATAGCAAAATGACCTCTTAAAACACTGCGACATCCGTGTATTCGGAAAATAGATTTACTTTATTGCACTACATTGTGCGATCGTTAACTAAACTCTGCCTTTATAATTATTACACGTTGTATACTGCCGGTTACAAAAGGTATAAGCTTCGTAAGTGGCTGAAGGCTAAGTCCTAAGGCAAAATGTACAACGTAAAACTCGTATGTACTGCTGAACTAATTAACTTTACTGTGCATACTTGGTTCTCTGTATTCACCGGTTAATTTAGGACGGGCGTCGGTAATTTTCGAGGCTCAGCGCATGACCTCACATAAAATCGCGCAAGGCCTAATGACCACCTAAGCTGGAATTTCAACCCCCTTGTAATTTACGAATACCCTCAAAAACATGTTCTAACATTATTTTATTAGGATCTTCTAAATGACTATTTAATAATATTTTTAGAGATATCCTAACGAAGCCTATCCGTCTTTGTGATTAAAATGTGTAAGTAATTAGACCATAAACTGAGGCTTAAAGTAATTTAAAGTCTAGAAAATGTAGAGTATAAACTGGACTTTGAATGTCTCCAAAAGTCTTGAAGACGATTACAGTAGAATTATTTGGTTATTAAAGCTTTACTGTCGGGTTAAGAGCCCCAAGTATATCACGATTAATGTGTTGCAGCGTTTCTAGGTTTGTGTTTTTATAGGCTTTACAAAGCAATATTAAATTGGTTCCAACATACGGGTTGTGGCAGGTGTCCCGCAGGGACGGCGGTGTTCTGTTGGCGGTGTCTTTAGACATCGCCAACGCGTTTAATAGTCTGCCATACAGCTGTGTCCAGGGGGCGCTCCGATATCACGGGGTACCTTTTTACCTGGAGCGGCTGGTGGCAAACTATCTGAGAGGCAGAAGTGTCCTCCTCGAGGTTCAGGGCGAGGTTTGGCGGCGGCCCATGTCGTGCGGTGTCCCGCAGGGATCGGTTCTTAGTCCGCTCCTGTGGGACATGGGGTACGACTGGGCCCTTACGTGCTGTCCTACCCCCCGGGCTGAGCGTCATCAGTTACACTGACGACACTCTCGTCACAGCCCGTGGGGTTACCTTCGAGGAGGCGGCCCGTTTGGCTACCGTGGGGGTTTTCCAGGTGGTCGTGCGTATCGAGGTGCTGGGTTTACGGGTGGCTATTAACAAGACGGAGGCCCTGGTCTTTCATGGGCCTCGTCGCAGTCCACCCGCGGCGCCTCGATAATGGTGGGCTTGACGCGCGTTCCCGTCCAGGCCCACATAAAATATCTGGGCTTGGTGCTGTACGAAAGGTGGCACTTCGACGAGCATTTCAGACAGCTCGCCCCGAAGCTTTTCGGCACTGCGTCCGCCCTTGGGCGGCTATTGCCAAATTTGGGCGGGCTCAGTGCTGGTTACCGGCGACTCTACACGGGGGTTATCCGGTCGATGGCGCTTTAGGGCGCACCGGTGTGGACGGACTCCCTGACCGCTCAGTGCAGGACTCTCTTGCGGAGGCCGCAGAGAGTCATAGCGGTCAGGATAATACGTGGATACCGCACGGTGTAACACCGGCACACCCCGAAACACCCCTGTGGGACTTGGAGGCTGAAGTGCTCGCCGAAGTGTTTGCAGTGAGTGAGGTGGTGCGGGAGGAGACGGGTTGTCGTCCCCACCCGACAGTGATTGAGTGCGCGTGCAATGGAGCCCATCAGGGCATGATTTTAAAGTGGAAGGCGCGGCTGGAGATGCCTTTGACCGGTTTCAGAACCGTTGGGGCCCTCCAGCCGGTATTGAAGCGGTGGGCAAGGCGGCAACATGGGACCCTTTCCTTCCGGCTAGTGGATGTGTTGTCAGGGCAGGGTTGCTTTGGCAAATACCTGCACATGGTCGCTAGGAGGGAACCGAGTCCCGTCTGCCACAACTGCGATTGTGAGGAGGACACGGCGCAGCACACGCTCGAGCAATTTTCCGGCTTGGGCGGTGCAGCGCCGTCAACTCATTGAGGATGTGGGTGAGGATCTCTCGCTGCCGGCCGCGATCATAGCCATGGTCGACAGCAAGAAGAAGTGGACAGGGGTCGCATCCTTCTGCGAGGACGTCATCTCGCAGAAGAAGGTGGCGGAGCGGATCCGTGAAGAAAGTATCCTTGCGGATCCGAGCCGTCGTCGGCGAACCGGGCGGCGCAGGCACGATTACGTGCGCCTAATGCCGCTATAATGAAGGCCGTGGGCGGGAGAACGGAGATCTCCCGTCCGCCAGCCATTGAGTCGGTCCGACTCCCTATGTAATGCCGGGGCGTCGCCGAGGAGTTGTAGACTGCTGAATGGGTCACTGAGGTAGTAATTTTTGCCAGCGGCTCATCCACTATACAAGGCAACGAGCGTGCACACCGTGGGGTTTTAGTCCGTAGGCACGAAGTAAGGGAGAGCCGGACATAACAGCTCCCAAAAAAAAAAGGCGAGCGACAATCTCGTGTCGTCGTCTCGGTACCTTGATATCTATGACATTCTACAAATCGGATTGCTGTTACTGCTTGCCATGTTAGGAAAAATAAAAGGTACTGCTTTGGTTCAAGAGTGCATACATGTGTATGTGTGCCACTAAAATGTGTCTGGGTGCCTAGTCCAAATTGCTTTACGTTGACACGATCAAAAAATTTACCGCTTTTGGCTCTCTGATTGGTTAAGAGCTTGGAGCGGGCCAATCAGAGCACCAAACGTCATAAACGTTTCGATCGCGTTAACGTAAAACAAACTCGCTCTAGGCACTCTGAATACCTAGTACCGGCACCGATTGTAGCGTCAGTGTGAGACAATTAGTGTTTTTGTAGTAACTATGTGTAATGTAGTGTATAGTGATATCCGAGTGGACTGACTCTTAAACTGCCATGCAGAGAGAGAGAGATAGAGAAACATAATTAAATTGGCTTATATAGCTCCAGAGAAGACACCTTACACTATTTTTCATAAATATCTATATATTAACAATTATATATATGCATTGCTATCTATTAATTAAAATCTATCAATCCTTTGAACGAAGTATTAGATAAATACAAATGCAGAACACACTTTAAATGTATAATCACATCACAACCCTGGTGTCCCATTTACAGCTCCAAATCTTAACTAAGTAATTTTCTGTGCGATGTGGATTCAGGTCATCTCCATTTCACTGGACTTGCCTACTGGAATTGAAAAAACGAGGTATTCGACTTACACCTAGACTAGAACTAAATTAATACGATTTATCTGTAACTAGGTTTTTAATTGGATACGTTTGTAAAAGCGAAGTGTTAGGCAGAGTTCCGTAACACCTACGTTTTATCAGCTATATTTTTAAGTCTTATTTAATAAGCGGTAAGCCTATCACCGTCTATCGGGCACATATCACAGGTCGTGCTGTTATTGAAAATTTGTTAATAGAAAATGATCGAGTCGTGTCCTTACAATTAGTCGAAAATACAAGCCAGGGGACCAATAAGGCAGACTTTAGCTATATTCTGTGAATATGTAACAGCAGCGGTAGTGAAAGTGTCTGGTTTGCATGAGATCTTAGCTTTGTTCGGTTCGGGCAAACTGAGATTTTGTCGAGAAATTCTAAGTAGCGGCCCAGTGTTCAGAATGATATCTGATAAGACTATAATAAGCTTTTCAAGGTTGTTTAATGTGTATATTTTAGAACCCGTACTGTTACTTTAATCAATTAGCCAGTAATGTTTTTAGGTTCAAACGTAAACACATAGCTAGCAAACGATGGCTTTTATACACTTCTGTCTACTTCTTCTGGGAGGCATGAGACTGTATGTATATGTAATGTGTAATGTATGTAAATGTAAATATAATGGGTTTTGGAGTTTTCCGTATATAGTCTGCAATGTGTTAGCTCAAAATTATATTCAATAGGTGAAATATTATAAGGCCCATGTTATCTATTAACAAATCATAAATCACAAAAGAAATTTAAAGGCATTATTTATATAGTAACCTTTTAAATATGCTATAATAGAAGTTTAAACTCTCAAGGTTGAAGTATCGACTTACATCTTGAAAAAAGGTAGAGATAAATGTAATCTACCAAAAAGGCAGAATCCTCAATTAAAATATTAATTTTAACATTTCGTAGCACATATTGAAAAGTCGATTCAACACATGTATTAAAGTCACTTGCTGTCGCAAAATGCAATAAAGCATTTGCAGTCGAAACGGGTGCAAATGAACGTTTTAATTACAATTCCTCCTTAATGTTGATGCATGTCGAATTGATGTCTAGGCAACAGAAATTGTAATTTGGTAATATCGACGTTGTTTACAATAGACCTAAAATTCTTTTATATTCTTTGTTTTAGGTTATAAACTGATAAAATCGGCAAAGCATGATAAAATTATTGCGATACTAGCAGTATTTGCCTGACACAAAGACTAAATAAATAAGCATAAAGTCTGGTTGAACTTCCTCTCCGTTTATTGTTTGTTTGTAAAGTCCACCATGACACAAGGCTTAATCCTAAGTTATGGTACTGTCTTTGAAAAATGAAAGGTTTTGTTACTTTTGGGAATGAAGTATTAGGCATGTTATGAAAATCGTATCATTTTTCTCTGTTCTTTTTTTTCTTTTGTTGAGTGGCCAACTTTTTGTCAAGAGTTGTTCAAGCCGCCCCGTATTCCTCTGACATGGCTTAACGACTGCTGTCAATTTGACAACAACCGGGACCGACTTTTAACGTGCCCTCCGAAGCACGGAGACGCTTAGATGAAATACCACTAAGCGGTCACCCATCTATAGACTGACCACACCCAACGTTGCTTAACCTCGCTAATCGTTTACCGATCAGTGAGTGCAACTGGCTATGCTGGCTATGATGAAAATCGCATGCAAATCATTGCTCGACATATTATATCAGTAATAAACTATAAATGCTATCGAAATAGTGGAGTAGAATTTATTAATAACTTATCTGTTGCTGTCACTAGGTTTTACCTTCTTCTTGTTAGATTATTTGTCCATTTAGTGGCAGAGCAGAAGAGCTTCGCAAGTAGTTCCGGCTTGGTCGGTGTTCCCACTTCACCTTTTTCTCGAACAACATGAACTTCAGCACCCTTTTAATACAATAAATAATAATGTCCTCCAGACCGAATTTCGGTCATGGCGGCCAATCTTAACAGAGACTGGTCATCTGCGCCGGAGATATTATAGTGCACAAGTGTGTGCGCAAACACAAATGCACTCTCTGTTCCCTAACTCTCATGATCCGATGGGACGGATAATCCGACACGACCGGAGAGAGTGAGTCTGAACGCAGGACCAACGGCTTTACGTGCTTTCCGATGCACGGGGGTGTCTAACACCGCCAACTTCCTAACTCCGGGCTCGTATAGAGATTTCTTAACAGAAAAACCCAATCACTTTTTGTTGACCTGATCTGGGATTCGAACCCGAGACCTCATGCACAGCAGTCGCATTCACTACCACTGCGCCACGGAAACCATCGAGAAAAATAACACCTAGACCCAGAACAACTTTTTGTGGATCCTACAATCTTTTGTCCTGTGTGGGGAAATCAAACCCACAACATTCGGCGCAGTGACATCTACTTAAACCATTACGCCATCCATGTGGTTGAATTTTTCACATAGCGATAGGTGATATATCTATTATATATCCTGTTATAATATATGCCTTCCTATATGTGCCGAAAGAAATTAAAAATAACAAAATAAAGTTTAACAGGTCGCAATATGTATTTAATAAAGATACGAATTCCATATAATTAGCGATCAAATTATTAACTGTCTAACAGAACCGAGAACAATTGTTATAGTGCAATATATTCTTCAATACGGGTAACATACAAGTTGATACACTTGCGTGGGTCATATGCGAGTTATATACAACTAACCTATACAATTAACTTCTGTATGCAATCACCGTGCAAAAGTCATATTCAACCATTTTAATAAAATATTATTTCAATTTGGTGACAGTCGAAAGCCTAGTTAGGAGACTACCAGACTGCAATGATTAAGTGTCGATTAATCTTAACGATAACTGGCGTGGCCTGGCGCAAGAGATATCGTAATACACAAGTGTGTGCGCAAACACGAGCACAGCCTCATTGGCCGATAGGACAACAATTGGATTCGACTATCGGAAACAGACCTGGAGTGATCTCCCCACGGTTTTACGAGCTTTCCGAGGCAAGGCATATACATGGGTTTAACGTATCTCTGCCGACTCCTCCATAAATATACTTGAAGTAATCGGTAGACCTATGTGCGCCTATATAAACGTGAGATTACGTATGTAGTCTTGGATGTCACATTAGGTACTACAGAAATAAAACAATCTGTGACATATATATAATTTGTATTAAATCAACAATATTCTTAGTCTTTACATTCTTTGGCATAGTCGTCAGCTCGTTAAGTACAATTAACTATTTTTCATTTAAATTCACAATTTCATCCGACATAATCGAATACATCTACCTATTTATATTTTAATTATTTAATTTATATTTATACACATTTTATTTTGTCGTATAACGCCTATGTGTTGTTTGCCCACACAACAATATGAATTAATAGTAGAAATTGGCACACTTGTACACTGGATGCTGACCCCGGAGATGTAACTGGAACAAAAATAAGATTTTAGTTTATGTTATATAAACGACTGCATGAAGGACTCTTGCTATTTTTGTAGAAGGGTTATGACGAGGTAGAATGTAATATGGAGAGTAAACCACCAGTAATATAAAAATAAGTTATTTAAAAAAAAATTGTACATGTTTTTAAAATACAAATGATTATAATACTATATATTTTAATTATTAGAATTTTTAAATTAAAAATTCTACATCGTTGTTAATACGTTTGTAAATAAATATAAGATTAATTAGTGTTATAATGAATAGTAAGAACCAACATTACGATCTTAAAACAAATATGTCAAATAGGGATTTGTTCAAAATCAGTTACCTAATAAGCGGACACTGAACCTGAGCAATATTGTTTTTGAGCTCACCAGTCATTTCCACGGTAAGTAAGACAATAAGTGCTATGACGCTTAAATTCACCGCTAGATATATTAGTGGATAGGAAGGTCTAGAATTCATACCTGTCACTACAACAGTTATCATGGAAACCAATAATAACTGCCGTATTTGGCGGTAATAATCTTTATTACCGTCAAATACGGCTTCTGATAGCAGCTGTGACAGACTTGACAGGACCTTAGTCACTAGTGGCGCCAACTGGTTAGCACAAAAACGATAGCTCCCATTCTGTCACAGCTGTTATCAAAAGCCGTTTATGGCGGTAATCATTGTCGGTTTCTATGGTTACTGTTGGAGAGATTTTAGAGTTTGACGTTTACTATCCTCTAGCACCTCTAGCGGTGAACTGAAGCGGCTAAGCCATCATTACGTTACTCCATCATAAAATACTAGATATTTGCCGCGGTTTCGCCCGCGTGTACTTTTTTCGAATAAAACCCTATGTCATTTTCTGTTCCCCTGATATCTTATCTTATCTTGTGTGGGAGCCAGTCAGTACAGACCGGCGACACTTCAACCCAGTAGGATCTTTTGTGTTGACTTCCCCAATAACGACTGCCATAGATGTTTATGGCAGCCGGGACCGACGGCTTAACGTGCTCTCCGAGGCACGGAGCAGGCGATAATTGTCAATCAATACGCACATAATTTCGAAAAGTCATATTACTTCCGAAAGTCAGAGGTGCGCGAAGTGGGTTCGAACCCGAGAGACCCTCTGCATTGCAGTCTGTTGGTCTCCCCACTGAGCTATCACTGCTCTATATTCCCCTGATAAACGTGTATGCGAAATTTCGTTCGAACTACTCGAACAATCATAACGAAATTTTGATTTGATTTTGAAACAATCAAAACAAACACACATTTGCATTTATAATATTAGTTAGGGTACTATGGGCCTGTTCCACAACCTTCAAATAACATTTATCTATAAGATAAAAGTCTCGCCATCTCTTTTCTATAACCTAACAAGGATTTCAGAAAACTTTTACTTGACAGTTGTGAAACTGGCTATATTAGCATTAAAAGAAGTATAAACAATCCTTTTATATATCATTCAAAAAAGAGCATTACAGGATTATGACGTCACAACATGACTATGTTGCACAATCGTGGTGAATATAACGGTGCTTAGCGGATACTTCTAAATCTTGGAATGCTTACAAATTTGATTTGTTTTCTTGCTAGCCACGAACAATGCTTTGTTTATAAAAGGGTGGTAACGATAAGTAATTTTCATAATTAAATTCAATAGAAGGAAACATAAAAAAGACTCATTTAAACATACATAATAACATAGTCCTTAAGATAATTCAATAGACTTAGTCTTACTGTTTTAAATAATGTATACAAATAAAATGTATGTTTTGCATATAAACGTGTTACATCAGTGTCAATTTCCATTTATTTGGCCATCTCATTTAATTTAATTTATTGTACTTTTTTGTAAACTAACTTTTTCCCGTGGCTTTACTCGGGTAAAAGTAGGTTAGGTGTAACAGTACTTTTATTTAAATAAAATATAGCCAATGTTACTCCGTGATAATATAGCTATCGCATGGCGAAAGAATTTATAAAATCGGTTGAGTCGGTTTTGAGTTAAATCATTACAAACAAACAAAAAATCATATCTTTCCTTTTTATAATATTAGTATAGACGATCGTGATATAAATATTTGCACGCTGGATTCTACTGTGTTTATGAAACATGAAGACTACAGATGAAAAAAATGCATATTGTATAGGAAGTTGATATAAATAAATATTAATAACACTTATGGCAATCAATTACAAATGTATATTTATTGCGTATTCACATCGCGTTTTCACGTGTCATTTGATTAATGATTTATAAAATATTAATTCGTTGACTTTTTTGGATTGTTTGATTGATTTTGTGCGTGAGCGTTTGAGTCGTCATTTACGTTATGGTATTGGATCTTACCACGTTTTATATCTGCTTACTGAATGTACCTTATATTTTAAGTTGAATCTCAACCTACCAAATCCAGAAGACTGCAATAAAATCCAATCAGAGTCTTGCTTGATGCCAGAATAAACATACAGACAGACTGACTAAGGTGATTGAAAAACGTTCTCAACTTTGTGTTGGTTTTAGACACCACTAAATCAAAACGATTTCAATTCCTAAAATATTTATATTAGAACCTCGTTAAATCATTATAAAAGTTAAGGTAATAGATAAATAAAACAGTACTTGATTAATATATTTTCAATTAAAATAATAAAATTTAATGCGTATATATTTTAAATTTCCAGTAAAGATTATACTTATAATGTAAATATAATTCACTTGCAAGTTTAAATTCTAAATATTTATCTTCGATTTAGCTCAAGCATCTTCAGAATTTGAACGTTCAACTAAGAAACTTAAATAGACTAAACAATAACACTTTGATGTTGTTGTCTAGTTTTTGAGACCTAGAACAATCTCTTCAAATAGTTTCTTCGAAATAAGGAACGCCAGGTTAAGAGCATTTTGCACAACAGATTCTACAGAATGAGCTCTAACACTTAGTTACTTATGTACTTTAAAGACGTGGAGTAGCAACGAACACCGAAGAACCCCATTTTGCCTTTGAAAGCCTTTACTAATTTAATTTGTGCCTTTAAGGTTTTCGCACACGGGGAATGGAAAACGGTAAGTTTTATTGTATTGCTTGCAGTATTTTCTTTCAAAGCAGTTTGAGTACAGAAATAGTGTGAAGAGTGTAACTAATATGTAAATTAAATTAAGTCTACTGTTAGTAATTATTTAAGTAGAAGTATTGCCTTTTAAGCTAATAAAAATGCCGAAGTTATTAAACGAGTTATTGAAGATCTCTTTACATAAGAACATGACACCACTTTTGATGAATTAGATTCATATTTACTAGATAATGAACAATTTGTTTTATACGTCTTCAATAGCTTTTTATCAATGTCAGTAGAATAAATAGAACTTTAAATTGAATTTTAGATAGCATGGTTATCAATATCATTCAGTATTTTCTTTATAACCATTCAAGCTAAAATATCCAAAACACTATCATAAGCGCAAATGAAGTTATAGAACGCAAACAAGTACTAAGCGTATTTCTGATAATTTATATCAAATAAGTTATTTGAACGTAAGCATCAAATTAAAAACATAGCTTACGTTGTAATACATAAAGACGCACTGTTCCAAATATAAATAATCCTTAGAATTTAATTTTAAACAAGCGAACAGCGAACGTTCACCAGTAAGCGTGTATCCTGCTGCTCTTACCGTGTGCCAAAGATAAATTTATTATCTACCAACAAACGCCTCACTGTTGCCCTCAGAGGAAATTGTCTGGGCAAATGAGACGGGAGGCAATAACTCATTGAGCCCTCAATGCCCTCTTTGGTTCTCGTAATCTTATTAGCTGGGCTTCCTCTCCACGGATATTAAAGAGATGCGGGCGTGTATGTACTGTAATTTTTGAAATTCGACGCGACCAAATATTTTCTTGTAGGATTTTTGCGACGCCTTGTGAGTCTGGATTGATTTTGAGCAAACATTTGATGTTTGTTATAAATTAAAACAGTATAATGAGTTCGCTGTAAGACGCTAGGAAAGTCTGCTTTCCTAGCGTCTTACAGTTTTATCGTTTTGACCTAATGGTATTCTGTCAACATCACTTTGGGATACATTACTACCTAAGTACTTCTAAATGATTATGTTTCTTACACCATATAGTGTAGATATTTAATATTCCTCCTTTGTAAAATAAGGCATCTATATATCTACGAGAATTATTCTACTATTTGTAATTCCTTTTTATATGATTTATTTAACAAACATGTGATATCTTGTTCATTACTATTCTTGATTAGTTTTCTTCCACAGTTACGTAAAAATTCTAAGTGATTTTTCCTCTATAATTCAACGTTATACAAGCGAACCTAATGCTATCTCATAATGATAATATCGAATAATGACATGCCGTTAGTGCGTTTGACGACGTAATCGATTTCGATATAGCAGGTGATAGATTTAATTAAAACGTTTATACATATAATTAATGTGAATAACGCTTTGCTCACAGTAAATCACTATGAAACAATATGCTTTGGCAGTGAAATTAGTTATACGTTAATAATTATGTATAGAAAACCACTAATATTATGAATGTGAATGGTTGTGTTTAAGTATTTGTTACTCGACCATGCGTAAACTGTTGGATGGATTGAGATAAAACTTAGCACGCATATAGACCGGCGCCTAAATGAAAATAATGATGACTGTTTATGACGTAATGGGTGCTCGTTGGATTTACACAGGTGACGTCACTGGCAAAAACTACTAAAATAGTTATATAGTAGTTTATTTTGATGTTGATATCAAGTTGTTTGATCAAATTGTGGCTATGCCAAAGGAGTTCTACTGGGGACTGTCATAAGACCAGTATTGTAACTTTAAAAATATAATTCAATAGATGGAATTTCCTAAAGTGAAACACAGGTGAGGCTGGTCGTGAATTATTATGAATACATGTCTCAGGTGACTGACAGCTTGTATCACGATTGATAAAACCGTTAAAGCTATTTTTAATGTTACCATAAAAATAAAGTCCAAAATTTAAATTAATATGTATTGTAACTGAGTAATGACTTTGTCAATAATACCTGTACATTGTTACTGTTACAATAACAAAATAAGTTACTTATTTTAGTTATAAAATCTTTTCTATATGGATTATGAAGCTATTAAATATATGAAGTTCACATTTATAAAATTTGTTAATAAACTCCGTAAAATTTGCGTTGATTTGTTTTAATTCTACTTTAATTTTTTATTTTTGTTATCATGTTAATTCAACCATTTATTTAACATGTTTGATAGTCTTTGAATTCATGACAATGATGGATCTTATTATTAATATTCACGTGAATGTAGTATAATATTAGTATAGAGTAGGGAATTTTGTTACAAAACAATCTTTAATACATAAATATAAAAATATACTCCAGACTGATCTTACAAGCCTTTTTATATAAAAACGATAACAAGTCCCGAATAAAATTATGTCAAGTCACCTCTAATATAAAATTTTAGCTCTCTAAGGTACCTGATACCAGACTGCCATATGTGATAATCTACAGATTTAATAAAACAGCAACATTATGGGGCATCATGAAAATTGCAATTATGCTTGAAGGAAGACGACGTACAAGCCCTTTCTCAGAACATCGTAATGAATAAATTTCCTGAGTGCTGTTGGGTACTTTACATAATTTCACATTATGAATCCGCCCTCGAGATTACTGAAATCCAGAATCCAGTGAAAGGTATAATTTTAGTTGCGGAAATTCAAGCAATTGTTGTAATTGGAGTAGGAAAATTCTAATTTCAGGGTAACTTTATATTTTGATTATCTCTGTGTTTGCCAGATGGAATAATATCAATATCAACCCGAAACCACTATGATAATAAGGTGGTCTATTGTTAAGTGCCAAAAATTGTTTTAAATGATAATTAGTTTAATGAAGTTATCATTTAAATCGAGCCAAAATATATAATACTATGTACATTTTCATTATTTTATAGTGGGATTGATACTATAAGGTTTATTTAAAGTATTATACAAATTAGTAACATATTCTTTAACTATTTGTATTTGAAAATATTGCACGCGGCTACGCTAGGGAACAGGGTTTTCCCTGGATAAGAGATACCATATGTCCTTTTCCTGATAAGGTATATGTGAACTTTTATGATGATCGGTTTAGTAGTTAGGACTTGAAAGCGTTACATACAAACAAACTCACATGCACATTATAATATAAGTAGGGAAGATAGGATCTCACCTCTCTCAATCTTGGGGTCACTATTTCCTGAATAAAGAGCGACGACTGCATCATCTTTGTACAGGTCTCTGATTCTAGCCTGGCAGCGGAGCATTGGGGCTCCACGCTCGAACTGGGCTGGCCACAACTGGAAGTTTACGTATAACTCGGAGCGAAACAGTCCTTCCGGCGCTGGGTGTTCTTGGTAAGAGCCTGGTGTTACCTGGTCGGAGATAAACATAAATTAGTCATTATGGATAACAAAACAGTTATTTTACGTTAGTTTCAAATACTTTTGGCCGTGATAATAACATACTCTACTTTATCTATTGTCTAGTACCCATAGTACAAGCTCTGCTTAGTTTGGGCTAGATGGTGTTGTGTGTATGTGGTAGAATATTTATATTATTTTATTTATATTATCAAAATTAATAATAATAATAATATTACCATCCCTCATGATGGCAACCTCGTGAAAGCTGAGAAGGAAAAATAACTAAAATACCTGGACTTAGCACACGAGGTCGTCGATATGTGGGATGTGGACTCGGCAATCATTGTACTGATAGTCGTTTCGGTAAACGGTCTAATAGCCAAGACCCTCGACCAACATCTTAAGAAGCTCACGTTAGATGCTTGGGTCAAGGGTCAGATGCAGAAGGCGGTCCTCTTCGGCACGCATAGTGAGGAGTTTCCTCTCTCTGGACCCCTAACCACCGACAGCTTGGACCTTGTCTCGATGTCAGTGGGCATCCATAATTTTTATATTTTAAATGTGTTTCTTTTATAATTATATATTTAAAAATGTAATTTTCATTGATAAATAGTAAATAAATGTGAATAATAATAATATATTTATTTTCAAAAAGTTGTACAGTAAACCACTTACAGCTAAAGCAAAATAGAATAAAGCACTTACAACATTATATAGGAAGTAGTGTGTTGTGATACTGGTACCCAAAGTAAGATTCAACTTGTGTTATGGTTACCAGGTCTCCCACATATTTAATATTGTTCAGTCAGATGGAGCGTGGTTACAAGTGATTACAATTATGACTATTACATGCAAAATTAGAAAAAGAGCATGCTTGTGTGTGAGTGACTGTGAAGCGCGCGCGCACGTGTCTGTGTGCATGTATTTATGTCTGCGAATATATTATTGATCGTAGTACCTAAGTATTTAACTGTAATTATATTTAAAAAACTATTAGTACTTTTAATTTTGTTTATTAGTAACAATATTAAGTGTGTTGTTTTTAAGGTATTATTGTATTTTTACTATGCTAGAATTATGAATTGCCCAAAATAATAAAAATATTCACAACAATTTTGACAAACACAATTAAACAAATAATTCCACCGAACAAAATTACATAATTAGACGAGTTTAACAAACATTCGCTTTCTATACATATTCATACAAAGTTTAAATTTCCATAATAGCGGCCGTTGCAGATGTGATTAAATCTGAAGAGCCCTCGAGCCAGACGAAGCTGCTTAACGTAGGAAAATTGCAAATATCAACACAACAAACAATGAGTCAACAGTTGTTGTGTTCACGCCGCAACGAATTCAAGCGACTGTTTACTGGCTGATGGCATACGCGATTTTAATGTGTACGGAAAAGTTATTCAGTGTAACAACACAATTATAATAATAATTTATTAAATACAGGTATTGTAATACGAACACATAAGGAAATTAAAATTATATGGCTGCAGTATTCTAGCGGCGCCGCGCTCTCATTTAGACTAATGGCAGATGTGAATCTTAGGATTTGTAACAACAACGTATCAATTCCTTGAACCTTGATACCACGCACCCGCCGCAGTTTGGCCACGCAATTATCGCGCGTTGACCAAGCGGCTACCAAGCACAGACTGAACCACGTCCAAATGAATGCCCACCGATGTATGGCGCTCCGTGCCAACAAAACAGTACAAAGAGACTTGCGCATGAGTTTAAATTTTTGTTTGTTGTTGTTTTGGCTTGAATTTATCGTATTTTATAATAGCGTGATATTTAAGATATGTGGACGATGTCGACGCGCGGCCACGCCGCGGCGAACGCGTTGGATCAGCGCGAGCAAATTCGTATCAAATAAACCCGGTACACCGGGTTTATTTAAATTTATTTACTGCGTTGTTTTTAGAGTTTATAAGGCCCTGTATTAATATCAGAGGGACTAATCATCTCAGCGGAATGACGTCCACTGCTGGACATAGCCTCCACTAAGCTTTCCCACACAGACCGGTTTTTGGCTAATGATCAGAGCTTATCCTTCAATAGCGCGATAATCCGATTTATTTTTGGTTAATGCTCGTATTATAATTATAGAAGTCCATTAATTAAATAAAATTGAACAGATACCTAGCTGACCCACGTAACGCTTTATAATAAATATGTTTTCACCGAAGTGCAAATTCACATCACCCGTACTATGCCCGTACAAATAATTTGTTCAAACAAATTTTATCCATTCTGTAATGAAATTTGGTGAACAGTTTAAATATTAAATACATTGAAAATTGAGTTACTAGCCAAAAATTACATAATTATTTAGTTAGCTCTTTGTAAATATTAAATTTGTGTGACGAGTGCTTATTTTAAGTTATCTTTGTATACATCGTTTTAGTTTAAAATGCTGGAATAATTTATATTCAGACTTTTAGTTACATCAGTATAAATTAAAATAAGATCATCGATATGGTGTTAGAGGACATAATTGTATATTATTTAGAAATACAAACATTGGTAGTGAAGTGCCACAAAAAAAATAAGATTAGTTACAAACATTTCAGGTGATTTCGTTTGCACAACCTAATTAAAAAAAATCTTTTGTAATTTTATTATGAAAATTTCTAGATAGTAGCATCTTTTTTATCTAACTTATTCAACAAACTATCTTAGTTACACTCAACAATTTAAACTATATAATTTCTTACGAAATGATTACTATTTATCGCCGTATACTAGTTTATTCAGCTCTCTTAGAACAATAGCATCAGAACCGCGTTCTAGATACTGAAATCTCAAAAGCATTCACCGTGGTATCCGCAAAATGTGAAACTGTGAAGGCATTAAAACTTGCCACTATAGAATTTGAGTTGGAACAACTAGCTTCCGTGAAGTTATTTTAAGTTCTCTTGAAAGATGGTAAGTCTACGAAGCGACGGATTTCATAAGCGGATTATGATGTTGGTAGGCAGTGGACTGAAAACCTGTGGCAATATGTAGCGAGATAGTGTGACAGTCGATAAGTACTTCGTTATCTCTCAAAGCTGTTATGACGATGTTCGTGTGAACGACAACAGATTATACACATAGTGTGGAAGTGTAGCTTAACTAACCACGAATGAACTATCGCTTGTTTCCTCTTTAATACTCAGCATTACCCGCAATATTGCATTCTCTTTTGCTTCAGAATTCACATTAAAATTCTTAGCGGGCTAGGTAAACATATTCTCCATAAAACATGCAGTTATAGTGTTTAGCTAAAGACTTGTTTATACCAATAAATTGGCTTTCTGCAAAGTCATAAATATAAGTCTGGATATTGCTTTATGATAAAGCATTCGCTGTAAGATAGCCGTTCCGCCGCAAATATCCGGGTTTGGTGTGTAATTCTGTGTAATGTTTTCGTAAACTCAATAGTAATAAATTGTATTTCTGTGATATCCTGTTGATGTCATGAGCTAAAACTGATTAAAATCACACGAATGATATCACACGGAGCTCCTTATTGCTAAAGCTTTCTCAAATATTCTCTATTGGGGCATATTTTCCACGAATAGCGCTTCCACGTTTGTTTTACGATCTATCGTGTGTGATTTACAGTATTTCACGTATTTTATGATTTCTTCCGCAACATAAACCTTTGCCGCCGTGCCATTTACCCAAATCGATGATGGATATTTAGATATCAATTGAGATACGGTATACATTACGTGTACATACTGATTAGAAAAACATACAGTCAGAGTAACTACGCCATGGAATATAAAACATAGACGTAATAACCACTTAAAATACTCACTGGCATATCATTGATGAAGAACTCCAAGTCTGCCGCCGGTCGGCTGGGTCCAACCGAGCAGTTGGCTCGGAGTACGTCGCCTGGTATGTAGTAGTGCTGACTGGTTTGAATTGTTGGCATTGATGGAGGGAGAGCTGTTGGCAATACATTTATACACGTCATTAATAAATTAAGTGATGCGATGAACAATATTTTAACAAAGTTGTTGTATATTTATGTATCTTATATTCTTCTTTTTCTTTCTAAAAGACAACTCTTGTACTAGAAACATTTATATTTCTAAATGCGGGGTACATTACCAGCATTTAAAAAACGGAAACCCTGACTCGGAACAACCATTTGCGGATCACACAAGGTTTTGTCCCATGTAGGATTCGAACCCACAGCACACGGTGTAGTAAGAGTTGTGAGACGATCACTTAAACCATCATCCGAGCAGTTCTCTTGATTATTAATATAATAAAGAAAATAAACTCACCAACGACCTCCATAGTGTTAGATACAATGGAAGTCGCGAAGGACGGTGCGTCCGCCGTCACTTCACAGCTAAAATTCCCGGACAAGCCGAAGCTCACTCTGGTCAGTACCACCTGACTTTGATTGGATCTCGCCAACTGTTGGACAAGAATAATTGTTCGTAAAGATTTTCTACGGTTCAATGTAAGTATTAGTCTTTATAAGAATAAAAAATTAGTTTTCTAACGCTTGTTCTATTACAGTGGGGACAGAAATATCGAATACCACCACTAGATGCTAGTAAAAACCACTAACAAAGATAGATAGCACCAAATGATTAATTTACTTATTTATATTCGTAACGTTTCAAATAGATACGACTATTAGAAATAGGTTAAATTTTAAATCTTATATGAACGCACATGGAAGCGAATAAAATGATGGAATATAGTCCAAGTTTACTGGAATGTATTTATATAATGATTATATTTAACTTTTTATTTTAATATTGATATTTGAATTATATTTTAATCTTTATTGGTTTTGCATTGTACTATTAATGTATTGTGAAATAGGCATTTTCGGTGAATTAATAATGATATCTAAAGATATAACTGCGCAAATTTATTCTGCTTTTCATTTTTATTTGTGTTTTAATTCGTTTTACAATAAAATTGATAGAAACTGTGTTTTTGACATATTACTAAAAAAGAAAATTGAGATGATATCATCTAATTAAAATATTAAGCATAGGCACTAATTGCCTAATTTACTAAATTATTTTTTACATTCTTAACAAGAATGCCTAACATTTCCCTTGAAAAAGAAGTTAATCATTTTCGAGTTACTTTTTCCCACCAAAGTCTTATTTATTGGATAAGGATGCCATGGCATTAATTAAGTTTCGTTACTTTGCCTCAGCTGGCTAATATTAAAGGATATCTTGCTTCCTTTATAAAATAAAAAAGGAAAAATAAGTCACTTCGAAACGAGAGCAGTGGTTAAAAGTTTTGAAAACAAAATTGCGGTATCCTAGTGCTTTACCTCCTTACAAAATTAAACAGTACTTGTTCCACAATGGATAGAGTAAACAGTTTTTCTGTTTTAGACAGGTAATTTTAAAGTCAAAAGAAGAAATCTATTCGTTTCCCGTTCTTTAGTTACAGAATAAACTAGGTAATTTAAATATTATTCTCTATAATTATTTCTATCCCGTTGCTCCTGTAGTGTTATTCGGTTTTACAGTAGCATCATGGGGTATGGAAACTCTATTTTCGTTAGATGGTATTAGGCTTGCCTGCTGCTGAGGTAACGTCAGACCTTAAAAAATGTATATGCGCGAAACCGTGCAGAATTATGTGTAGATATATAAGAACCAATGAATGGTACTGATTACAGGATCTGAATTTATTTTATAAGTTATTGTTTCTATGGTAAGGATTATAGTAATAAGAATATTAAAATATTATTTGGAATTTGGTTTATAAGGTAATTTTCTCGCTAATCCCTCCAAATAATCTTAATAATTCACAAGTATTAGTCACAACTGAGTACCGCAGTAAACCACTCATTTTGTAAAAGTTTTTCAAGACCTAGAAATATAGGTACAGTTAGGATTTATTGCCTAAGATCTGGACTCAACTTTATCCAGAATTTGATTAAATCTGGATACTAACTTGTTACTTAGTCGTGGTCTTTATTTGGACGATAATTAATGTTTGTTTGATTTTGTTCTATTTGCTATCGACTAGAAGTACTTATGGCGTCAAGAACTTGTAGTAACAGGAATTTGGGATGGACGAAAAAAGATTAATGGTGATTGTATTTTAACTTTAACAGGCCCTAAAATTTGTATTCAACCCAAATTGTTGTTGTGTCTAGGTAGGTATTATTTGTGACTATTGCTTCAATGTTTTGCAAATCCTCGCTTATTAGTTATTATTTCTAGTAAAGGGATAGTCTTTTCCTTAAAGAAAAGGTATTTAAGTACTTTATTTTCTTGTAAGTTTAAATAGGAATGTCATTGGGTAAATAGAATGCAGCGGACATTTTCTAAACAAATCAGACAGATTTTGAAAAAAGTTAGTTGAGAGATGAATGGTGAGGATAAAAACATTTGAGACGAGATATATTTAGTCTTAAGTTTGTTAAGGTGAAACCCTTTTTAATAATGAAATCGTCTTTAATGATTGCTATAGTTTTAGTAGAACGAATTTGTCAATAAACGACTTAGATAAATAAAAATATGCGAAGATGAGAGCGGTCGTGATTTATGCAAATTCTTCTGCCTTACAAACGGAGCCATGATTTCGCTGAACCAGTTAACTTGCGACCACAACCAGTATAACTTGGTCGAAACGTCAAGCATCTAAAGGTAATCATTGCGTATGACTGCGTTAATAGGTACTCGTTGTGAATGCTAGATAAAGTGGCGATAAAAATGTATGTTATGGTCAACTATCTTGTGCATTCGTCGATTTGTTAGTCGTCGTCCAGTTCATTGCATCTTAGATTTCTGTGAAACTATTTTCATTACTTAGTAAATATATTTTCTTAAACTACGAATTTACAATACTTTTCAGTCTACCTTTAGTGTATAAAGGTTAGTTACAAATTATATAAGGGTATAGATATATCATTCGCCGCGAAAGTTTAAAGGCTTGATTTACATAATATTGCATAATACTGTGTAAATAGAAACACCAAAGATTAAATTATGTACGGGTACTTTGTTAAACTATATACACTTCAGAACATTGGGACAACTACCATCTTAGTCTCCCCGTGAACATGGCTGCTGTAAAGCAACCGAAACGTCGGGGCAAAGTGTAAACTTAAATATAAATAGTTTTAATTAAATTCAATAGCTTAATAGTAATAAAGTTCAATAATAGTAGTGTTATTTTCAAAATTATGTATTAAAAGTGTTTTAAATTAAAATAAACAACGCGACAAAATCCGTATAAAGTGTTTAATTTCAATGTATAACATTCGCGTAAACGTAAGACAATATTTGAAAGACTGCTTAGAAAATAAGAGCAGGATGATAATTTCATAAAAATCGGACAAACATTTTAATTGCAAAATTATAACAAGCAGACTTACTTTGTTTTTTCTAATGCTAGTATGGATACTGTTTGTAAATAAAAAAGATTCTTTATAAAAATATATCTTTCATTGGTTTCTATTCTAGTTCTTAATTATATCATACGTCAACTCTTGTATGAACTGAAATTGCTTTTCTTTCTTCTTTCATATTAACAAAATAAATATGAAAACATCGTTTTGCTTTGCTTGGAAGTCAATAAAGTGTTACAATATCTTTTGTCATCTAGATATTCGGTGAATTCAAAAGTTAGAGAAAATTCTAACCTAGCAGCTTGCATCATCTGCTGACAGTAGTTTTACTATTGTCGCATTCCAATATTAGATTTTACCATGACGCAGAAAAAACCTTCGAGATTTTCTCTACGTCATGGTAAAACACAGTTTCAGGTTTCACAGTAACGTTGTGAATTTCGAAACAAATAATTTATATTAAAAATATTGTATAATAAATAAAAATTGGGACTTTATTGGCTTTCCTTAATGCTTGCATATTCGCCACAGAATTGACCAGGCAGTCATGACGGTAAAATTGATCGTAATTTATTCCTAAAAATCTCATTAAATAGTCAAAACTATTTGAAAACTGAACTCCAACATTCGATGTTTTCGGTAAATTTATTAACCGAAATTCAGAAACCGAAAACCGCAAATCGTCATAGCATTTTAACCGCTAAATATTCACTGAGTCTCTTTGTGAATTGGTTAAATTACCGTTGGAATTTGATTCAGCAGAATTGGAAAACATGTCGCGTTCCCAAAGACCGTATACGATGCGAATGATCCATTCCCATATACCGTCGATCAATTTCTCATTCAAACCCGTATTGTGTTATAAAAAGAAAAGATTGTCGTTTTTGACTGCACGCACCGCCTTATTGCATTTTACGATTCGAGGCCGACACGACACGACGGATATCTACATAATACATCGGATGGCATAAAATCAGAAATGTTACATTTGGTTTTTATAGATTCAGCCCATATCGAAAGAATTTACTTGGTTGGGTTTGATATGACCAACCTTAGTGTATTTTTTATACAGTTCTTAGATAATTATCTTTTCTATAGATTACAATTCTTTAGTATTTTAAACTTTTTCTTCAATTTTGTTAAGAAGGGAATTGAAATTAATAAATTATTGTCAACCTCTACAATACTCTTGATTAAATTTGTTATGTTTCAAAGCAGTTTTACATTTCCTGGGACGTGTCATAACTTGTAGTTTCCAGAGTCACTAGTAGTAAGCCCAGCTGCAATGTTCGACGACTACTGTGGCATCTGATTACCATGTCAGTAAGATTAGTTCCTTAAAAATACAAGTAATTGGTAATATGGGTTCCTAATTAAATGCTTATTTTTATCCTCTTCATATAAGTTAAATCTTCGGATTAGAAGTTATATATCAGTATTGCAATAGTTAAGGATCAAATTAACAAATTTGTGGTATATCTTAAGCTCGGCTTCAATTTTCTATAAATTATATACCTAATATATCGATGATTAATGAGAGGCGCGGCTTAATCACTTTACGGGTATGTTTTTGCCCTTCCTTCTCCTACCTCTTTCACCTCGGCACGTACTATACTACTAATGTCCTCCAGACCGATTTTCGGTCTCGGCGGCCAATCTTAACGGAGACTGGCCATCTGCGCAGGAGATATTATAGTGCACAAGTATGTGCGCAAACACAAGTGCACTCTCTGTTCCCTTACCCTCATGATCCGATGGGATGGATAATCCAACACGACCGGAGAGAGATCAGGCGCAGGACCAACGGCTTTACGTGCTTTCCGAGGCACGGGGGTATCTAACACCGCCAACTTCCTAACTCCGGGCTCGTATTGAGATTTATTAACAGAAAAACCCAATACCTTTATGTTGGCCCTACCCGGGATTCTAACCCGGACCTCATGCACAGCAGTCGCATTCACTACCGCTGCGCCACGGAGGCAGTATACTACATCCCGTATACTACAAAAACTGCTTTTTATCGGTAAGAAAACTGTGCACTTGTATGCTATCTATGTGGTTTACAGTAGGCAGCAGCCTGGTTGTGTTAACTTGGAATCGTCTCTGAAATTCAATAAAACAGAGCTATATTAAAGAGTAGTAGTTTTATGAACTGTTAACAATAAAGTACCCAGCTCGTTTGTCTGCCGCTAGTAGCAATTTCTTTTACTATTTTATTTTAGGTAAGAGGAGAAGAATATTAGCATCATCTGATTATTGTATAATTCCATCAATTTATTAGCTTAGAGTATTAATATATTTTATCATCTACAAATAATAGTCTTGTACTGCATTTTAGCTATGACATCAAATTGTAAACACAAAGAATCTTAATATTGTCTTCTGTTTACGCGAATGTTATTCATTGAAATTAAACTACTATATACGGATTTTATCGCGTTGTTTATTTATCACTGTATTACAAAATTTTGAAAATATTACTCTACTACTACTATTGATTTTATTTGACTAATGTATAAGCTAATAAAATTATTTAAACTATTAAATCTATTTATTTTTGGTTTACACTTTCCCCGACGTTTCGGGTGCTTTTCAGCAGCCATGGTCACGGGGAGACTAAGATGGTAGTTGTCTCAAATAATCTTTAGAGGCATTAAAAACAAAAATCCCAAGTCTTGAAACACTTAACAATATCTTACTATGGCTCTCAAAATACCTTTGCAGGTTGACGAGGATCACCGTGGCTGCTCAAATTTAAATCAGTAGGCAATTTGAGTTGGGACTAACAGTAGATATCGTGTAGCCAAATGTAAAAAGACCCATAGAAGGAAAACGGGAAATAAAAACGAAACAAAACGACCCATAGAGTTATTATCGCAGCGAGACTGCGAAATAAGAGGCAGTGATAAAGGGTTGGATTTATGAACACGTGCCGCGTAGACGACGAGGAGAAATGGCTCCTTTCTAAGGGAAAAAATGCTCAAACCGTTGCTCGGGACACGGTATAAAGTATGTGAAAATTGCTCGGATTTCCTTCATAGTGAGTGAAGTGAATGGCTGATTGTTTTTTTAGGGTTGACGCCTAAGGAATGGGAACCACCTGCTCCGAAATTAACTCCCGAGTTATTAAGTTTATTTGGCAGAAAAAAGTCATGGAATATCAAGGAGAATGACTTTAAACTGAAGTCATTTAATGCATTACAATATTATGGACAAAAACACTTAACACATTCATACTGAAGGTCCGTGTAGTGATAGGCGGCGAAATACGGAGATACATAATTGCGCGTCTGTAAAGTAAATGTAGAATGAAGTCCGAATATAAGTTCAGCTACGCAAGTCGCTAGTATAGGCTAAAAGTGCGAGCTACTCGCGCGGCTAATTCCTGCGGTTTGCTTACACAGATGGCTTGCTTAGGTCCTTTACAATCACGATGCTTAAAAACTCGACAATATGCCTCAGCATGCACATGCATTAGCATGCTTAGCGTTTTCTATTATTTTGTATTGAGTCGTTTTTTGTATACATTTGTTTTGAAGTTAAGCTGCAGTTTATTTATGCTTCTTACATAAAAATGTGTGAAGGTATTTCAAGCGTTGTAGGTTGCGTCGTTTTGGCTGCTGCAACTTAACTAACTTTTGATTAATTGGACAATTATTTTTGAATTAGCTGTATAGTCGGTAAGATTTAAAAGTGCAATATTTCTTTAAAGGAAGTAATCAAATCTGGAGACTATAGTATTCATGGCAGCAGTCTAGCACCAACATTCTTCATTTTAGTTTTACTTTCACTTGCCAAAATTTAATGCATAAAAAAGCAATTGCTAAGAATCAAGATTAAGTAGGTGATGCTGCAATTAGCCATAGTGCCATAAAGTAGATTATAAAAAAAGGATCAAATACCTTTTATATTAAGTATTTTCTATTCAAAGGTATATTTTCTACCAATGAGCTGGTCTCCGTATAAGTACTCGGTTCGATACGATATCGAACAATGCTCAGATATAGAGAATAAATACAAATTAAATGTGGGCGTTGCCTTGAGCAAAGCCAGTCGTGGGTTTGTTTTCATTACCGACACTACTAAGGATAATTAGGACGCTATTGTATTCCGTAGATAAATAATTTATCAAGCAACTAAGCCTGTCTCAGAATAATTAATCCCTAAATACATTTTGTTGATTTCTATTGTCTTCGATAAAATCACAAACAATTTTTACAAACGTTCAAAGTTCCTTTGAATGTCAGTCAGTCCTCAATTAAAATTAATAATGTCTGAAATAAAATATCCTATTGAAATGATAGGGCTATTCAAAATGGCGCTTGTTGAATGGAAACTGTCTAAAACAAAACAGATTTCGGTCGCCATTTATTATTTGCGTTATAAACAATATTTACCTTCATTTCCCTTTTGAATTAATTAAATTCCTAGTTGTCTGGGCGTCCTTATTCTAAAGGGTCCGCGGAACAACGATAGGATGTGAGCGAGAACGGGTTACGTTACTTTTACGATTATCAGGATATTACGGCAGTGATAAATTTGTTAATGTAAATATATTGATGTCAGCTTCGGTTAGATTCTAAATGAAAAGCAAAAATAGTAGAAATTCATGCTTTACTTTAATTTCTAATGTTATACCTATTACAATAAATATTTTGAGATCCTAAATTATAAAAAGCTGCTCGTTGGATACAGTTGTCTGATATCGCAACCGAAAGATGATCAATTCATTGTCCCTAAACATATTTCGAATGGATATCGTATGTGTGTAACTTGATTTGATGATGTCATAAGTCGTCGTAGTCGATCATGCTGATGATGTTTTAGTACGCAGTGAACGACAGTCATGACTCTTTTTTGTAACACTCCTGATATTTTATGCGGGCTTACTCTCCTACCGGCAAACAATCTGGTGGTAAATGTATTGATATTTCCATATCCATATATTCCGTAAACAAATAATTACTCGACTTCAACGATTATTGCATTCGAATAGTCAATGTTTCTAAAGATTAGATTTATTTCAAGATTCGAATGATTAGATTTTTATCGATAAGTTACTTTTTCTTACGAATTGGGCCTTTGTTTATTGAAGTATTAATTATTGATGACGCAAAACGCTCACAACTTGAGCCACCCAACTCGCCACACAAAGCAGGCCGCTTGAACGCCTCTGAACAATATTCTATAATACATAGTAATTGTTATCTTTCCGTCCCTTTGTTACGGACACACAAGCATTTAGATTAAACTATTTAATTGAATATCCTAATTGTGTTTTGCATAGTTTCTGTTTGTAGGTAAAATATTAGATGAAGGGTTTTGAAAGTAATTTTTCGGGGCAGATTATTTGAAACCGAATTTAAATGGTGCTGTCTGACGCAAATCCTCCAAAATTAACCCTTCGTCTGTTTGGGCCACTGTTTTATACAACCTAGGGGTAAGAAAATAAATTTGTGTAATAATTAATTTATACCATTATTACTTCGACACATAGAGCTTGGAATGAAATCGCGCTTGCAGCGATTTCATGTTTTATTATGCTTCGATACAATATAGTAAAAGAAACATGCTAACATTGAAATTGTACGCTTAAATCTCAGCCACTACATTATTGAAGGGAACTCCTTTCTCTCATCAGTCAATTTAAAATTCTGAGAATAATTACAAAATCTGGATGATTAATGGATAGCTAGATAATTTGCTCTGAAAGATTCTTCCCATGGTTTTCGCTCTTATTATATTGTGTTCCTCAATTTGTGTAAAAAATTACTTGGGTGAGCAATGAAGAAATATTTTTCTGAATGCAACTTATACTTACTCTATAGTCTGTACTAATTAGTCATGCTGAGATATATTATGTATAACTGCTCGTTTGGACAATGCATTTTTCTAGATATCTGTAGTATGTGGCAAGCATTCATATAGGTCAGCTAAGCTCTCGTTTAATTTAAAAGGTTATATCATAAATTGACTACCTCGTTGGCAACGTAGTATACGAAGTAATCATTTATGTCCATGGTTGGACGTAGATTACTGGGTTTTGTACCCAGGTAGGGCTGAGTGCTATTTATTTTGGTTTTTAGGATTCACATAAAAATATTTGCTACCTGAAATTTATAGTTGGCATGTTGATGTAATACACCTCAGCTTATCCCATAAGTCTTGGCGTGATCTGGCGGGTAAAGATAGATCAAGATTGTCCAAATATTCAAACAATGTAATAAAGAAAAATATCATATGATTCAAATAAAAGAACATGACAACACATACAAAACGAAACGTGTATCATTCTCTTTAACCCAATCCCTAATCTTATAACAAAGTTACGAACGAAAGTTAGTGGTAGGCGAATGGAGTAACAAAATCATTTATTAGAGAACTCCCTAAGAATGCTCTTAAAATGTATTCTTTTGCGCAAACTAAGCTCTTAGACTTGAGAATTTGCTTTGAAACTAAAGCACTGAGGCACTAGCGGTTCCTAACGAACAAAAATAGGTTGTAAGACAAAATTGTTTTAGCAGACATGTCCCTTTTCATTACTTTCTTAATAGAATATTGCCTTAACAGGAACGAATTACCCTTGAGACCATGAGATAAGGTTAGTTTTCTTTTACTTAGGAGCAAAAGAATTACGTATTTATTGATTCAGTGTGAGATGTACGTTATTCTACTGGCTTTCATGTCTGGTGATACAAAATAAGAGCATAAATAAAATTATTAGGTTTTAAGCGTTCGACTTTTGTACCTTACGGTGCGTTGAATGCATTGCGATTGTTATGTACTATTTTATTACATATTAAGCAATTGCTACGCTTTAGTTTTTGTATCCTAGCTATATTAGTTCAGCATAAGTAGCTATAGATTATTGGGAGCCCATTGGATTGCCATGTAGAGGTCTCGAATCCAATTTCAAGACAGTGCCTTTTTGAAGTATACATATGCGTATTAAATTAAATAATTAATTAACGTTTGCTTTAACGGTGAAGATAAATATAGTAGGGAAACCTGCATATCTGAGAGTTCTATATAAGGTTCTCGAAGATCTATGAAGTCTGCTAACTTGCACTGGGCCAGCATGGTGCTCTAAGGTCTAATTCTTCTCTCAATGAGATGAGGCCTGTGTTTAGCAATGGGAAAGCTTAAAACAGGGCTGATGTTATTATATTATTTATTATTATATTGGTTTTTGCATTGAATGCAGTGTCAACCGTAACGTGAGACGTTTGTCATCTTGAGGGACGCACGTGGCAAACAGAGTACGTCTGTTGCATGCGTCTTATGTACCCTATAACGCGTAAAAATCCAGCGCTTCAGGTACTGTGGAGGAACGTGGTGTGATGTCCCTCCAATATAAAGGGAAGATTCGTCTATTAGGCTGAGTGATCGTCCCTGGCGGGCCGCAGCCCGATATATGATGTCGGGAGCTTGTATGTATACTCAATCACTGAGTAAACTCCACTCGGTCATACAGGCTGTATTTTTGCGCACTATTGAGATTTTGCAAATTGAAGGCGAGTGGTTGACATGGATCATCTTTTCGCTGTCGAAGTGCAGCTCTAATCGATTAGTCGAATGCATCGATAACGATCGCCAGTTCAGCTGATGTATCAGGATATGCTAGTAACGCAACATTCGATACTGCGTTTTTACACTCCTCTAAATATTTCAACAGCTGTGGGGTAAAATCGACTGAATGAGACCCTTAAACTTTTGGGCTTGCTAATAGCATTCAAAGGAGCATGAAGATGGGCGGCATTGGGTACAAAGCGACGGTAAAAGTTGACCATCTCCAGAAATCAACGTAGCTTTTTAATGGTCTTTGGAACAGGATAGTCAAAAGGTTTCGTACCTGCAGCTGAGACGCTATCGCCCAAAAACTTCACTTCTTGCTGGCCAAACTTGCACTTGGAAATACCGATAACGATGCCGTAGTTTTTCAGGCGGTCGATGGATTCTATGTTTGTCATAGTAAGCTTCTTGTTTAATATTTTCTTATAAAAAGGCATCGTAAAACCGTAATAAATAAATATACTATTGTATAGGGCCATGGCAGTAAACTGACCAATGAATTTAAAGTAAAGAAGATGATCCGGATTGACATAGCTGGCTGGGTTCGTCTGCAGACTGTAATTGTTTTCGTGTGCATACTCTAATAGGCAATACTTGGGGTTTAACACTTCATGCAATAGAATTATAATATATGGGCGGTATAATTCCAATGTACGACTATCAAACTCGTAGCTATATTATAGCAATAGAATGATTGTGAATTAAGGATGAGAATAACATGAAAACGAGAAAGGCTGAAATGAATTAATTATTACTTATGATAGAAAGCTTTACTGCACTAAGAAATACAAATTACAGAAAATATAATATAAAATATTCAAAGCTAGTAGCACGCGAACGAGAGTCGGGGTCACCACTGTAGAATTTCTATACTTGGATAAGCAAAACATTATTGCTTGACAGGACTTTTTTATGAAGAAAAGAACATTTATGGGGATTTAGCAATTTCTATAGATAACATCTCGATGTAAAAAACTTCAATTCATAATAAAAATGCAAGATTAAGACTGCACAGGCAATAACCTTTACACATCGAGCTAGTGAACACCTGATTTCGTGAACTGTTTACATCATGTGCGATTGATACATTGCTTTTTGTAGTAATATGTAGTATTTTTGTTATTAATTTGATAAATGTGATAAATGGTCTGTTCACACATCCTATCTAATATTAAAAATGAGAATGTGAGTTTGTTTATTTGTTACGGTTTCCCATCTTAACTACTAGACTGATCATCGTGAAGTTTCGTATACACGCTATCATACCGGCTATATTTTTGCAAATTGTGTAAAATATTTGATCTCAAACGCTTATAGCTATTTAAAATTTGTCGTTGTTATTGATATCCTTTCTTTATCTGTCAGGTTTAATATATTTGGAATGGAAAGCAGCATCCTACATCACGTTAGAGATAAATATATTTCTATCTTAGATTACCAAGCTTCCAGACAAGTTATCTATATTTACTTGAAAGTCAATATTACCTTAGGATTATGTTCAATAAAATACTAAGTGCTTCGAGAAACATTTCTTTTGTAACCTTATATTGTCATGTTGTATTAAGAAACAGAATTATACATCGCCATACTTTTTAACCCCCGACGCAAAAACGACGGGGTGTTATAAGTTTGACGTGTCTGTGTGTGTGTGTGTGTGTGTGTGTGTGTGTGTGTGTGTGTGTCTGTCTGTGGCATCGTAGCTCCCGAACGGATAAACCGATTTTAATTTTGTTTTTTTATTTGAAAGGTGAATTAGTCGGGAGTGTTCTTAGCTACGTTTGATAAAAATCGGTCCAAGATGGCCGCCACTACAAAATGGCGGATTATATATTTTTTCACAACTCCCTCAATATGGGTATCAAATGAAAGGGCTTGACGAGTAGAATACTATACACTATGATAAATTTCAAATCCAAGATGGCCGCCACCAGAAAATAACAAATTTCCACAAATTAAAATTGTTCAATATGGGTATCAAATGAATATTGTGTCGGGGGTTTTTTAAATTTTAAATTTATTGTTTAATGAACTGTATAAATTAGGCAATATAAAATAACACTACATATATTATATTGTAAGGCTGAAGGTGTATGAATGGCGAAATGGTTTATGTGGTTGCCTCGCCAATAGCCATAGCGCCGATAGGTGCGGATTCGATGACCACACGGAGCAAAAATTTGTGTGGTCCGTTAATAGTTGTCCTAGTTTACAATTAATGATAATGTAAAACATTAATTTTATATCAAATTATATAACAGAATCTAATATAAAATAATAAGGACATACACTACTGATTCAAAATTAGTATTGACAGATCGCAAAAATAATTATTACATACTTGGAATCACAGAACAATTTAGGAGTATTGGTACAAAATAATTAATAACATTTTAATCTGCTTTTATGACATTTCTGATACTCTTCATCATTCAATATCGTAGCTTTGCTACGTATCATTTAAAGTGGCGTTAAAGTCTATAATTAATTAAATAGCATTCTCTGCTGTCTCACATGCTTACTGGCGAGGTATGGTTTCTGCAACCAATCTGTAAGTACCTATTTATTGATGAATAGCAGTATAGACATTGTTTTTAATTAAAAATAAAAATGGCTAATGCCGTACTTTTTAGCTAATTACTAGATAACAATAATATTTTACACATATACATAACACCATTTAACCCAAACTAAGCAGAGCTTGTAATATGCAATGGACAGTCTAGACAATGGAGAAACATACATATATATACTTTTTTTGAAAATACATACGTTTTATACATAGAAACACCCAGACCAAGACAAACATCCAAGTTCAGGTACACAAACGTTTGACTTGTGCGGGAATCGAACCCGCGACTTTAGGCGTGGCAGTCGGTTACACTAACTACTACGCCATCGAGTCGTCTAATTTACTTACTAAGGTACAAATGAAGGAATATGAAACCTTCAGTTGATTAATGTACATGTCATATAGTCTTGTTAAGGTTGCTAATCTGATTACATAAATATATCTCTCTAAAAAAAATATATCTCTGTTTCCCTTGGTCACGCTATAACTTGAGAATGACTTTACTGATTTATTTCATCCTTTTTTAAGTTTTCTTATACTTTGTACAAGGTTCTTACGGAAAGAAAAGATAAGAAAATTGCGTAGAAAATTGGATAATTTCAGAAAACTTAACGACTATTTTAACCTCGCAAGTTTAACAGTTCGTCTAAGACAAGTCTGTCAGGTCAGCTAGAATTTTATATTTCTTATTTCAGTGAAGTAAAGATCTATCAAGCAAAAATTGCTACAAGTAAACAACACGACATCATCCTCCCAAGATTGCTGAATGACAAAACTGTGGAACAAATATAATAAAATATTATTGTCTCGGCATCACACACAAATAAAACGAACAACACGTAACAGGAATATTAATTATTGACTGTTTGATATAAAACCTCCGCCTTATTTGCAGAAGATTCTTCGCATTGATACCAAATAAATGATTATTACTTCTAAGGCATGCGAAGGGAATGTGCAAAAAGAGATTTCTTCTTAAGGTTTAATTCCATGCATCGCGGCTGATCGCAGCTGCGTGCGATTGATCGCGTGTGGCTGATGAACATGTCTGATGCGACAATAGTCAGAGTATGAAAATGTATGGCACCGCTGCCAAGATTCGTCTTTTCTCGCTGAAAAGCTTTCTGTGGTCTCAGACATGCTTGCTCCGTAAAATGCATGAAAATACTACACACACGGCCACGCACAGCCCACATCAGTCGTCAGCCACGCGCGTCTATGGGAGACCTCGAATGGTGCCATACACTTTCATACTCAGCCATGAGAGTCAGCCGCACGCGGTCAATCAATAAAAAATCAATAAACTCAAAAAAAATTAAACGTGTTCTAAGATTTTGAATTAAAAAGTAATTATTGGTGTTTTCGAGCCACGCTCTAGCCACTATATGGAAGTTATCAATCTACTTTACAGATAATAATTATTACAGTAAATATATATAGCAATAGGAAGAAGTCTATTTTTATATCATTCTATAAATCTGAACGGACATACTCTGATAAAATATCTACATCCAGGTCAATATATAAAGCTCCTAGTCCACAGTAAAAGTCCTCTGCTATAGCGACCCATTTTCTCAATCGGCAGTTACTTGCAACGGATGATAGGAGGCATCAGCATGAAAATAGCCCACAAGTGATATAGCAGCCCATAAATCCCTCATATTTTTACCCTACTAGAGCCAAAAGGGGAGAAATATTTTGCACGCGTGAATTTCACGTAATACATGTACTACTTGAGTGTGTATGTTACGTAATTGACTGGAGGAATGAAGACATTGGCTTAGCTTCAGCGACCCGTGTTACGGTTTCTTACTGTTACTGTTTAATTCAATATGGCGAAAATTTGGAAGCAATATTTATTCCTAACTTAACTTTATTCGTACCTATATCTCGTTTTATTTACCTCATAATGTTATTTTTAGTTGTTTTGTTTGAGTAAAATAATATGGTATTAATTAAGCCCAATTTACAGTATAAAGTCAAAACGCGCTTAGTCAAAATAAGGATATCAAATACCGTTTAATCTTTAAAAAGAAATGTTCCATTCCAAAAGAACGCAGAACAAGCAGATTACAAAATTATTTAACCGCGAACATTTCAGAGATTTGAACAGACTCAACACATTTTCCCTTCCGCTAAACTGAACCAGTATATTAACCAAATTCCACACCATAAAATACATTGTTTCAACAGCTCAACAGGTAAAAATAATTGCTGGGAAGTTTCTCTGGCCGACGACAAGAATAATGGCCGTTAGAGGCATTTCGTTTGATATTCGAGATTTTTCTTCACTTCGCTCCGAGATTCGCATATTTTTCCCGACAAGAGTTTTTACATTAGATATAATAAATCTGTTTTGTGAAATGAAGTTTTAAGTCCGTATACCAGCGCGGGCAACGATAATGCGAGTTTGATGCGATACAACACGGTTTTTAAAGCTGAAAGAACAAGTAATAACTTATATTCATTATAAACTGAGCTAAAGTTAAATTGCGTTTTTATTTTTAGATCAATATATTTTTTTAAATATCCCTCACAACAGCTTTCAAAAATTTTGTATTGTATAAAAAAGAAAGACTGCCGGTCCTTGAGCTTTCGCAATAGTTAGAATTCATAACCCTTCAGAATCACCGTTCAAACGTTTTATTAGTTAACTAATCTGTAGCTCTTTTAACGTGTGATATAAAATTACCAAGAATAAAGGAAAGTATTTCTTAACCTTAAAGAAAAACATAATAAGCAACTGAGATAGATAATATTAAACAGCAAGTATTCAGAAGTCAGGTAATTAGGTTTATCTTCTTACGCAAATTTATGCACCAACTTAAAATATCATGTTCAGTACGGATCATCCGATCGATATCTCATTAATAATTTTATATCCATTTTCGAAACCAAACTTGGCAAGCGCCGAACGTTTACGGTTCCGTGCCATCCATAATTTACATAGCTTCGTATATCTATAGCATAGCGAGCTCATTTTGGTACACATCGTACTTTACGAACATGCATTTACATGACACGAGCAGTCGTTTGTGACAGTTCGGGGAAGACAAATCGTCTACTTCGTGTACAAGTTCCCAAGAATTGTGTGTGTACAAGGGAATTCATTGCACTGACTTACGCGATACGAGATATTTGCTTAAAAGCCCCTTTTAGAATCTCCTTCACTGGATTTAATACGTACAATTTTATGCAATGCGTTAGAATTGTGATAGATGAAGTAATTTATTAAAGTATGTTCAGGGTTCAGTTGTCCTTATTTTTCTCTGTTCGTTGAAATTCTTCGTGAGTAAAGTCAAAATTAAATGTAGAACGGTTATTTAACCTTGAGACAAGTTGACGGTTTAGCATAATATGATCCCTGTTTTAATGGTTTTATGTTGTCACATATTTTACTGAGATGCAATTAAATAATATAGCACTATATATTAATTTATCATTTGAAGGTGATAATATTATATTTTCAAAATTATTGTTTGTGTATAAGTCAATTACTCATTCAACGTTTCATTTGAATTGCCTCGCGGATAGTCAAATTATACCCACAATTAATTCAGTGACACTTGACGAAACATTTGAAAAAGCAGAGTTTCTAAAAAGCGGCCCGCATCCCTTTTAACAAAATTGTTTGTCAGGTCAGTGCGGTTTCGATCCGAGGGTTCAACATCAAGAGATGTTGAACTCCCTCCTTGTACCACGAGATAAGCGCTCGTGCAATGACAACGCTGTGTGGCAGTTGTCACACTCAGAACGATAATTACCAATTTAATTTCATGATACTTAAAATAACAAATTTTATTTCATAATACTGAAAAATTTAAGAATAGTTAGTAATAAATCTTACCTGTATATAATTAATAAAAATACTTACATCAACGTTAATCCCAGCAAAAGGAAATATCTTGGTAGTGGGGTTTTCTGTCGGTGAGTAGCGGTAGAACTCGTGGCGTCCCCTATACCACTTCACGGAGTAGAGGGGCGCGTCAGTCAGTTCATACAGACACGCTAGGGTCGTGTCATTTCCCCTCTGCACCACTGGGGGCGATATCCGAAGTTCTGTAGCGCGGAGGCCGCCCACACCTGAGATAAATAAAGAAGATTTAACCTACATATATTTTATAGAAAGCGTGGGTCTTTTATATTATACAATAAATACATTAATGGCTCGCTTTCGTACGATTTCCAGGTGTCACTAAAATAACCAACCACAAATAATAAGAAGTCTTACCGAAAATCTTGTGTCTAAAGATATCGCTACTGTATTGTATTTTATATATTTATTCCGGGAGGTACATTACTAGCATTCTTATTCCATCTTTCTCTTTTACCCCGGTGAGTCCGACATAGACCCCCGCCTGTACCCGCAGAGGGGTATGCGTCAATGCAATATCCCACATAAAAAAAAATAAAGGATCCCTACTTTTCCTATAATTATGTAGGTACTTCTTTGTTTGCCTAACAACGTGTATGCAAAAGGAGACAATTTTTTTCCGTCCCCTAAGTACGGTAACGTATAATGATGGTATTATACTCTAAAATAATAACTTATTTTTCAACATAATTATACAAAAGATGAAGTAAAAATGAAACCGGAATCAAAATGCAAATCTAAAAAATCTGCTTTGATTTTCAATAAATGAATCTCCCTATATAAGGTTATACATATCTACGCATAAACAATTCGTGTCAAGGAACGTCGGGGTAGTTTAAATTGAAAATCATCACATTTAAATACGCATATAGTAAATAAATAATGTGGAGATCAAATATTCTTTAATATTATTTATTAAAATGAATTGTAATAAAAAATATTATGTATAAATATATATATTTGAATTAGAATTATGTAAAAATCACCGTAGAACGGCACGCAAATCCTATTGATTTGACAGTTGACACTGATAAGTGCAATAACCGTAGAATAACATTGAATTTCTAGGTTGTTTCGATTGTTTCGAACTGTGTGACCGTTTTCCCCATATTTTTACTAAAATGGCATCAAGTACAGTTCCTATTGCACTAAACCGTTGTGTAAATTGTGCAGTAAGGTTTCAACGGAATGTACAAAGACGATTACTTTCCGAAACATCTAAAAATGTGCGCCAACTTATTTGAGAGTGGATTTGTCGCGAGGTGAGTTTTAATGCTTGAAACCAATATTGAAACCCTAATATATACTATACTCCATTTGGTTAGGTATTTATCTAAAGGTAAAGAATCTTGATGTGTTTTTTTTATTTTTTATCTAAAAACTAAGTTTAAAATAAAATGCTGCTAAAGATCAATGTAAATACAACAATAACGATTACTAAATCAATTGAACCGTTAGTTTGGTATACTACATAGAGAGAGGGCTATGAATTTAGGCTATATTTATGTTCGATAGGCAGTTTAATTGTGCAGTATAAATAGCTGTGAAAATGGCTAAAAGGAGTAGGTGCTGTTTGGGTATGCAGTTTATCTCCTATTTTAAGCATTTACCTTATTTTTAAGCAGTAGTTTATTTGTTTAATATGTGTTATTGTAAAAAGTCACATCAAGATCAATACCTTTAGTTAAATACCTAACCAAATGGAGTATACATATTTATTTTTCTGTGCTAAAAGCTTTTTTGTTCTTTGTAATTAATTAAAATCTACGTTTTTATGGATTTTTTTGTCCGAAATAAATGTTTATTATTATTATTTATTTTCAGTTAAATCCACTAGATGCAGTTTGCAAAAACGATTTTGAAAATGAAGATGATTAATAGATATAATCAAAGATTTTGTTAAAATATAATGTCTTCTTTTTCAGCCTTCTTTTTTTTTTTTTTTTTTACGTGGGGGAATGCAATGACGCATATCCCTACTAACGCCTACCCAAAATAGGCACTACTTCACCTACTGTCTCCCCCCTAGAGGGGAGACGGACTCGACACAGAGGCGCGCGTGGGAACACGCACGCCGCCTCTCGGACCTGGTGCTGAACGGATGGCGGGCAGGCCCACAAAGCCCGCCACCCCCAGGTCAATCCTCAGGGTGGCTGGAGGTCATCGCGCGCCCTCCGACGCCCGGCTCTGCGGTTGGGGAGAGGGTTTAAACGCTCCCTCTCCCGCTCCGCCGCCTCCTTGATGGAAATCACTTCCTCGCAAAAGGAGGCGACGGCGTTCCACGACCTCTCACTCCGGACCATAGACTGAACTACGGCCGAGAGCGAGAGGGCAACCGATCCGACTGCCGCGATCAAATCACGACGCTGCGATGCCCAGGCGGGGCAAACCGCCAAAGTGTGCAGCGCCGTGTCCTCAACAACGTCGCGGCAGTCGCCGCAGTGGTGACAACCGGGCGTCTCTTGCCGGCGTATACGACACAGGAACCGGCCAAAACATCCGTGGCCAGTCAGAACCTGTGTCAGCCGGAAGGTGAGGGCGCCATGCCGCCTCTCCAGCCACTCCTCAAACACGGGACTTACCGCCACGATCGTGGCGTGCCCGGAGCAAAGGCCTGCCCTCTCAATCTCCACTGCTCACTCAATCACACTCAAGCTATATAATAATTAATAATAAATATTAATAATCAGGATAACATAGATTGTCTAGTTAGCATTTTTTATAATTAAAATAATATTATTCACCTGAACACAAGAAAGTTTTATTCCTAACTGAATTAAAGTCGATTGTACTTTTTATGTAGATATATAAAATATTATTGCTATAAATATAATTGTGTATGTAAATACAATAAAACTAATAGAGTTTTAAGTGTATTGTTTCTTTCAGGTTTTAATTAATTCCTCAATATTCCGGTTAGACATTAAGAAGCTAATATTACCACTGTTAAGGAAGGATTTGATGTATATTTCATAAGTAAACGTAATAATTAAATTCATGGTGGGCTCATTTCCCATACAAAAAGAAATTGTCTCCTTTTATTATAATCGGTTGAGTAGTTAAGGCGTAAAAGCGTAACAAACAAACAATGAAACTAATATTAGCCTTAAAATATTAGTTAGGATTAGGATAAATAAATTAGGCATATTATAATAAAGATATTTTTATAAAAGTAGCACAATATAAGGATATTGTGCTACTTACTACATTAGAAAGAATGATTTGGAAATTTCGTATTTCAACAAATCCAAATAATACACGAATATTTCGTAGACTTTAGCATATTGAAAAGTGTATTAGTTAAAGTTTGGCATCCTAACGAAAGATTTGCGTAAAGGTAATGCGAGGTATAATCATTTCTAACATGTAACTTATTTCAATAAACTAGCGGTCGTCTAGTGGTCAAAATTCGACCAAAATTCCTAAGCTTGCTACTTTGTTTTCTGTTTTTCTCTATTACATATAAATAAGGTATAGGTAACCATAGTTACAAATAATAGTACGACGTCAGACGAACAATGTCGAAATACTACGAACGCGATTCGACTGCGTGTGTTAAATGCATGGTTGTGTGCGTATAGTGTTTTTTCATCAATTTATTTTGTAATGCATATTTTATAAAAATATTAGTATTCGCCCCTCCTTCTCCATATAGAATTTAACTGTGCTAAATTTCATACTCCTCCGTCCGCGCAATTTTCGTAAAAAGGGGCTATAAAGTTTTTGCTTCATGTATTAATATATAGATTAATTTTAAATTTTCTATTTTATACTTTGTTCTTATGTAAGCGTATGCTGTGTCTCCTATAACTGAAGGAGTATACTATACAAAACGAATTTTCATTTTTGTGTGAAATTTTGTGTATTTTATTTGTTGGAGATCCTTAATAAATAAAATAAATAAATATCAGCATCAATGTAGATGTTGTATGCGTAAATATGCATCTCCAGTGCAAAGGTATGATAATTGGTTTATTTTATTGATACGTCTGATTTTGAACTTATTTAGTCGTTGCGAGTCAAATCCTCCTATAATATATTCTTGAATAATAATCATTAGTTGAATATCGGTATCTGTGCAGATGTTTTATGCATAAGGTACCTATTACCATACAATTTCTGTAACATCTAGCTGTCTGAAATTAGGCATTAGGTGTGAAAACGATAATTTTATATCAGATTTCTTTTATTAAAATGTTAGCCATTTGGAAACGTAACCGGTATTAATAAAAGTGTAATATTTTTTAAACTCAATAATAAAAATGTGAGCATTCGTCAATGCTTGTGTGAACTATCGAAATTGTATTATATAGATGTCCATGGTCTTCATGGTCAAATGAGAGTTCCAAAGTGATTAGGAGGGCCCGTTACCATTATTTTTGTGGTTGTTCCTGCGTATGCATTTTGATTATGCCTGTCGCAATGTCTCTCGCGACACAGAAAGAACTCCTAATGCGAAAGTTGTCTTAAAAATATATGAATGATTAAATATTGCATTAAAGACCTACGCCACTGCTATTTCGCCCTTATGGAGCAAGCTCAAATGTTTGTAGCAAACAAAAATAAATTGTAAGTAGGTAAACCAAGAATTGGCAAGATAACGCTTATTCCAACTTTTAGCCTCGTGGTTAGAAAGGAAAACAAATTGAATCAGTTATTTATCTTTTAAAGTTTTGAGGTTTAACCAGTCTCAAAACCAAAATAATTGCGTTTACGTTTTCAAAGCTGTAAATGAAAGTTGAATCAATTATCAGTATAGAGACTTGAACTTGTGATCTTGGATTCCGACAATACCATTACTTGCATTTAGTTTCAAAGTCGTTTTCTGTTTCTTTGTTAACCATTTCTCGGCTTAGTTGTTAAAATGGTAACACAGTTCACTGAGGCAATCAGTCCAACAATGGTACATCATTTATGTAGTCTTTTATATTGCATTGCTAAACCGAGACTTACTTGACGCAATGGAAATCAATATGACTATTTTGCGGTCTCGGGTTTGATTTTCGGTTCGGCAAATTGTTATTACGTTTTCCTGTCAATACATTCTTAGTGGCATCACGTAGTCAGCAACTGCTCCCGTTAAACGTCAATAGGTTCGTCTCTTCTTATTGGAATCTAAAACTAAAGCTCACCACCGAGGATAGAGGGATGATACTAGATTTTTCGGTATGTTGATATTATAGAACACGTATGATAAAATAATAAATAATGAACTAGAAAGCTTCTCTGTGAGGACGGAAATGAAATATAAGCTCTATATAAAAGAATCCCAAACGATATTTTCATTTCACTCTGGTTTTCTTTATAACATACGTTCACCTACAAACAAAAGCCGCAAAACTATCACGCGGAATCCAATTCCGACACGTTTTATCAAATTTCACAAATTCTGCCTTAACATTTACGTGTTCTTGCAAAAAAATACTGCGAAACGCGTATTATTAAAACTCTTTGACCGTAACAGACAATGGGCAACAAAGGTGGAATCATAAAAATGTGATGTGAAACACAAAGGGGTCCGTAGGTTGGTAGTAAAATAGAAGGCGACGGCACCTGCGACCTCAACCCGACGAACGAAATAGCGAAAATTTAGGAAATTGAATGTCGTACAAGGTCAGCTTTAGAATTATTTGGAGGTACTTTTTGTTTTATTAAGGGATGGGATCTTTGTAATTATAATTCCTTGTAAGAAGGGTTAGATGGCGTATCGTAATGAATGCCTAGGAAAATTGTTGGAGACGGATAAAATCTTGCTGAATAAGACAATGTTATTCAAGTATCTAGTTGAATAGCGTGTTGGTATTGTCTAACTTATCCATTTAGATTTAGTCTTGTAGTTGTAATAAGATTGTTGTGTCTCTAAGAGCCTAGAATGACGACTCAGCAGCATATTGGACCGCAGTAATTAAATCAAGTTGCAAAATAAGGCAGACATAATATATTCAAAAATGTAACTAAAGTAAAATGCATAAGCTTATTGATTTGACTAAGATCTAGTTAGTATAAAAGATTATATTATAAAAAGTATAATTTCTAGACACTCTAAATAAAAATTCAAGTTATCTGAGTTTAAGGCATATGTCATAATTTTACAACGGTATGCAAATTTTAATATTTGGTTCTAATACAAGCAACTTATATTTTAATTTGGTCTTTAAATTATTCGGATTTTCGGTTCGATTCCCTGGTCGGGCAAATTATTATTGGCTTTTTCTGTCTATCTCAGTAACAGCATGGAGTCTGGAACTACCTCCGGTGACCGGCAATAGGTGAGAACCAAAACCATAGCTGGCAATAATGCGTGTAAAACTCTGCCTACCTCTTCTGAGATCGTGAGACTACATAATACGTATGTATGTATAATTAAGTATGACATATTACTAAAATCATTATTTGCATGTATATATATTTCGAAATAGAAGTACACGGCAAAAATGTATTCTGAGGCAAGTACAGACAATGCTGGCACTAAATTGAAAAAGGAAAGCTAAAATTAGACTAAAAACAAAAGTTTTAGAACAAATCTTTGTACGTATTATGAAATACAGCCTGAAGCGAACGGTTTCATAGGAAATTTACCTATTTTAGTACCTGCCTGTTTAGACGTATTGTACTTTTTTCCTGACTTCGCTTCAGCCAAAGTTCAGTTCTGTTCGAGTGAGCAGAACAAAAGGGTGTGCAAATATTGGTTGGTTGTATTTTTACTTAATATCTAGTATTTGTACTATTGAAATAACAAGGGTTTATTGTAGGCAATGTTGCTTGCTTAGACTAAACTTGGTAACTTTAAATGTAATTTAGCGAGGCTATCGTGTTAAAACACGTGCAGATAAACCATGTTTTCTTGTAAAAGTAGTAAATGATTATGTTTCTCGCCATGGATACTTTTTAACATTTTGGGTTGTATAAATATCCGGCTTACACAGGAACATGGGGCCATCATGAAAAGACCCTTCAAGGGTTTTAATCGTAATTGGAATAGGCTACCTACCGATGCACTGGCAAGGCAAGGATGTCAGATGTGTGTCTTGGAAGGCAGAATATAATAATAAATCTTTCTTAAACTGTGATATAATATATATATATATATATCTCTTCTGTTGATAAGTTTTTAGCAGTTGCACGGAGAGAAACGTGCCCAGTAGAAGGCAATTGGCTTTCTCTGTATTACGCGGAACTTTAAATATACGGATATTACCTACTAATACAATACGGCCTCTAATTGCCGGGAATGTCGCCTTAAAAAGCCAACTCCCGCACTAGGAATAATGTCTGTTTACTTTACAAAGCACAGAGCATGAATCCTGCGCACCGCCCGTCACTACCCGCTGGACGAACTTTGGATCCGTGCTTTTATCCAAACATTAAAACAACAGACACAAAGTTCTAAATTTGAAATAATGATTATAGCTAGAACTTGTACATTTTTATTACACTTGGTGCACTAATAGTGACGACGACACTTAAGCTATTGCGACATTCTTTATTAACCAACCGCAAATCTGTTATTTAATACTTTATTGTACAAAAAATAACAACAAATAATATTTGTCTTATGAAAAATGCACAAGAGCAATCTTGAGTCAGTGAGCTTTCTATCTGCAAATAGGTAGAATACGTACAACATATTTGAAACTGTAAAAGTTGTTAGATTGTATTTCAAGATTATTTATAAGTACGGTTTAATAAAACCTTGTTTATAATACGATAATCTCCACTCACAATCGGCCATTGTAGAAAATATATTTCCGAAATTTCTTGTGCACATGAAAGATTTTTTGGCACAAATTTATGTTCTAACTAATGGTCCTTATCTGGCTAGCTCTGAGGCAGATATTGCTAAACTTATATGCAAGTTAGCAGTTACTAACGCAAAATAGACTGGTAAACATGTCTGGATGAATTGAAGTTACTGGCTTAAAGCGTATAAGCTTGTACATGCTTTGTGGTTAAGCGGCGAGAATATGATTTCATTTCTAGTCTGTTCTACTGGAGTGGAAAGGTTTAGTACTTTTAATTTTGGGTTGGGTTGCTTTTAGTAGTAATGTGTTCTAGTCTAAACTAGTTCATTTGAAATTCAATAAGGCATGCGTCTTTATCGCCATTTATAATGATTGAGTAAAACGAGGTATTTAAAGGCTTGCGACCTACAGGACTTAGAAGCGCCTAGGGGTTTAGTACTTTTAACGTGGTATTGTTGAGTTGCTTCTAGTAGTACCAATGTATTTTTCTTCTTTCTTCTTCTTTCTTTTCGTGTGGTTAGTGGCCAACCTGTCGTCAAGAGTTGTTCAAGCCGCCCGTAGGCCTCCGACATGGCTTAACGACTGCTGTCAATTTGGCAACAACCGGGAATCAACTTTTTACCTGCCCTTCGAAGCACGGAGACGCTCCGATGAAATACAACTAAGTGGTCACCCATCTATAGACTAACCGCACCCAACGTTGCTTTACCTCGCTAATCGATTACCGATCAGTGAGTGCAACTGGCTATGAGCGCCTAATGTATTGTTTAAAGCACTTTATTTAAAATTCAATCAAGTTTACCTTTGATTGCCGTTTGTATTGTTTTAGTTGAAGTAACAAATCTGTTTGCAAATATTTGCAATATAGTCCAAATTTTTGTCCTATTGTATTTATTAGTAAAACGATGTGATACAAATAATTGCCTGGATTGATCAAATTACCATATTTTAAGCTTAGATTCTGTATAATCCTAACTTATAGTATAAATGTCAATGTGAGTTTGTTTATTACGCTTTCACGCCTAGAATGAAATATCGCATACACGTTGTCAGGGGTACAAAATAGGACAGGGTATTTTGGTATAAAAATTGTTAACAACCTAAACTGACCTAAATTTATGCGAGCGAAGCCGCGGGAAAAAACTAGTATTTTAATATATTTTAACTCACACTAGGTTTTATCCCTCATTTTACGAAGCTATATAACAATAGCTTCGTAAAATGAGGAATTTCTTCTAAAATATTATTTATATTTAACGAGATAGGTGTAAAAACCCTGGATTCAACCTCTTCGTATTTAATGTAAAGTAATGAAAAGAAATGATCCCTATATCTCAGGGTCTTTTGACCCACAGGGCCCATATTCAAACTCGACTGAGGTATGACTCCAAGGTGTCTGCACACCAAGTTACAAGTCAATATTTTGCCATTTAAAATATGCGACTCCTATATCTCAGGGGTCTTTTGAAATATACAAACTCGACCGACCTCAAGGTGTCTGCACACCAAGTTACAAGTCAATCGGTCCAGTGGTTCCGGAGCTATGCCTGTCACTAACAAACTGTCACTAACAGATAGACACACAGACCCACATAGTGTTTTCATTAACCTCTTTGAAGAAGACCCAGAGATTAATAAAACGTCTATATCACTGTCAACGCTTAAATAACTTAACACGAAAGGAACGATGAGCTGTTATTCGATTGCTGCGTGTAAGAAGTACAAAGCAAGGAACTAATTTTCGTACTTTCACTAATAATTATAATAAAGCTGCAAAGTTTTTATTTTATTGAACTTAATCATCTCTAGAACTACGAGTCGAGTTTAAAAAATCTTTTGAAGTTTGATAGCCTAGTAGCCTCGATGGCGTAGTGGTTAGTGTAACCGACTGCCACGCCTGAGGTCGCGGGTTCGATTCCCGCACAAGACAAATATTTGTGTGCATGAACATGGATGTTTGTCTTGGTCTGGGTGTTTCTATGTATAATGTGTATGTATCTACAAAAAAAAGTATATATGTATGTTTATCCATTGTCTAGTACCCATAGTACAAACTCTGCTTAGTTTGGGCTAGATGGTGACAACACCATCTAGCCCAAACTAAGCAGAGCTTGCTACCACATACACACAAGTGTATGTGGTAGAATATTTTATTATATTATTATTATTATATCTAAAATCACAATATCTGTCACGAGATTGAAGCAGTAAGCATCGACGTTGGTGAAACTGCCGAAGACAGCTAGGGTGAAAGCCGTATAGTTGCCCCAATTTTAAAAAGGCTCTGTTATTAAAAAATATTCTCTTATTAAAAAAAACATTTATCAAAACATAGGTCTTTGATCTTTCATCGAAGCCTATTTTTATGAACAAAATTAATATTGGTTTTGATTAAATCCTGTTTTATCTGACCTCTCAAAAATTGGATAGTTGCCTACTGTGGCGGATAGTAGCTTAACGTTAAAATACTTCGGGGGATACGTGCCAGACGTAGGGATAGACGCCTTTCTATGATTTTATCAAATAGAAACAAATTAATATTAATTCAAAAAATCAATCTTTATTATTTACCGAAATCCTTCATTCAGTACTAAACCATATATTATTATTAACATTGTAAAATAGTATTATGTTTGAACGTTTTAAACTATAAAATTACAATAAAAATATACCTATTCCAAATTTTAAATTGGGTAAGTTATTAATTAAATTTTATTATCTATTTAAAGATAGAAGAATATGGCAATCAACTTTGGCATTAGCATCAATTATTACCAGAAGCCAGAGTTTGCAATATAGCACATTTCTTGCAATGGTTGTTAAATGTTTTACAAGTTTTATGCAACCACATTCAACACATCTCACATTGGATCCAAACTGATTTATTTTTAGTAAAATTTAAATTCTCAAAACAATTTGTGCAAAAATCATCTACTATAACTTTTTTATTCGTATTTTCTATTTTTGCATTAATATTTATACCTCTTATGGATTTTTTGTTCTTTTTTCCTTGGATTGATATTCATTCAGTGACTTTTCCATTATTTATTTTTGAACTTCTTACATTTTCTTTATTTTCAGACAGAGCTGTAAATTTGTATTATTCTCTTTCTTAAAGCTCTTCCTTTGATTAGTTCATTTATAGTTGCGGATAGTTGCCCCTAGGGCGTCTATCCTTTTTGGTACGGATACTTGCCCTTTCTATTTTTGAAATAAATAAAAACTATTCAATAATAAAACGTAATAAATAGTGTAATTTAAACGCTAATGTATGTAAAGAAACAAAAAGTTGACTGAGATCACAATCAGTTATAAAATATTCAATAGAAATTACTTACCAATATAATTTCGATGCCTGTCAAAGTTTCGCCACTGAAGATTTTTGCTCACATAGACAAAACGCTTGCACCTACTCCAATGGTTTACATGGCATTAAGGCCTGTGTGCGCTTCGAATTATGAACAAGCACCAACGCTACCAACATACCTAACACAGTGTATCCAAAACCGAGACAAGTATCCCTTCGAGGCAACTATCCAGCTTTTACCCGATATATCCTAAACCTAACTTCATATTATAAATGCGAATATGAGTTTGTTTATTTGTTAGTTACGCTTTCACGCCTTAACTTCTTGACTGATCATCATGCAATTTCGCATACACATTGTCAGGGGTACACAATAGGACATAGAGTACCTTTCATCCAGAAAAAGTACTATTACTAACCTAACCTAACGTACATTTACGCGAGCAAAGCCGCGGGCATAATCTAGTATTCAATATTAATAAGGTAGCAATCACCATACATACCAACAACATCAAGCCTCGCTGTGGCGGTGTAGTGTGGGTAAGAGGCGGGCGCATTCAGTATCACCTCACAGCTGTAGTTGCCGCTGAGGTTCGGCAACACCCGCAGTAGAACCACGTGTGTTTCGTTGGATCTTAACCTCTGTGAATCAAATAAAATCAAATCATTTTTGCATCATCATTCTATAAAATAATACTACGATTAATACTAGCACAGGTACTAACGTTCACTCTATCTCTAAAATACATAGCGTTATAGGTACATAACGGTACTTTTATATGTGATTGAGATGGACAAACTGTATTTGGCTTTTGATAATAAATTATTTTTATTATAATATAGGTGTTATAATATAGGTGGTCTAATGTAGTGTCTGGTATATCCAATCTTCATGCTATTTATTTTAGAGCTTTAACGAATCTCGCAGCTGTATTAAATTCATTTAAATACCCGCTTCTTTGTTTTTAGATATTTTTATTTTTCTCGAATATTCTGCCGTTTTGGGTAAAGTTATTTATACTGAAATTATTTTCTTTGCTTACCCAAACAACTACATAAATTACAAGTTTCAATTTCATGGAATCTAGAAGTTATTCCAAATTATTTTTTTTCGCTAGGGCTGTCACAATTTCATCCGGATTAACTTAATTTTCATTTGATTTTGATTATTGCAACAATAAATTATAATATTTAGAAATTTAACGCTAATAGCTATTACTTTTAGGGGTAGTCACAATAACAATAAATAACGAACAGGGTGTTCGGTTTTTTCCTACAAGAAATATATATTTGTTAACAACACTTTGACGACTTATACGCTAGTTCATTTTATTTATGATTTAAATGAATTACTGTATAAGTATTAATTATGATCGACTCCTTGGCGCAGCAGTAGTGAATGTGACAGCTGTGCATGAGGTCTCGGGTACGAATCCCGGGTCGGGCCAACAAAAAGTTTTTTGGGTTCATTGGGTTTTCTGTTAACAATTCTTAATAACAGCCCAGAGTTAGGAAGTTGCTGGTGTTAGACCCCGTGCCTCGGAAAGCACGTAAAGACGTTGGTCCTGCGCCTAATCTCTCTCCGGTAATGTCGGATTGCCATCCCATCGGATCATGAGGGTAAGGGAACAAAGAATGCTCTTGTATTTGTGCACACGCTTGTGCACTATAATATCTCCCGCGCATATGGAGCTAGTCTCCGTTACGATTGGCCGCCGTGACCGAAATTCGGTCTAGAGGACATTATTATTATTACATTATTTATCAACTAGAGTGAGTTTGTTACTTATAAGTGCGCACAGCATTTGCAGTTTCATGGTACAGCATAGACAAATACACAGTTATTAATTAATTACAAACTAAAACTTGCAAAAAAAAGAAAGATATACCAGAATTATTAAATTACATGTCAAATTGGGACTTTATTATATTTGTTTGTTTTTTAAGAAAATATATGAATTAAGTGCCAAACCAAATGTAACTATAAGTTTGCGTTGAATACGATTGATATGAAATCCTTCAAACGGAACATGAACGAACGGCAATATAAAAAAGAATGTCAGTTAAATATAGAATGAATAAACAGAATCTACAGTTGTCTTTATATTTCAGATATTCATATGTAAATAGAATTTTCGATAAATCTCAATATTTACAAATTAATATCTTTTTCGTTACAAAGCACCACATATTCTTCTGGATTGTAACTTTCAGCTTCATTAGTACTGGTAAGCTCCTATAGCAAATCCGGGTTAGGCACATCTTTTAACAATGTAATTGCAGCTTCAGGCAAAGAAATCTTACATCGTTTTTTTTGTCGTTGAATAAGCTGTGCATGTGTGATTAGAGGATCAGATGACTTTAAAGCTCTATGAAATAAATCGGTCATAGTTTTACTATCCATTTTTCGGCAATGATATTCGAGGTCACTTCTCCAAAATTTATTTCTGGTTTTCGATGCCTTCTCGGAGAGCAAGCCAATAAAAAGCGATGTTGAACTGATTATTGCAGCCCCATGCACCAATATTTTATGTAAAGTGACTGTCAACGGATGCCAGTCGTACTTTTCTACTACAACATAAATTTTGCATTTCGGTATATATGTTACAATAGTTTGGTTTTTTAGATTATTGATATAATATATTACTAACTTTTTAAATAATTATTAACAAAAATGCGACCCGTATACTTTTTGATAATTAATTTAACTTAATTCAGATCCGGATGTAAATTATTATCTTAATGTGCGATAACCACAATAAACAAAATGCTTGTAATTTCTAGATTCCATAGAATGGGGACGTGTAATTTATGTAGTTGTTTGAAGAAGCAAAGACAATAATGTTAGTGTAAATAACTTTACCCAATATGGCAGAATATAAGAGAAAAATATAAAATGACCAAAAACACGTATAATCAAAAAATTTAAAAGCTCTAAAAGACGCAGCATGGAAGACGCCATCGCATCAATGTTCTTAACATTGCTTCTGCGTAGACAGCTAAGTTTAAAAAAAAATCTTAATATGCGGTTGAAAATATTATGATTTCCAATATTTTTCTCAAAAACTATTTATACTATCTAAATGGCGATGAGCAGCGATAGCTCAGTGGGGAGACCAACAGACTGCAATGCAGACGGTCTCGGGTTTGAACCTACGTCACGCACCTCTGACTTTCGGAAGTTAAATGACTTTTCAAAATTACGTGCGTATTGATTGACAATTATCGCCTGCTCCGTGCTTCGGAGAGCACGTTAAGCTGTCGGTCCCGGCTGCCATGAAAATCCATGGCATTCGTTATTGGGGAAGTCGACACAAAAGACCCCACTGGGTCGAAGTGTCGCCAGTCTGAACTGACTGGCCCCCACACAAGATAAGATAAGATCTAAATGGCGATACATCACAAGATAAGATAAGATAAGATAAGATCTAAATGGCGATACAAAATCTTGCATTTAAATGATCATATCTAGCATATTTTTAATAAAAATGCGATGTCCGAAAAATACGTTTCTTAAAACACTGTGCGACTTTATGTATTCAAAATATTTTATTTGTCACAAATAGATATAACCTCAACACTCCATTTGATCACTCCGCAAAAATGTTCCAGGATACTTACATCAATTTTAATCCCATTCACAGGCAAGACTCTTGTCGTGGGGTTCTCCAACGGTGAGTATCTGTAGAACTCCTGAGTACCCCTGTACCACTTTACTGAGTATATGCCGTAATCGTGTAGCTCGTATAGACACGCCATCGTCACGTTTCTGCCACGCTGGACGACTCGCGGCATTATTCGGAGTTCCGTGGTACGGAGACCACCGGCACCTGGGAACAAGGAGGAAAAACATATTAGTGAAATTGTTCGCTTAAGTATCTGTAGTATCTAAATATACGTAGTATTAACCTGCCTTTTTATTATTAAAAGAAACTTGTAGTCATAATGCCATGATATCTAATAATAATAATAATAATATTCAACTACATACACACAACACCATCTAGCCCAAACTAAGCAGAGCTTGTACTATGGGTATATACTAGACAATGGATAAACATACATATATACTTTTTTTTTTTTTGTAAATACATACATATTATACATAGAAACACCCAGACCAAGACAAACATCCATGTTCATGCACACAAATGTTTGACTTGAGCGGGAATCGAACCCGCGACCTCAGGCGTGGCAGTCGGTTACACTACCCACTACGCCACCGAGGCCGACAAAATCTATTCTTGTATAATTTGAAATGAAGCTGTAGTAGTCCATCGGTGAAATCAATAAAGATTTTGTATATCCGTATCGGATGCACTGGCATATTGACATAATAATGTCAATTATTTGCAGTAGTATTGCCGCACTAAGAAGAATCAAGTACCACGGGCGTATTAACAAACATTCAAACAATGGACACAAAGTTGTCGTCAAATGTTTTCTTTCACAGGTATTTTCCTAATGGGTTAGAAAAACCGGCTCTTTGGAAGGCTTACACGGGGACATAGGTCCAACATGTAGAGGCCATGTAGACAACTGGTACATGGCCTCTAGTAGGCAAAACCTAATATCACTTATAAAATATATATCACTACTTGTCAAATAATTGATAGATACTTATTAAAATGATTTCTAAGCAAGCTTACCAGCTGAATATAATAACTTAATTGATCAGTCGTTTTGAACTTACTAAAAACTTCTTCGAAAGACATCGTTAAAGAAGGAAGCCAGTTACGTGACTGCAGTCTTCCAATGTCGACGAAGTTTATGTCGACATTAAACAACTTAATATGTCGTTATGGCATAATGTGACATGCCTCTATTGAGCGTTATTGGAAATATGATCCTCGTACAGATCCTTGTACTTATGAATAAAACAAAATGGCGGCTAAAACTAAGAAATCTTGTCTAGCGCAATTATTTATTTTATACTTTGAAAATAAAATGTTTGACTTGAATAAAGCACTGCATTCTTACTGCCCAGAGGTTGGTTCTCAATTATTTTTATTCGTTATTTTAAAATAACTATCGGTAGATTCGTCGTGTACCGTCTCGAACTTTGGCTTAAAATAAAAAGACAAACGTCCTAGAACCCTACTGCAGCGCCACCTTCCTGGTCCAATTATAAATCCATACCATTCACCAAAGCACGCACAAAAAATTTCATCAGAAGCGGTCAAAACATTTAGGAGTTTAGTGACATAGACACGTTTAGAAGAATCATATATAAGTATATAAAGATAAAGAAGAATCTCAGATAAATCTCCAAGTAAAGTTAAATTTTAACAAGCATTTGTAAAATACTTAAAGAAAACAAACAGTTTTAAGTAGGAACACCACTATTTGTAAAATACATATCAAAATAACAATACGGATCCAAAACTTATCTAACAAAACTCTGAACCGGAGCCAATAACTTCGTCGCCAAACAAGGCCTCCCATTTATCTGCAAAACGATTTCAGTCTCACTAATAAATAACGTCACAACCAAAAAGCTGACAAACAAAACCACTTAGATCCAAAGCTATCATTAGCAGAATATCCTTATTCCCACTTCTGGTTCATTCCTATTCAGTGAATTCTCCATTTGGTAATACGAGATATTAATTTCGCTACGAGTCTAATATTCCGTTGTATAGTTTAGGTAATAATATTAACAGAATAATCCGAGCAGCTGTTGAGATAATTAGTGTGTTCTTGTCTACGAAATACTTACTTGTCGAGTTAATAATATATTACGTTTGTTTATACTTGTTTATGGAGCCCATGATTAAGTTCCTTGTTTTCAAATTAATTATGGTTATTAATGTCATGCTGTTTGAATTTAAAAATATTTCAGCTGTCATTGATCATCACATGTTGTAGTTTATTGTAAAATATATCTAAATTATGAAGTGCCAAATTTTGTTACCTAGTAAATATTTATACTTATATAATTTATTATATTATGTATAATTCATGCCCATCTTCATCAAAAGTGTTATTTCTTCCTTTTGTTAGAATATTATTAACTTCCTTAACCTCTCCGTCGCCCCGCGAAGAGGTATGCGTCAAAGCATTACCCCAAGTAAAAAAAAAAAAGTTATTAATTTGATTTAGTCTTATTCATATAAATATGCTTTGTATTGTTAATTACATTATTCTCAAAAATATCTACAACTTGAAAAATTACACAACGTAGATATAAATTAGGTAAACATTTCAGGCATTGTCCTTTGGTCATGACGAGAAAATTTTAGTTTAACAATATTAC